>VWZT01010359.1:5276-24775 GCA_013397055.1 Pachycephala philippinensis | reverse complement strand
CCTGTGGCGGGAGTGCGGGGCCGGGGAGTTCCGTACCGGGCTTCCGCCCTGCCTCACCCGGCCCGTCCCCGCCTCGGGCACGCCGCAGGTTCCGGCCGCTGTCAGTGCGGTGCACGGCGGGATTCGCGGGAGCGCGGCCCCCCGGAGCCTACGGCCGAGGCCTGTTGGCTTGGTTTGGAAATGATTTTTCTTACACTTATATATAAACAATCGTTTAGCGTCTGCTTTTTCATATGATTTTAATACATACGGACTTGCACTGGGCTGCAGTCTATGGTTTGCTTTTATTTTTTTTTTTTAGCTTTTGGAAGCAAGAACAGAAGTCGTAGGCCTTTAGAGTCTCTCTGATGTTGGTGTGTTACCAGAGACCTTAAACTCCCCTGGAATGTTAGGATTCAAACACTGTTGAGAAATGGCTGTGGAAAAAGTAACAAACCAAGTGATGAGGTTTTGTTCCCGGAGGTTCTCCATGGACTTCAGCCGAGAGCACATACCTGCCTCACAGCAGAGCTCCTCAGGGGAAGCCTAATGGCATTTGCATGTTTGATAGGAAAAGACAGACTAACTTGTCTTAACAGAAAGTGTGGTACATAGAGATAGGAATGTAATGTTACTGAGGCTCTTATGGAGAATGTTTTATAACTGAGTCATCATCAGACTCCTGAGGCCTGGAACATCATGCTTGTGATGTGTAGAAAAGTACTTTTTCCAGTTTAAAATAAACCCCAGCAAAACAAAGCTTCAGTCTAGTTTTGACTGGCTTTAGAATAGGTTGTATGGTTCCCAAGGCTAGTAAATTACATTCCAAGTCAGATGTAACAGAAATAAACAGGTTTGCCAAGTAAATAAAACTTACATGAGTATGCTTTAAAGTTTTCCTATGTTCCCAGTAACTGTCACGTTCACTTAAGCCAAATTAGATAAGAGGTGTAGAGATGTAAGAGATGCCAAATTTCTGTACATTCTTGGTTCATTGAAAGGATTTGATTTATAAAAAAGACATGAGTAAGTGTTCCTTTTCCTGAAGTTGCTGTCTATGCAATCATTCAGGGGCAGAACAGTCAATGACTTTGTCCCATCAGTTAGAATATTCAGCTTTTGGATATGAGAGAGCAGGTGGAGACAAGGTAAAGTTCTGGGGATCCAGGAAGAAGCCAGGTGTGATGGATTTTCTATGGAAACTTAGCAGGGGTGAAATCCTAAGTCCTTTCTATTTAGCATGTGATCCTGAGGGGTGGTTTCTGTGAGGGCTGTAGGGGTTGTAATGGCAGTTGCTGAATGTGCCTCTTGCTTTGTCAGTCTTGTCCAGGTACCATGCTTTTAAATTTTTGGTACTTAAAAGTGACCCTGCAACCAGAGCAAATGTCTCCAGCTTTTTGGTGGTGAGGCTGAACAGTAACACTAAGAGCTGTGTTAACGAAGTCCAGCCTAGGTCCTTGGAGCCTTCTTCAAAAATCCTCTGTACAAGCGTGTTTAGATTGGCTGAGCAGTTACCTGGCCCTGAAGTCTGCAGCTACCCCAGCAAAAACCATTTGGAAGAGAACATAGAGAAGTTGAGACCAGACTCAAGGTTAGCTCAGCCCTAAAGGGAACCAGTGGTCCAACTGCTTTAAGACAGTAGAATTATAGAGGTAAGACGTGTGGGGTTACAAGAGTGGGCTGTAGGCAGCCTTGGCCTCATTGCTTACAGCTGTATCCCTAGGAAGAGGGAAGGCCAAGCATTAAATGCAGGTGTGGTGATTCCTACAACAAGAAGCACATGAGTAGCCCAAGGGATGATGGGTATAAAGGGCTGTGCTGTAGGATCACAGAGCAGCAGATACTGAGCTGAGCTGGAGCTGACTGGGTGGATGCTGAGCTGGTGCCTGTGGATGTCTGCTACTGCTTGCTGATGCCTGGGGACGCTGGTTGTGCCTGCCTCTGCCTGCCACCCTTCTCTGCCACTGCCTGCCTCTGGTTGCTGATGCCTGCCACCCTACTCTATGCTGGACTCTTTGGACTCTGATGTCTGGTACCCCGTGTTTGCATGTATCGCGGCGATAACTGGCTGAGCCTTAAAAGCTCTTGAAAGCCTCCGGCAGTATGAGCCTCACGGACTGCAATCCACTTGGGGGAAGTGGAAAAGCCGGCCGGCGCGTAATCCCTGGGCGGGGGTGTGCCCAGGAGAGCCGTGAGTAGCCCATGCATGTAAGTCCAGGATTGGACTGCCTTGGGTGACCGTGCCTTTGGGAAGGACGGTGAGCCGCTGTAGCTCTTGCCCAAGCAAGTCTGGGATTGGACTGCTTTATGGGTGACCGTGCCTCTAAGAGGGATGGTGAGCCATTGTAGCTCTTGCCCATAAGGTCAGTGAGCCGTTGTAGCTCTTCCCATGCGTGATTACTGCAGATGGTGGTGCAATGTTATACTGCAAACTATGCTGGCCTGGTGTAAGGCAACATCTGGAACTATGTTGCCCTGGTGTACAGCAACAAGACGTTCCTCGTGACAAAGACAATTTTTGAAAATTCGGGCCTAATCTTGCTGTTTTAGGCAGGCATGAAACCAGTGGCTCAGGTGGCTTCAGTGAGATGTGCTGTCTTTCTCAAGAAGTGTAGAAGTTTACCTTACGTTTTTGTCATTTGAGGTAGAATATGATGAATTTTTCATTACAGTTTTTAAAAATGTGGTTGTTTGCATGGTGAAATATTATTTGATCAAAGTTTTTCTGAGGAGCACCAGAATGTATGGAATAGTTTGTTAGTATGATAAACTCCCATTCTCATTTTCTAATCTGGGCACGAGCAGTGTCACTGTGTTTCAGTTAAAATTGAATTCTTGATTATAACTCAGTATTTTTAGTGATGCTACAAAGTAGGCGAAGGTGGTGTTCATGAGTGAAATGCTTGACTATTTATGTAATGCCATAGTTCATTCCTATCCTCTTAAAAATTTTTAGTGTGTATTAGTACAGTTCTTGATACTGTACTGCACTATTTGAATGATACCATGTATAAAACTTGATTTTACTTTGTTTGACTGATGTAACTTTTAAGTATTAGGTTTTAAGTACTTGGTATAGTATCAAAGGTGATTAAATTGTTTTGTATGGAAAAAAGAACTTGCTTGTTGGCATAATGATAACCGGGTCTTTTATGTCCTCTCTTCCCTCCCCTTTATGCCAGTGGTAGCATTTCCATGACTCTAAAAAGAAACTGGGTGGTCACCTGTATGGCTGTTTATATAGCAGCCACCAGCCTAAAGAACAAACACACGTCTGCTCCTCAAAGAGTGAAAAAGCAGTGTGGTAAATTCTGTCTGCCTACGGTTTTCTATTCACAATTGCTGCAGCCATCACCAAGAAAAACCTGATTTGATTCTAATAAACACTATGGATGGTCCTCTCCACCAGAATCCATCTCTCTGCCTGGCAGTTGAGATCTTCTCTGCAAGCCAGGCTTCTTCTGCTCCCTCCCCACCTTGAAGGATGTGGCACTGTCACCTGGACTGATTCCCTGGCCGTCTTCAGTATTTGCTGTTTGACAAGAACACCATTTTTCCCCCCCAGAATGCTGTTGACAGAATCTTGTGTCCTGCTCTGAAGCTGGCGGGAGGATAGCTTTGCTCTGCTAGTTTGAAGATGGCTGTTTTTTCCTGTTAAACGTATTTTGTATTTAAATAATGTCAGTAGCTATTAGCACTTTGCTCTTCTTATTTTACCGAACAGCGATATAGTACCTGGGAAAACAGCGCCGTGCCTGTAAGTACCGAGCACCTGGTTGTTGTGAAAGCCCAATAACGCCGCTGTTGTGCAAGGGGCAGCGGGTGGGCAGGAGATGATGCCAAGGCGACTCGCCAGGCACCGCCTTGCCGCACGCTGTGCTGCCGGCTGGCCCCGCCCGTTCCGCGGTGATGGAGCGGCGCTTCCGGCGGGCGCGGAGGGAGGGACGGCCTGGCCGGAGCCGCGTGTGAGCAGCGCCGAGGCTGTGGGTGCCCGCCCGCCGCCCCCGGCCCGCCGGCCCGGTGCCCCCCGCCCGCACGATGTTCAAGAAGTGAGTGTGGCCGGACTGGGGCCGGGGGAGGCGCGGGGGAAGGGAAGGGAAGGGGCCGGGCGGGCCCGGCGCCCCCTCAGCCCCGGGCATGGCGCTGCGCTAGCGGGAGCGGCCCCGCAGCAGCGCCGCCCGCAGCCCTTGGCTTTGCCTTGGGCGCTCCCTCGTTAAGTGGAGCTGAGTCATTAACTTGCCCCAACTTAGGCTGGTAGAAAGCGCCGTTCGTACTTATGTGGTGGAGGTGGAGGATTCGCATCGGAACAGGGCTGTGGGTGTTGGTGTTACCAGCAACGTACACTTGGAGTTCAGTGAAAAAGCATTGTGTGCCGAGGCTTATCTGTGAGACTAAACACGTGTTTTGTGGCCATACAAAAAGTTTAACGATGAAGACAGGCTACTAAGTGGGGACCTTAGTCCCCTGCCTTCCCCCAGCCCAGTGTTCCCAGGGGACAAATTTAAGCCTCATGAAATCCTGCATTTGGATGTTCAGTGCATCCTGCATTGGACAGTCGGTCTGCTATTAAACTTTTATAGTGAATTTATAAACATATCTGAAGACAGCTGCTGAGAAATGCATCTTCTGTGCAGCAAACTGTGCATTTCTAAAATACTGTCACTCACTTGACAGATTTGATGAAAAGGAGAATGTATCAAACTGCATCCAGCTGAAGACTTCAGTTATTAAAGGTATCAAGAATCAACTGATAGACCAATTTCCTGTTATTGAACCATGGCTAAACCAAATCATGCCAAAGAAAGACCCAGTCAAAATAGTAAGATGGTAAGTATCTTTTCTCTTAAACTTTGCTTTCAGGGTGCTAGGATTGCTTCCTTTGTGCATTTACTTTGTACAGTAGATAAACCTACCACTTTTGAAAGGCATCCATCATTTCTTAATAGCTAATAGTCCATGTTATGGCCAAACTAGAAAGTTGGCATATGCTCATTGTGCTTTAAAGGCACATGCTAGTAGGATGCTTGAGGAACTTAAAAATGCTGCCTAGTAGTTGATGTGCAGTGTATTCAGGGTCTCTCCAAGGCTCAGCCTGTTGCTGAAGGGAAGCATTCAGCTTTATGGACATGGAAGCTCAAAATTGTTTGGATTCCTGTCAGTAACATTTTGTATTACTTTTGGGCTTCCATATATTATCTTGAGTATCTTCTCTTTTTCTGAATAGAGGGTAGTACATTTTTGCTGACTTTTTCTCCACATTCACTCTTTGTATTGCATTCAAAAAGCAACGCTGAAGAAATGCAGTTTGTGTATTTTGTCTGTAGGTTTCTTTTTTATTAAAGGGGAAAGAAGTGAACAGGAGACCACTGCTGAAGAAGTGAAGTCATACAAAAAGATAATATTTTTAGTTTTAAATTTTGTTGCTAATTGACTGTTTTTATTCTCAGGTGCTAAGATAGACCAGACTCCATAAAGTAAAATATTGTATTTAAACTATAGAAGGGTTAAGTAGCTCTTGGAATTTTTCTTTTTTTAATCTTGCAGTCATGAACATATAGAAATCCTCACTGTGAATGGGGAGTTGCTGTTCTTCAGGCAAAGAGAAGGGATTTTTTACCCGACGCTAAGGTTGCTTCACAAATGTAAGTTTCTTGAGAGTGGTAGTGCTGGGAAGAGAATGGTGACAGTATGATTCCACAGGGCATCTGTAGAACCAAATCAAAAAGAGCTTCCATTGCATATTTTCTATGTATATGCATATTCCAGAATAGCTCTTAAAGATACAGCATACTTTCTTAACTGTAATTTATTAATTTTCTATTTCATATGTCTGTGTGAATTGCTTCCATGCTATGTGTTAAGCAATCTGAACTTTGATAAGTAAGAATTAAATTGTGCAAAGCTCTGTAAAAAAATCTTGAGAGGTTCCCCTAGGACAGAGATACAAATTTGCTATTGTTGGCTTCTATCTTTTTTCTTTCAAGCTTCGTCATTTTACAAATAATTCTAAGTTCTTACTAGAAAAATATTCTGTCTTCCTGAGTTTAATGATGTAATATATATCTGTCTCTTATAGAAACTTATGCTGCATGCTTTTTACTTTCTACAATTTACTCCTGCAATTTTTTTTCTTGCTGTTCTGCTTGATTGTGTTACTCTGTTTTGAATCCCAAAAAACATTATTCAGTCAGATCTCAGTGTTGGAAATACTTCAAGAGGGTGCCTGCACTTGAAGGATGGCTTGGAGAGCTGACAGCTTTCATGAATTTTGTCCATCTTTGCCTTTTTTCTTCTGTTAACGTTAAACTGTTTTTCCTTCCTGTTGGAGTAATTTGTAAGAGTACATGGAGTTTGAGGGATTTAAGACTCATTGGTTTTCAGATCTCCTGGGATGGGCACTTGGGTGGTTGTTTTCCATAGGGGAAAATTGTTGCTCAGTCTATGGGTCTGTGAGTGTGCAGGAGCCATAGCCTGAAGTTGCTGGATTACCTTTGGTTCTCAAATAAAAGATGTGGTCTGGGAGGGGAGCGTCTCCGTTCCTGCGGGTCAGTATTCGTGTCCTTTTGGGATGGTACAGCCCAGCAGGAGCTCTGGTTAATTGTTTCTCAAACTTCCCACCCTTGCAGCACACTCTATGTCTAATTGCTCCATTTAAACTGACTTGATAATGAGCTATTCATGTTGTCATGGTGCTGTATTAATTGCAATGCTGTATCTTTCCCCTCCTAGACCCGTTTATTCTCCCGCATCAGCAGGTTGATAAAGGTGCCATTAAATTTGTCCTGAGTGGAGCTAATATAATGTGCCCTGGCCTGACGTCTCCTGGAGCAAAGCTTTACCCTGCTGCTGTTGATACTGTTGTTGTATCCTTAACTATGAATTATTGCTTACTGTGAGATGAGTTAAATTTCTGTTCTTGTGTTCTCAGTTGATCATTACCTGTATTACTTTGAATTTTAACTGGATTTCATGAAATAACTAGTAATCAGAAAGGAGTTGCAGAGGTTTAGATATTGCTTGGCAAAGTTAAAATTGTTCATATTTTTTCACCTACTGTATGTTCCAAACCAAATAACTATTCCTGCTGTACCATTGGGTGGGCTGCTGTTCCATTAATCTCATTGGTAAGTGGAGCTCCTTAGTGATTTTATGCAGAATGGTAAAAGTAGATGAGGTGCAGTGTAATTTGTCCCCTGCCTCCTTAGTCAATCTTGTATCCCCTTTAGTTAAAGAAACTCCTGTTACTAGGGAATTAGGAAAGATGTTTAGGATCAGCTTTACAGCAGTCAATACTTGCTCTATGGGTCTGATGAAGTTAGCATATGTAAAATGAGGAATGTGTGCTAATTCACTCATTATATTACTGAGAAAAGAACCCTGAACAAATACAGCATTTATAACACCAAGCTGTGCTGCTTTTGTTGTTAGTTAGATACTGTAGGAAAAGATCAGCAGTCAACATCACGTGTTGCTAAGCTCTGAAAAGGACACATCTGATTTCAATACTTGTGGTTTTTAAATTGATGTCTCAGTTCTTCTGTGCCTTGGAATCTAAAATGGCCCCACAAACATGTGCTGTTTTGTTCCAGAACGGGAGAGACTCTCATCTCTGTGTTAGGCACAAAGGAAGAAATGGAGTGTAGCACTGGGAGATTTTTTCTGTAATTGCTGTTCCAAGTTCATAAATACATGCTTTGTTCTACACACTGTGATTCAGTTGTTAAATTCAGTGCATTGTTTTGCTTATCTTTAAGAGCTGGAGCTCTAGAATTACTAAAAGCTTAAAAGTTCAACACTGGCTTTTGAAAGTGTTTTTGGAAGTAATTTCTTCATATTGCTTTTAGTTTCCTGAAATAATTTAAAAAGAAATCTGTTTTCCTTAGCAGTAATTTGTAGGCAATAATGGCAGAGGGAAAACAACATGCATTATGTGTGGGAGTAATGAAGATGTCAGCTGAGGACATGTAAGTGTTTTAAAAATTGAAGTATAATCTGTCCCATGTTATTATTCTTATGTTAGTTTGGAGTATAAGCACCACTGTCAAGGTTACTGCATTGCTGTTGCAGCATGGGTTGTTCAAGTACAGAGCTTTGTACGATTGCATTTTGTTGATGGGTATTCAGGGAAAGAAGAGGAGGCAGGGAATGTCTTCCCATCCTTATTGGCAATCAAAATAGTTCTTTTCACGTGAATATGGATTTTAAGACACAAAACATTAGTACTACTACTGAATGTTAGTATTTCTAGTGCTCAGATCTTCGAGAAAGTATAATCATGTTGAACAAAAAAAACACTTCTATCAAGTATTTATTACCTGGGCTAGGCAAGAGATGTAATTTGGATTTGAGAGGATTGAAAACATTGAAGAGATTTTTGTCGGCAGAGACAACAGAGGCTCAAGTCCTGCTGGGGCTTAGTTGCCTGTCTAGTCTTTTTTTTCTCTGTGGCCTGCTCTTTTTCTTTAGGGTGTACCCACATGCAGCATTCATGCTTGATGTGCTAACTTAGCTGAGCCTCTTGTGAAATTCAGAGGTCTGCTCAGGGGATAAACTGAAAACTATTTGAGAAGGAAAAGCGATATAGAAAATGGAAATGGATGTTGTTCTTGGCTTTCAGATAGCGCTAAATTATAAGTAGCTAAATCACTTTGTCATTTTAAGTTCTATTAACCTCTTGCAGGATGTGAGGTGCACCCAGCAGTTTTGCGCTATGTTGGTTCCAGCCCTGTCTGTCACTTGTGGCAGTAAGGAAGCTGTTTTGGTGAAAACAAGTCACTCTTTTTTGTGTGGTTAATTCTCAGCAGGATCATCTCCTGTACTGGGTGACTGCTGTCCTAAGCTGTAATAGTAGTATGAGGCAGAGAGGTGGGAATGCGTTAGAGGACAGGGATGGCGTGGGACTGCAGAAACCTGGATTTGGAACTGCTGTAGCTGTTGAGGAATTACATTCCTCAGGATTCTTTGTGGTGCTTCAAAAGACTCTAAGAGTAAGTGGAAAGAAAAGCTACTTGTGTCCCTGTTCTAAGTGTGCAGTGATATGCTGTGACCATTGCAAACCAAGGTTCTCTGTATTCCCAACTTCAAATCCACCAGCCTTGCAGCTGAATATCCTGTTCCTGTGAGAAGCAACATGAACTGGAGAGGAAAATGAAATGATACTCCTCTCTGCAGCCTGTTAGCTGCTTTTTTGTGTGACATTGTTCCACAATTTTCTGGTTTAGCCAATGGGATTTCAGTCTCTTGGTGTGATTACTATACATAATGTGTTAATATTGTGTTAGTAGCATTTTCCTTCCTGGTTACTTTTGGACAAATTGTGTAAGTAATAGAACACTTGGTGTAAATAGAGTAAATTATATTCTCCAGGGGAATGAAACTTGTTCTCACTCCCAGAAAGAGATTTGTCTTGTTTGTTGTGGCAAAACTAGTTTTTTTAACTGGAAAAATAAACACATTCAATGCAGACACAAACCAGTAATTTTTAAAAGATGACATGACTGAAAAGATAGTGAATACTATAAAGGATAGCATGTCTGTAACAAGCTGCAAGTCCTTGGCACATAAATTTAGCATTTTTAATTCTTTATTACATAGGTAGATGACCTGCAACTAGAAGTGAGGCAGCTCACCTGCATTTGATTCTATCAGTGGCACACGTGGAACCAGAACTTGTTAGATTCCACATTCCAGTCGTTTTGTACCATGTCCTGTGCTGAGAGTGGAAGGCTCACAACTGCTGTGCTTCTTTGATAGAGGAATGGTAAAATTAAGAAAAGTAGCAGAAGTGTTGCAGAAGTTCAGCAGCAGTGTCTGAAGAACTGTGTACCACAAAGAAATTGTAAAAATACTGTGGAAAGCTGTTGAAAAAGTGTGGAAGGCAAATATTGTCCTTATCAGTCAGCAATGTGGGCACATGTAATAACAAATACTGTTTCTCTCATCCACCTGCTGTGGAAGACGAGGACTTTGTGGTTGATAGCTTTCCCCTTCCAGTTGACAAATGTTGCAGTTTCTGCTTGAAATAATGTATTTTATAGTGCTCTCCTATTTAACCTAGCTAATACTTCTGTATGTTTTTCTTCCTACAGTGAGAAGGTCAACAAAGGAATTGGTATTGAAAATATCCACTATTTAAATGATGGCCTTTGGCATATGAAGACGTACAAGTGAAACAACAGGAACTGTTACTCCAAAAGAATGCACTTAGATTAAATGTGGACTGCTTTGTAATTCCTTGTTTTTAGTGTGACTGAATGTACAAATTATTTTGTTCTGTGGCTATGCTAAATAAATCAATTGAATGCAAAAGTACTGTTAGGCTACAATAGTTTTCTAGATTTCTTTTTATTACAGTTGTTTTGTCTTAAACCTGAGTCTCTTCAGTGTCTGAAGATACTTGATGAAAGATTCTGCATGGACTGTGAGTAGACTATTTCAAATGGAAAGGAGGAAAAATCCAAGAAATGTTTACATTTTTATGCTCTTCTAAAAGAGTAATATAAAGTGTGTGTGAAATATAAATATGGTTTATAAACCTCTGAAACATTTCAGATTTTTTCTTCTGATTGACATCTTGTTAGTCTACCTGTCTCTTGAATGTGGAGAAATCAGTTTTTTTGACATTATTTTTTAACTTATTAACAGCATTAACTTCATTTTAATTAAGGATTTTCTCTTTTAATATGCATTTATCTGTATAGGATTTATGAACTCAGACTGATACGTGGATTAGCAATTCTTTTATGCTGGCTCATATCTGAAGACTGTATGTATGTTCAGATTTCTACCTGCCAACACTTTGATATTGCTCTCCTTCTATTGGAGTTTATAGTAATGGTGGGCACACTCCCAGTGAAGTGTGTGCCACTCTGGTGCCTGATCCTCTCTACTCCCTGTGTGCCGCCTTATTTTAGTAGCACAAACAAAATCACTGTTAAATAAAGGCATGATAGCAAAACATGTTTTTCAGTGTAGCTGGGAGCAACTTTTTCAGGTGGAACTTCAAGAGCTCTCAACTAGTGCACACTGCCACATGTCCATACAGCTACAGAATGGGTTCAGAAGCACTGTGTGTCTGTCTGGATAACCCAATCCTTTGTTCGGCATACCCAAAGCTATGCCTATGGAAAAATGGAATAATGTAATAAATTAAGGAAACTTTTAAGGTCTACCACTCATAACTGTGTCTGGAACCATTTATTAATATTTCAAGTCTTTATTCTAACACATGCATTTTACAACAGCAGAATGTAACTTCGTGTGCCAGTGCCTTGTCTTGGTGCTGTTCTGCAGGCTTGGTTTCCCCACCCTGGGACCTTTCAGAAGACAGAAGCCAAGGTGTTCTCCATCTAAATCTAAAGCCAAGTTAAGACATGGGAGAAGGAATGTATTGCCTAATACACGCTGCTTTTAAAATTCTGTAAAATTATTTACAAGACTGTACTTCTGAAAATGACAGGGTAAATCTGAAACTATCAACGTAGGAAGACAAAATTTAAGCAGTGTTGCAGAAAAAGTTCTGATGAAACCTCAGACCCTCAGAATGCTGGTGAACATTTTTGTGCATCTTAAAGATTTCATTGTAAATGTACTGATTTCTGGTTAGTACTATGGGAAATCAGTTTATGCTTCAGTGGTTGTTGTTTTTGTTGGTTTTTTGTTTGTTTTTTAAAGTGAGCTAATCTTTGTGGTTTAGTTTTTACCCTTCCATCTTTTCCTGTTGTCCTACAGTACCTCAAATCTGTGACAAATGAGATTTTTTCTCATTGGAATTGTGCCTCTCATTATTTCTCCTATGACTGCTGTTGCTGCAGGGGTGTCAGAACTGTTTTTAATAACCAGAAACACTGAAATCAAAGTTTTAGTTTCTTTACCTGGTTTTCTCAAAGTTTTCCCAGCTGTATTATTCTGTAAGAAGGTAAAAGTCAAATCAGGCCTAATTTATATACCAGTTTAGCAAAACATCAAAAGTACAAGTTTTACGTAGGTTTTGGCAGCAATCATGTACGTGTTTGTCTTGCTGTCAGCTGAGCTCTGACTGATGGAGGATAACAAAGTGCACTTGTCTCACCTTTCGGAAAACAGCTGAGCTGTGGGAGCTTGTATGGGGGTCTGCGCAGTTGTCCTAACTTTCTTGTTGAAAACCTGACGCTTAAAATGAAAAAGCCCAAGATGTGGATATTCTCATTAGCTCTGAAGCAGCTGTTTCACTTCCCCACCTGCCCCCTTGCAGCTCAGGGTAGGGTGTTACAACTGGTTGGTTAAAGGTGAGATAACACAGTCTGCTCCCAGGTTTTATGAGTATTGTAGTACCAACAAAGCCTGTGATAGTCCTAGATATAACAGATGGATGTACCTTCTTGAAACACCCATGTCAGGTCAGTGAATTCTAAATGGAGCAAATACTGAAGTGCTGTTTGTTTGCACATGCTGTAAACGGATGGGAGTGTGACTCAGGAACTTAACGTAAAACTGAGTGTGCTCTGTTGTTTAAAAAAAAAAAAAAAAAGGCATGGAAAAACTCCAAAGCAGACATCAAATTGTGCTGACAATTAACCAACTTCTTCCTTGTAAACACTATTAGCACCCACCAACAGGAGTGAAAATAATACTTAACCTTTATTCTAACATGCGTATAGATGAAGTGAAATTTTAAATGAGCAATTAATCTTGTGCTAACAGACTCCCTGACCATGTTAATGCCTATTCAAATACAGTTTACTTTTTTCTTTTGTCTGCTTAGAAACAGTAGTCCAAAGGGCAGTTGATATTACTCTGCTGCAACTTCCTAAAAGTTTTCTTGTTACCGTGCTTCCTGCTAATTCCTTACTGTTAGAAGGCTGTACATGAAGTGGCAGGCGCTGTATAAACTCAAGCTATTGTGTAGTTCAGTGTAAAAGAAATAGCTTAAAGTTACAGTTTTTGAGACTGAATCTGTAGTCAGTTTTATTGGTACATCTTAGAAAGATATAAAGACATTCTAGAAATGCCTGGAAGAACTGAAATAATCAAAGTCTTGCAAAAATACATTTTTAAGAGTAGACTATCATTTGAGTTTTCATTAATAAATATTTACATGTACAAACCCCCTCTATAAACTTAATTTCCTTTTATAATAAACATTAACAACTTCTTTTTATCATTTCATTCCAGCACTGGCAATAGCCAGAAGCATTTCTCTAAAAAAGATTTAGAAAAAAATTCTCCTTCCACTTTTAAAATTAAGAGTTTTACCAACCCTCAATGTGCAAAAAAACCTGTACACCAGTACCAGAATGTGTCAGTACAACTGTGTCTTGTGAGAAGAGCCAACTCCACGGTTCCAGGCCTTCCCTGAGGACACATCAGTCATTGTCCGAGCCCGGTGGCGGCAGGAAGACCAGGGCATCACTGTATAAGTGGCCGTAGGGCCTGAGCCTGTACACCCCGTACATCATGACGTGCATGTGGTTGGGGGCCAGGCCACTGAAGGTGATGGCCGTGTCGGAGCAGCAGCCGTCCACCACCTGCTGCGGGTGAGTGGACATGGCCTCCTTAATGAGGGCCCCGACAGACTTAGTGTTAAAGACATCTTTTCCTTCTGAATCTTCAGCGTTTTCGGCAAACACACCGGTGTACTTCAGGCAGATTGCCAGCTGTTTGTCCTCTGCGAGTTTCCAAATCATACCTCCCTGCTCTGGACACTTGTCAGGGTCTTCAAGAACATGGGCGAGTCGTCTTAGTGACTCAATGCTTAAGACAATTCCTCCCTCGCCATCTACATACTCAAGGTCACCAGATTTCACAGTGTGGCCTATGTAAAAAGGCTGTGAAGGGTCTTTTTTCAGTAAGAAATACTTGAGATTTTCAATTATAGCAAATGTTGTTGGATATGCAAGGAAGAACCAGCTGAATTCATCCTTATAGTGTTCATATGTTATCTTGTAAGCTTTTCGCATCATCACCCACATATCATTTGCATTGAGGGCTACAGAATCGAACACTTTCACATTTTCCGAACTGTAGAATTCAGCCTTGTCGCAGTGCTTGCTCCAGGTCTCCCTTGCTGCAGCCCAGTGCCCCAGATCTTTTGGTTTGACAAGGATGATACAGTAAACACGGATGCTTTTACTAAGCTCCACACGTTCACCTTCTGAAAGGTTTAAGACATCTTCCTTGTTGGGAGCCTGGATGTGATGATGCTCGTGGTGATGTGCTTTGGTCCCGTGGCCCACCTTAATGTGTCCGAGGAGCGTAACCAACATGCAGAAGGCTCCTCCAATCACCACACCCTTAATGAAGGAGCTGCTTTCAGAAATCATTTTTCCTAGAAAAGAGACGCACTGTAAGAACTTAAAGGAATAAGTGCACTAACGCGGGTTCCATATGGTTCTAATGCATTCCTAAAGCCAGCTGCAGTTTCCTTATCTCCCGCACAAGGACAAGGCTGGTGAAAGCGGTAGCAATACCCAGGTTCACGGTCGCGGCTCACGGCAACGGGACGACACAAGCGCTGTGTCCCGGCCCCTCTCCGCTGCTGTGACCGCACGGCCCCGACCCCGCCGCCTCCTCGCCCGCAGCACCGAGAGGCCGCGGGACCGGCTCGGGCGCTGACGCGGCCACATCACGGTTCGCGCGCGGCGGCGTTTGCCGAGGGAGCCCGCCCGGAGCCCGGCCCCCGCCTGCCCCGCTCCCCGGCGCTCAGTGCCGGAGCCGCCGCAGCTCCCCGAGCTCCCCGACCCGCGGACCCCGGCGCTGCCGCCGCTCACCTGAGCCGCGGTGCCGCCCCTTCCTGCGCCGCCGGAAGGGCCGCGCGGCGCTCCTCGCTCTGCCCGCTCGGTGGGGCGGGGCGCCGCCTGGCGGTACGGGCACGGCGCTGCCGCCCTCACGGGCCCGCCCGCCCCGCGCTCCCCGGTGCCGCCGCGCCGCTCCCGAGCCGCTCACAGAGGGCTGCGGGGACACGCGCGGGCCCTGGTGTGCCAGCGCAGTTGTCAAAGAACCTTCCCAGCCTGACCGTTCACGAGACCCTTGCCAGTCACGCTCCCAACGCTAGAGACAGTCACTGCTGGGACAGAAGCTTCTTCACGGCGGCTCCAGTGACACGGTGGGTCCCCGCTTGGCTCCCCGCACACCCCACTCACACAGTCAGGCCAGGTGTCCTCACCGGTTCGACCCCAGGTTTCCCCTAGCTGAGTCTCAGATGTCTCGTCGCATAAAGGGATTTCTTCCCAGCACAGCAACACAGAGACAGCTCGAGCTAGTGCCTCCGAGGGGGATCCCAACTAAGGAACCCCGTGGCTTTTATCCCCTCACAGTGTCCCCTCCCACAAGTCTCACTCTCCTTCCTCAGTCCTCTGCTCCTGCCCCCGTTTCTGTGTCCATCCACCTCACTGGCACCCATCCTTGTCTCCTTTGTTATCCAAGAAGTCGGCAGTTCCCAGCTCCTGCTGTCTCTGTTTCCATTCACCTGTCTGGCATCACCCATGTTTGTGTCCTTTGTTATCCCAAAGGCTGGCAGTTCAGGCCTCGTCTTGGGCTTCCACCCAGAGCTCAATCTGCATCTCAACCTGTATCTTGCAAGAAAAGTTCAAGTCTTCAGCACAAACTCTACTTTTAAATGAGAAGGTATATGAATGGGGACAGAATAGTAAAGGAAAGGCAGAACTGGCCTTAATCCGTATCCAGGATCAAATCAAATATATCCAAGTATATCTAGGATCAAATATCTATCAAGTATATCAGTATCTGGAGTATATCCATGGTCAAATCCTGGATATACTGCCATAAATTTCCTAGCCAATACAATAAACTGTGCTTGAAGCATGGTACTTTTCACTTGTTCCCCTGCCTCCCCAGCAGAGAGCACAACACACACAACGTTAGTTAAACTAGAATAAACCAAAACCTTTATTTTCAACTAATATAACCTTTTCTTTCCTTCAGTAAGAATTGTTCTGATCTCCAGATTGTCAGAATCTCTTTCTACACACCACCTCTCAAGAACCTGGAGTTAACACCTGATTTGAAGTAGCATCACAGAACAACAATTTGCTCCCTTTTTCCACCTGCCTCTTGGGGGAAAAACAAAAAAAAAATGTTTTGTATCTTCATTAGCTGATGAAACTGTACCCTTAGGGCCAATACAGTGATTAGGATAAAGTCCTATATAGGTTTTCCCTATATTGTAAGGTTTATCCTGGTTGGATGGATTTAGCTGGTTTTATATTTACAACTGAGGTGCCCTGGATTTTATGGCATCTGTCTGGCATCCGCCTCAGTTATTTGGTAACGGTTTTTTTTTGGCTCCTGGCTGTCCTGTAGATTTCAAGGCTAACAATGTTATATTTGGCAAAAAGATCTGTAAGACCATTGATTGCTTAGCTTTTCTGGGCCTGGGGAACCATTGGTTGAGGTTCAGGTAAAAATGTTACAAAATAATTACTTTGGTTGGGTTGGTGCACGTCCAAAATGGCTTCGTTCAGTGGAACTAAATGCCAATTACACACAGTGATAGGAAAATACTGTTGGCTTGTACAGGTAGTTCTGTTGCTGCACTGGGGGAACATCGATCATCTTGTATTTTACCACCTGACTGCTTTAAAGGAATAAATATGTGGACAGTCAGGTTGTTATCACATACCAGAGACTGGAGGTGAGTTCAAAGCTTTTTTTAGTATCTCCTCTTTGCAGAATCAATTGTGGTTTTCAGGGCTTCAGCAGTTGCTTGATCATGTACTTTAGAGAGATTTCAATGCGTTGTGACTCACTGCTTCAGCTGATGCTTCAACAAATTGTTTTCCTGCTTAACTTCTGTGAGGTTCTTTTCAGGTCTCTGACAGAATGACTAATGTAGCTACAGATCTTGACTGTTGCTTTAATGTCTTTTCAACATTGCTTTTATCCAGCAGCAGATCAGTGAAGAAAAAGTCTAAGCAGCGTGTAAAGCATGCTATAAACCCAGAGAGACTCTCTGGCTTCTGAAATTGTTGCTTGGTGTTAAAAAGACTAAAATGGCATTGTAATGCATAAGGTCTCACAACAGTTGACGCTGCTCCTCGGTCAGCGGTAGCCCGGACTCGACACCCAGCGTCAGGAGAAGGGGATGCCTTCTTCCAGTCCTTTGGCGAGCCTCAAAGGGATCTGCACCTGAAGGCAGATGTATATAACAGCGAGGCAGGGGAAGGAAGCAGAAGGAGGACTCCGGCTTGCCAAAAGACTGCTTTAATGAGGGAGGGAAAGGGCACGAGGAGTGCAGTTGGGGAGGCAAGGCCCTGAAGTCGGGGGGAACAGGGGGTACAAGGACTTTTAAAACCTCGGATAAAGGGAGGGTCCAGGGATACATCACCAATCAGGGTAGTACAAGGAGGAGGGTCCAGGGATACATCAACCAACGAGACAGGCTCAGGGGAGGTAACGAGGGGTATAAGCCAATGGGGTGTCGAATAGAACTGAACTTTCCAGAACATAATGAATATTAAAAAGAAAAATTAACATATTCAACAGGAGATTTGCATAAACTTGGGTGGGGATAGACCTAGAATGTGGGAGGGGTGTCTGAAGATTGACACTGGGAGATCCACCATTGATCCTCCATTATCGGATCAAATTGACGAACCCCAACATCTCGAACCCCAACAAACAGTGATGGTTAAGTATTTTGGAGCTCATTTAGACACACATGTACTCTTGTAAACTATCCATCCCAAATTACTACAAGAAATTGTTCTTAAGAACTTCAGGGGATAAGTATTTGAAGTCATTCCGCCATCAGCTGGGAACCAACGAAATCTTGTAACCGAGAAAGGGCCAGCCCTATGATGGAAGTTAAGTGAGGAAAGTCAAGGGAAATGCTCAGTCACATGGTAGGAATGAACCAGGACAACTGACTCCTCTAAGATCACTGCAAATGGCTTTGCATTAGTTTTATATTAAAACATGCGCTCATGTATTTGTAGAGAGTATTGCCAGATTTCAGCTTTGAGTACTGACTCACTGTCCCTGGAGATGTTCATTAGCTGCATCTTCATCCCTTACTTCCTACTGATCCTTCGTAGTGTTTCTACCACCCTCTGGAACAACAGCAGCCTTTGGAACCTACAGACCTGTGCCAGAATCTACACTGCTGACAGAGCTGATAAGCTCCATGGTTTGTTGCTTGTCTCCACAGACAGAACTGTTTCTTTGCTATTCTCTGTTTGTCTTTCTTCACTGGCTATAGCTGCATTTGCCTTCTGGCTCTCTTTCTTGCCTCCAAGGAAAGACAAACATTATGTTCTCACTGTGTGGTGCAAAATATCCTTGAGAGATTGGCTATTATCAAAATATATTTATTAGGAACCAACTAATGTGAAATGTTTCAGCTGACACATGAGTTGTCATCTTTTACAGGCACTGCTTGTTAATGATGACAAATGAGTGTCCACTGTCTTGAAAGCAGACCCATCTGTCTCCCTGTTATGTACATGTGCAGCAGGAAGGCTGGGCTGGAGCCTGGAATTGCACTCAGAACAGGTAGCTGAAGCCAGGGGAGAGCTATTGCAGATGTTTCTGAGCAGTTAAAACATCAGCTGAGCTATATGTCATATAGTAAGAACCCATAATTAGGAAATACTGTTGGAATTAAGAGAGATGCAAAGGTGAGGTTGAACTGGGACAGCTGACTTTGTTGTCACATCATCCATATATTTATAATGCTGAAGCTACTGGAAAATGCACAAATTCTAGCTGTCCATTTGACTGCATCAGAAGAGGGGGGGTTATTATGAATGAGAGGTGAGAGCCTGGACAAGTCCCTGCCTTTGCTCAGGTCTCTGGCAGTAGGCAGTAGCTTTTTTGAGGCAGCCAGCACCCCAAAACCCACTCTTGCTCACAAGTACTTAATAATGACCGATCAGGCCTATTACTACATGAATTATTTATTGAATAGACACAAGGAAAATAAACATAAGACTTTAACAGGCTTACTTACTACACAGGATAAACAAAAGAACTACAAGTAGATAAAAATACAGTGCACAATAATAAAAAGTGCCTATGTTACAGCTAGCGAAGAAATAGTATAGATTAGGAGCCAATGTCACTTACTAACAAATGATGGTGGTGTGCAAAGAATCTCCTAATTCCTCTCAATCCCAGGCAAGTATCTCGATGTGAATGTCTCCATTCACACTCTCTCCACACTCACAGAGTGTATAAGAGATTTCTGATTTAATGAAAATCATAGTGGTCTTTTATAGTTGTAAAAAGTGCTTGTCTGTCAGTCACTTATTTCTGGCTTATCCTTTCCCACCATTCAAGGAAGGATGTTTATTGCTGGCTATGGTTGTTTTCAGCCGAGATAATTCATCACAAGACAAACCATTCTGGCCTAGTGTGGGGGTTTGAAGAGACTGAGTTGATGGACAGGGTTTTGGACCAATCGCTTCTCGCAATTTTGCATATAATGCACTGGCGCGGGGAATTCGTTCTTCTGCTTTCCGGTCCCTCACCGGGAGGGGTGGCCGGGGTGAGGCCCGCCGGGCCCCGCCGGGCCGGGCCGAGCC
>VWZT01010358.1:502825-549953 GCA_013397055.1 Pachycephala philippinensis | reverse complement strand
AACAGAGTGACCCTTCTGATGACAACCAGGATGACGACCGTCAGTCAGCTGGTCCTTCTAGTAGCAGAGACTGAATTTTAAGTTTTCTTTTTAGGGAGTCAGAATGCTAAAGCCCTTAGAGCTGTGTAGAATTAATAACTGATGTAGAATTGGGTTTGTTAGATGCATTTTTTAGAGCTCTGCTGAAGAGCTTCCCTGCCTGCCTGTCTTTATTCAGTATCCGACTGGACCTTGTTTGGTATCAGCCATTACCAAACAGATTCTTCATGCTGTGTTTGTTCTCCTTGCTGCAAGGGATCCTGCAGGGAGGATTACAAACGCAACCCTTTTTGGTTCTAAAAGAGAAGGGGGTATTATGGATATGAAAAGGCCTCGGCAGGGAATTTCTTTAGCCTTTGCAGCATTTTGTGAAAGTTCTATCTTTCCCATGTAAAGAATTTAAAACAATGTCACAATTTTGTAAACTTCTACACCTGCAGTTGCTTCTCAAGGATTGTTTTGGTTTTAACTAGAAAAACATCTAGAAACGGATGTCTCAGAACTTGGCCAATCACCTCGAGGGGTGGATGGCCAAGGGACCAATTACTTTATGTCATTCAACACGCTTCTGTGTATTAACATATAAAAGCTGTTCAATCTTTCATTAAACTTCCTGACTTTGGACCATCTTTTGGGTGCTTGGACTGTGCCGTTCTTTACCCGTTTGGGGTGCTACAGTGACAAGGGATGGTTTCACAGCCCCAGGCACGCTGGTGTCTGTGTGAGACTCAAGGGGCAAGGAAGAGTTTGCAGAGAAAGGCATCATTGAATGCCACAAAGCTTTAGTGCTGTTAAGGTCAGTAATCTTACAGGAGCTTCTAGCAGCTGGCACTCTGCCCCTGGCTCCCAGGTGATGGTGGTCCAAGGCTGTGTGACTCCCTGTGTCTGAGCTAAGCCTCAGAGGAATTAAAAGCAGCAGGAGCAGAACTGCTCGGGCTGGGACAACTGAGGAGATAGCACCTTAGTACATTCCAGTCACTTAGGAATCCCAGGATGGGAGGAGAGGGAGTTTACTGTGATGGCTTTCACAAGCTGATCTATGATTTAGGCCTGGTTAAACATGTGATCATTGGGCTGTAACCTTCTCCTAAGTTTCTGAGAGGAAATCTACAATCTGAGCTGTGCTTGGCTCCCTGCCGTGAGTGCGTGATGCGGGCTGCACTGGGTACTTGCTGTGCTTAAGGTGCTATGAATTGGATCCAAGCATGTTTTAAGGCAATTTTCTTCTAATTCACAGTCAAGCAATGGAACAGATCTGTCTTCTGGGAATCAAAAGTATTAATAACTCCCTTAGACACAATTTGGAAGCAAATGAATACCTACATTTTTTGCTGAATTTGAGAGTGTTTTACTGTACGGAGATGAGCTCCATTAGCAGAACACATGAATTAAAACAAAGCAGCTTTATTTGCATTTTGGTTAACTGTTCTTGAGACAAGAAAGCTCATCTAGTTGTGAATATGTGGCAACGAAGGTTATAAATGGTGCAATGGGGCTTAATCTTTAGGTTTTATATTTCTACAAAATGGCTTTCATACAGAAATACTTCCTTCTTACCTACAGCTGAAATTTGTCACCATGGTAACCTTCTGAGTTTGGAGGGGTGGGATGCTCTAGGCAAATATGTGGCTACAACCTCAGAAATTTTTACCCAACTGAATTTCATTTCTCCTCTCTTTCTTTAACATCTGTGAGGTTCTTACACCCTGGACACTGCTTATGTAACCAGAGCAGAGAGAGGCTGTATGGATTTAAACTGTTTCCTTTTTTTGAAAGGAGCAGTGTTTAGGGCATTTTCCTGCCTTGGTCAACTGGCTCCATCATTCCCTGGCTGCAGGTCTAAACCAGTTTGGCTCTCCAGGAGCTGCGGGACCACGCTCTGCTCTGATACCTGCAGTGCCACTTACTGTTGCTGGGGAAAAGCAGAAATCCTGAAGTGGGGCCCCAGCAGCTCAGCAGTGGGGAGCATACTGTTAATCTACTGGCCTCAATATACACACAGCTCTATTTTGTTTTGTTTGATCTACATGTCTGAGAGCAACTTCAGGCCTCAAACTTTTTTTTTTTTTTTTTAATTTACTTTTATTTTTTCTGAAGAGGAAAAAACCCCTCACACAAATGTGATTAAGATTTCTGAAATTAAAATTATTAAAGCTGTGGAGAACCCTTGCCCACAATATTATGTCAATGCAATAATATTTGAAGGACATGTCAACATCTTGATCATTTAACTTCTGATTTTTATCTCCCATTTATATGTCAAACTCCTTCACACTGCTTGCCCATGTCCTATTTTTGGGTTGTAGGAAAATGGAGGCGTTTATGATTAAAGCTCTGGACAAAGGCTGTGCAGACTAAAGTTGCTATTAGTGAACTACTGACTCTGCCACTAACTCTTGACATAACCATGGCTGAGTCATTTCATGTCTTTCTGCCTTAGGTCCTTGTCTGTAGACAACACTCTTTTTCTTCTTCTCCTTTTGCTTGTTGTGTGGGCATACAGTGTGGCAAGTGCTGGTGTCAGGGATGTTCCTAATCTGTGCAGTAGTGCCTTGATTTTATCTGAGGCTTCTCAGTATAGCTAATAAACAAATAGTGAATGAAAATGATTCAAGGGAGTGTAATAACAAGCAAAGTGGTGACCCTACCTGTTTATTTGCTTTTTGAGAAGCTCCTGGCCTGCCACAGGAGTCACCAGTAAAAAAGGCCCTGTTATCTGAGTACACTCGCACCTTTCTTCTCCCTGTGACTGACGTTTATGTCTTCTTTTCTTTCCCCTGCAGGGTGGAGCAATCAAAAACATTCCTTCATGGTTAAGGCAGGATGAGTTTGAAAGTGTTGTCTGGCCTGGGCTAGCTCTGGCTTCTGTGCCTATCTTTGCTCCTTTGAGGCCACCTGCTAATGTGAAATACGTCATCTTTAACTAGGAAGATCAAGTTTAACAGCCTCGGAGCCACTAGCAGGCAGAAGGAAGAATCCTTCGGGGCAGTTTGAGCACTAGGTCCACTTCCTGGCATCTAGCACATGAGGCTGGGCTGACTATAAATATGCAGCCGCCCACCACACTGCTGTCCCAGTACGAACTGGGGGCAGAAAGTATCATTTTGGGGATTTTAGAAGGCAGAAGAATATGGAGCACAAAAAGTAGCTGTGTTAACAGGTTACCATCCATCATCTCGCTTCCTTTACACTATCTTCTCTCTTTGTCAAGGGCAACACAGCATGAAAGGCAAAAAAGCCACATGCTGAGGCTGCAGTAAGCTCTTGGTGTCTCCTACCTTCTTTCCCCTCTTCTGCTGTAGACGTTCCTTCTTTCATCTTGTTTAGGGTGGAGTAGTGGATTCACGAACAGACTTTTATTAGGAGAAGTACCTTGTCATTCAGGTGCTTATAGACTCATCTCTCATATTACTGGTATCCCTTGCATCTGCAGAACTAGGTAGGGAAATTTGTAAGAACGTGTTTTTCATAGAGAGATTTTTGGAGACATCTTCCTATCAGGTGTGTTGCACAAAATGGGTCCCTCCAAAGGAGGGAGGATGTCTGAGTCGACTTCCCCAAAATTTAAGGCAGGGAGGAAGGTGAAAAGCAACCATTTCCAAAATTATCTGAGCATTTTTTTCAGGTAACTTAAATTGTTTGCAGGCTCAGACTGGCATGGGGGGTGAATGGAGGTTGTGCTGGGTGCCTGTTCCATTCAAATAAATTGCTCCTCTCCCCAGAGCTCCATCTCCTCTGTACAGCCAAATCATGTATGTTTGCAGGAGACAGTATGCTTGTGTTTCTCCCACGACCCTGCTGGCTCATTAGTGTTATTTCTGGAGGTCTTGTTTCCACAGTAACAAGCAATTACCATTGTTCCTTGGACTGCCAAAGTTACCACCAGCAACGCAGAGGAAGATGCGTTATTCTCTATATTGGGATAAAATGCCTTTATATGTCTTGCTATTCACTGAATGCCAATCCTGACGCAGGTCCTGTGCAAATAGCACACTCCACCCCCTGCCAATGCTGCTTTTGCTGGTGTTAAGACATGCCAAATTCTGAAAAGATCGAAAATGATCTCCTCTGGTCTGTGGCTACACTGGCAACGACAGGGTCAGGATTTCAGCAGCAGAATGACTGTACCAATGGTAACTCTGGTAGGAATATAAATAGAATAGCTTGGAGGCAGTTCTTTTTGCAATTGTGCTTAGCCCTGTTCTAAGTAATGCTGGCTAGTGACGTCAATGAAATATACTCGCTGTATTCACCCTATAGCTCCTACCAGTTCTGTGGTGGAGCTCCCACACTGGAGTCTTGGTGGTCTTGTGCTAGCAGGATACTGTGGCTGTATTGCACAACCCCAAGGAGCAATGTGTATGCATCAGCTCCAACCATTTCTTCCATCAGTGGCTTCTCCTTTCCTGTTTACGTTTACATTGCACACAGACTGATTCAGCTAAGATGGTGTTTGAACCCCATAGAACACATCCCGAATTTCATGCACATTATCAAAAGAGTAGGCAGCTGGGAAGCTGAAGGAATATGGGCTTTTGTAGGTGAGAGCAGTGGGATATTGGAACACTGGGGCAGCTGTATCAGGTTTCATGGCTTGGTGAGTTTTTATGGCTTTCAGTGACTCCGGTTTCCAAGTGTGACTACATATTCTAAAAAGCTCTGGGGCCCTGTTGTAAGCTCTGAGCTCTTCTTAACAGAGTTTTCTTGTGAATGGGTGTATGTATGGATCTATATATACACACCCACTTGCCCAAATGACTAATTGCAGGTGTTGGAGGCAGAACACAGCCTCTAGCTTCCATAAACCAAAGCACAAGGAATCTTGCTCCAAGGAAGCTGAAGCAGAGAGATCAAGAGAAGCATTTTAAAACTGATGAACTGCCTTTTGTGAAAGGTCTTGGAAACACCCGCACTAGAGATTTTTAAAACCTGGGCTTACCAGAGAAGGTAGAAGACAGTTTCGTATCAGGTCACTGTGTGAGTGTATGAGGGTGACAACAAACAAAAAAGGTGCTGCTTTGACAGTTACCAAGATTGTACTGCTTTAGATGCTGTTGAGGAAATAAAAATTCAACAGCAAACTCACTGTCTTTTCATAGGATGGAGAAAGGGATAGGCAGAAACGATTGTTGATAAGGTCCTTCATTCTTTGTTTTGATTAAAGTCCCACCAAGTCTGCAAAAGTTGTCTAGGAAGTGATAAAAAAAGAATCATAGGGATCATGCTCATGCAGAATAGCCATCACCTTGATGTGAAATGAAGGTGGAGGAAGGAGTCGAACACAAATGAAAGGAAAGTGCCTGTATATCACATATCCATTCTAAAGGCAGTGCGCCTAATTTTTCAGTATATCTTAATTAGCAGGACTAAAGTGTTAGAAAGTCATTCAGTTTTCTTGTGGGCTTACCATGAAGGCAAGTCAGCACCAGAGAAAGGTCAAGAAAATATCCTTGGGCATATGAGAGTGGTCCTACCTAATTCAGCAAGCTTCTCTTCTCTTTTCTGTTGCATCCTCCTAAAGCCTTGGATTTTAACACTGTCTGTATAGTGGGGGAAAAATAAATAAGTTATAATCGTATTTTCCACATGTAAACCAGAAACTGATTAGTTCTAGGTGACAGCTTGGGTGGTTCATAATGAGCCAAGGCTTTTGTATGGTAAGCAAAATATTCCCACCCCCAAAATAAGCCAAGGCTTTGCTCTTTTTGTGGGCTCCGGGGCACCCCTGGCGCCCCAGCCTTGCAGCGGGGCTGTTGTGCCGAGGTGGCCGGCAGACACTAGGTGGAAACCTTGGGTTGCAGTTCCACTGCAGCTGCTGACGGCAGGAAGAAGGGGACTTGTGCTTTCAGAAGGGAGATCTTTTTCTTTTCTTCCTGCCTTCACATGCTAGAAAGAGAAGTCCAGGCTCTTCTGGTGCGCAGTGGGGTGAGCGGAGGAATGGAGGAGAAGTGTCAGTCCCATCCTGGGCCCTCCCTGTAACAGGATCTTGTGAGCAGGGCTGGGGTGGGAGCCTTGAAACACTCTGTGTTCTTGGGTGTGGTTGGGTGGCAAGATTGATTTAATTTATCCTGATTTATTTTATCCTCATTTATGTATTCTGATGGGGATAATTTTGAGATCCCTGTGAATGCATAAAAAAGAATTAATATTGGGATGAAAGTGAGTACCAACTAGCTGCTTTATCTTGCAACAAATGCTGGTAGAACCAGCTACGATAAAGTGCATGCTGAATTTATGATGATTGCTTTCGACAAGGCCTCCAATCTGAAAACTATTCCAAATAGGGAGATTTAGAGTTAGTACAAAGAATGAATCACAGGTTAAGTGAGAGCCAGATGAAACGTGAAATGTTCATTTGAGAGAAATGTCAGAGTTTATGATTTCAAGGTGTCTTGTTACTTTTCATGATAAAAATACTGTTTTCAGTGTATTCATAGGAACTAAAAATTGAGAACATTTCCATTAGATACTTTTAGAAAAATAACTGGTATTTTATTTTGAAAATTAGTAAAGTTTTGGTACCGTTTCACATAACAGTTGAAATGCAGTTAGGTTATGCCAAATCAAATCTCATATGAGGCCATGTTATGCAATCCTACCCAGTAACATAACATACCATGCATATAATAATTAAATATTGTTATATAATTTAGTACAGGTGATATTTTATATTCAAAACAAGTGATTTTTCTACAAAGTAATGAGTTTTCTATCAAAAGCAATAGCAGCTTTATTCGTCTGTGCTGAATGAAACAATTTAAATTTTTGCACTCTGAAATAGAAATGTTCTGGGTACTAGTTAGGGACCAATTGTTTTTAATATCCTAGAAACCTGATTCCAGGCTAATGGCAGGATATTGAACACATCAGTGTCTCTCATTGTTAACTAAAGAATGTAAAAACAATACAAGCAGAAAAATATGTTAAGAAAATAAAAGTTGATTTCAAAAATAGTATTTTAATTTGAAAGAAAATCTGTTGTTTTTTTCCTTATGGCAAACTTCAATACTGAAATTTTTGTTTCAACCTCCTTTTACATAGGGATTTTCCATTTGTACTTAGAATTTTTTGAAAAATGTTGATTTTATCCAAGCGGTATTTTCTGGTTGAAGACTGTTCAATTAAAATTTTCTCACTAGTGTGAGCTGTTATGACACACTCCTCCTCCACCCTCTGAGCTGTGGTAAAAGGGTGAGTGAAGTTATTGANTTTTTTTTTTTTAGTGTAATGACTTCAAGAGCTTCATGGCTGTTCTGCAGACAGATGCACAATTGTGAAACATCAATATGGACTGCAAATCTCTACTGTCAGTCAGCTCCTCTTCCCCTCTGCATAACGTAATCCCTATCTCCACAATGCCTGCACAGATACACATTTGCAAAGATGTTTTTCTGGAGATAGCATGCATAGCAAACACTCCCTTACTTGTTCTCATCTCTAGCAACATTATATGGAGTTTCAGTTCACAGTTCCCTGTGTTCCCCCTCCTACCACTGAAATGCAGCCAACTCTGAGCTGTGGCTATTAAACATCACACAAGCAACACCACAAAGCAGATTGTGGAAAGCACAGGAATTCAGGGAAAAGCAACAATTGAGAGAGGTCTGGGAAGTGATAACAAAGGATCATAGGGAGTGAGTTATTCATGATGCAGAATAGCCATCACCTTGGTGTTCGGGAGATACCAGCATGCAAGGCCACGTTTTTGAGGGTGGCACAAAGAGATGTCACTAGGAGCAGTCAGGTTTCAGCCAGGGAGATGAGCAAGTCAGCTTCCGTAATCACTGAGTTTTGTCAGTCTATCAGAGTCCCAAGGAAAGGGCTGAAGGCTTCATTGCTTGAGGGTTTTAAAACTGGTCAGTTTCAAGACAGGTCAAGGCATTTTCACGACAGATGAATAAAACAATATAGAGCAAGTACTGTATCTATTCCCACTTTGTATGAATCTGAGAAAACGGGAGAAAGATGGAAAGGTCTGAAGGAATTACATTGTACAAAGTTAGAAAACAGTGTGAACTGGTGTGAAAATAGGTGTGATATGGCCAGGGAAAAGCTTCCAAAGACAGTGCTCTTCTTTGACAACATGATGACCTTAAGGTGAGAAAGGAGGAAAAAGGGGAAGATGTGCAATGAATCAGAGGAAAGAGAAACGTGTGTGAATGTATGTAGCTGTTTATGTGCGTGCAGCACAACACAAATCTCATTCATCTCGGAAAAAGCATTGTCAGTGTCTGCATCTCAGTTTGCTTACACTAGTGGCTTGAAGAGGGCACATTGGCACAAAACCTGCACATGAATTCCTTCTGCTTTAGGTAAAGTGATGAGTGGGGAAGGTTGCCAGACACTGTCACTGAGCATTCAATGGACAACTAAGAAGCAACTGCAAAAGTCTGTTCCCAACTTAAGTTGCATAGCAACACTAAATCGTCAGATTGCTGTTATGTCAGTCCCTTACATTATCCCCATTATTACAGGCGGTTTTAGGAATCACGCAGTACAATGTTACTAGCCCACTTCCCAGCTGGATATGTGACCTTTGTCTCTTCCTGAATGATGCCATGTAATTTGCTGCAAAGGTGTCTCAAAGTAGTACATCAGAGAGAAAAATCTTTGAGGATCCATCAACACAGACGATAAGGAGCAAAGGATGGGCCTGTGCAGGATGCAGCAGGAGGGACAGTTCAGGGCGCATCAATATCATTAAAGAAGTCTAGTGTCTGCCAAACTTGTCAGGATGCATGTTACCCCATCACTTCTCTGAACTGAGTCATTGATCCAGTTGAAAGCCTATGCTAAGGGGTGAGCCACAGTTGCTCATAAGATGTGTTTTGAATGCTTCCAGTGCATGCTTGTGCTTGGTGTTTGGATCTCTTCTGTGGACCATTGCTGCTGTGCAATCCTAACTTCCAGCCAGCTGTTTACTGCTTTTCAGTGAAAGCACCTTGTGAGCTGTTTCCTGGTGGAGATGCTGAAATACAAAAGTAGTCACAACATTAGCATCCTGTGATGTTTCAGACACTTCCAGTTTCTGAAATAATACCTAGAAGTCTGCTTCCCTTGCAGGATGTTTCTAGTAACCTGCATAATATCTTTCCTGGATGTCTTGTGTAGCACAGCATCCTCCTCCCTTTTTCATTCTATTGCTGCTTCTTTTGCTGGCAAAAGATCTTGAAATGCCCCTGCCATCTCTTTGCAGCCAAGGCAACCAGGGTCACTGGATACCAAGGTGTGGCTGGAATTTTAAGGATGCAAATAAACTGAATGAACTCCTTTACTGCGAACATCAGAGTGACATTGACTTAGAACACCAGCTAGAATGAAAATTACCTTGCAGGCCTTTTGCACTGCATGATGGGGAGAGCGACCTGCTTAAGCAAGTAATTCTCAGTGATGTATCTCCTTTTTGAAGAGTGCCTGGTTGTAAACTCTACCAGCCTTTTCAAGATCACCTCTGCAAATTATGAACCAGCAAACAGACCTCAGAAGGACATTATAGACTGCCTGTTCCCTCTGTATAGAGTAACAGAATTATTCTGCTCCATTAAAACAACTGATGAGAAAACAAAGAGCCTCAAGATTCAGTTCCTCTTTATCTGTGCCCAGAATGGAAAGCACACAAATGGCACAACACCTGGCCTAGGACCTACACGTCACTCTTGCTTGATATCAAGGAGACTGAGCTCAGACAAAGTCTAACACAGCAGATGATAAACATCCATGTATGACATTGCTAAAAGAGATCTGATGGCTGTGGAGTTACCATTGACAAAGGAACACCTCTTTAATGCAAAATAGCTTAGCCGTTCTTACGAAAAAGGAACAAAAGCTGTTTGTCTGATTTTCACCTTTCTTCGCTTTAGTACTCCCCTGAACTGCTGGATGGGACACTCCAAAAAGCTTATTTCCCTCTCCAGGACAGAGTCTTCTCTCTCTGTATTTTCGATGTATCTTGCTTCCCACTGAGGATGAGGGATTTGAGATCATTAATGAGACAGCAGGTGTTGGAGTGGTCACTGGCACCCACCAGCTTCGCCGCTCACTCGTCCCGAGGACTACTCTCACGAGAGATTTATCCAAGGGCTCTGCAGAGCAAATAGACTTCCATGACTTGTAGCTGCTCTACATGTGTTTGTTGACAGCCCTGTAGTTCAGTGAAGGAGTCAGTACTGAGTTTTAGGCTGCGTCAGCCAGACTGAAGAGTTTCATGTAACCTTGCTGCCATGGACTATCTGGAAGTACAGATATGAGAGACTGTTCCACGGGGCCAATTCATGTTTGATAATTAATACGGCTTTTCCTTTTTAACTTGATCTTCTAGTTTATGGTGGATAGGGCTGAGGATCCCCACTGATGAGTGGAGGATTATTTTGTCAGACTTTACACTATGGTCAGACCTCTGTAAGATTTCTCTACATATAGCTGTATCAGTTTCAATCTGTATGTGTTACCAAGTACCATCTTTGCAGTGCCTTGGCTTTATTTGACAATCTGAGTTTCCTATGACCTTTGAGGATAACATTTGCAGGTTAAAATGTGCTGAATAAGGACAAATGAGAAATGCAAAAGAAGTGAAAATAGTCAGGTTTTAAAGAAAATCATCTTCTGTCAGCATTGTTTGCATGTGTGCTCATTTCTTATCAACATTCAAAGGCTCGAGTTTCCTGTTGCTAGTATATATGGAAAACAAATGTCAAGACTGTACATGAATACTTTCCATAAATTAATATTAAATGTGCAGACACATTTCATCTCAAAGTGCTTGTACACTCCTCTTGTCAGAAAGCAGAATAAATGATGATCAGAATCACCACCTATGGCTGGCTATTTCCATCTGTAGTTATGAAAATGCTCTACAAGGAAGGTCAGGATCATAGCCTCCAATTTTGCAAATGGGACACAGTTCCTCAGTAAAGCCACTTGTCTGGCAGTCACAGAGCTTCCACCTCTCTACTGAACCTGCAGAGGCAAGTGCAGATGCACATCTGATTATTTTCTCTTCCGTCCTTGACTAACCCTTTTAAAAGGAGTCTCTCACCCTTTCATTTATTGCTCAGGACATGAGGCTGTCCATCACCACCCAGCACAGGCTGCCGTCCATCCTGTGACTGCATGTGTGCTTACTGGCATGCATTTTCTCTCTGTCTCCCTTCCAAGGAGGAACTGAAGGCCTTGCAAGCATGCTTTGCTGCTTACCTTCAGGTCACCTCTGCTTCTGCCTTCAGTGCCCTTCATTGCAAAGGATCTCTTCTCCCCCGCATCTCTTTTGGGCTGGCCAGAAGCCGCCTTCAGCAAATGTCCTGGCAGAAGAGTCCGATTATGTGCTTGAGTATTCTGTACCTTTCCCACTGTCCTTGTCTTGTTCATAGCGGTCTTTCATTTTCCAGGGCTGTCAGAGGAAGATTTGTAGTCCTGAGTCCTCTCTGCTTTCCTGTGTGGATTTTCAATCTGACAGTCCCCAGACCATGCAGAGGTGCAGGAGGGTTATAGGGTGAGTGTGTTGTTTCCTGCCAGAGCAGATTTTGCTAATGCGTTTTACAAGGTTCCCTGGGAGGATGAGCTTGGTAGTGGCTTCAAGAAATGCAATTCACTCAGAAGGGACTTGATCAAAATGTTTGAAGGAACATGTATCAGAAGAGGTCTTGTTGGGAACACCTTTTCTTCGTGTCTTTCCAGAAACTAGCAAAGGGAAATTCTGAGAAAAACTGGCAAATGCAGTACCTGGCTACTTCACACAGTGGTGATTAATCCATGAGGCGCGTTGCCACTGTATGTTCTGGAGGCCGCAAATGGAAGTAAAAAATCCCAGTAGCTTTTTGGAGTAAGCCAGCTTCCAAATTCCTAGAAATTAAAATATTTCTTGAGCTGCCTTGTGCAACTTCTTCTCAAGGGCTCTGAGGACACCAACAGCCCTGATTGTCCTTGCCCAGCATTTCTTGGGGCTTCTTCCACCCTGCCCAGGTCCCAGGCCCTCAGGCCCCCAGAGCAATCAGCCTCTGCCCCAGTGATGCTGCAGCAGGGCTGCTCTCCAGCTCCCCACAGCTCTGCCCTGCTTGGCCATGGCCCCGCTGCTCCAGAGAGGTACCTGATGCCACGGGATGGGGTTGCCCCTGGTGAACCCCGATGCCCTGCTTCTCAGATGGGCTGTAGAGATGTCTCTGTGCAACCCCCAGCCTTCCTAGGGCCCTGGCACTTACACAGTTTTGTAAGGCTGCAACCTACTCCATTTATATAAAGTATATACCATCACATGCCAGAGCCAGTGACATTTCTAAAGTGGATGATTCTCTCCCAGTATACTTCTTTTATCAAAAACAAAAGAGTTAATGCCTGCCAGGATATAGAACTGATTGCAGAGACTGAAAATGCGATACTTGGACTAGTAAGCAATTTTACCAATGCTCTTCCTCCTAAAAGTGATCATTGTTAGAAATCATTGATCTTTTCCTTGTCCTCTTAGTCTGACAATATCACAGCTCCAAAATGGAAAGCCTTGCTGTGTGAGCAGAGATACACAGATCAATATCCTTTCTTGTGGCAGCAAGTGAAAATGTGTGGTGCAAAGGTAGACTTCCACAGTCCTGTTAGCAGGAACAGCTTGGATACAAGCATCAAATGTCATGGCAGTTGAAATGAAAAAAGTGAATATAGATGTTTATGGCATCACTCTGCCTTCTTTGGAATTTAAGCATTATTATTTGGAGGATAGTTGCAACATTTCATTATAAAACTCCTGGAATTTCTAGGGAGAAGGAGGGGAATGACGCTAGAAAGTTATGTCAAAATAGTTGTATCTCACTGTGTTTGGGCACATTCATCTCAGAAAGGCAGGTAGTGACCAGTGGCAGGACCCGAGGGAACAGCCTGAAGTTGTGCCAGGGAAGGTTTAGGCAGGATATCAAGAAAAGGTTCTTTCACCCAGATGGTGTTTGGGGACTGGAACAGGCTCTCTAGGCAGGTGGTCACAGCACCAGCCTGACAGAGCTCAAGAAGCATTTAGACAATGCTCTCAGGGTCAGGGTGTGACTCTTGGAAATGGTGCTGCGCAGGCCAGGAGTTGAACTCGAAGACCCTTGTGGGTCCCTTCCAACTCAGCTTATTCTGTGATTTGGTGATTCTGTAGTCAGTCAGAAGAGGCCAAGGGATCCATGCTTTTGTTAACACACACTCCTATGCTTACTGAAACTGCAGGCTACAATATCTTCTAGATTTACCAGCAGGTATATTGAAGCTCAAAGACTAAAGTCTCCCACACCAAAATCCACAAACTAAAGTTTAGCCTTGGTACAGCCCAGGTAACTTTCGTTCTGGCTCTTCCCTTAATGAGATATTTGAGCAAAACGTGTTGCATTCATTGTGAGGCTTTTCTTGCACCATGCAGGACAGAGGGATCATGGACAGATTCAACATTTTTTTTTAAAAAAGGAAATGAGGTATTGAAATACTGGTGTCCTGACTTCCATCACTTCATTGTGTTGGGTTGTGGGAGGGGAGTTTTTTCCCTAGCGGAAGATCCTTCTTGCGCTTTTCAGTGTCAATGCCTAGGTCAATTTCACAACCTAGCTGCTTCTCATGCTTAGGAGGGAATGGCTGGGCTGCCTTTCTTGCATGTGGCTTCATGGTGGTGGCAAATGTGGGATCTGACTGTGCATCAGGTCTGAGGAATCCCATAGGAAGCCTTCACACAGAGGAGTTAACTTGTGATTAAAAGCAAGACAAGGCTGCATCCATATTAACCTTCTCTCTGCAAAACCCAAGAAGGTCTCCCAACTCTCTCCTCCCCAAACCTCCACCAGTTTTCCTCTTTCTTTGATTTCTCAGCTAAAAATAGGGTGACAGAGGGACTGTGGGGTAAGCAGCTGGAGTAGAGCGGAGCCAGTTGCCATAGAAACCAATGAGCCACTTAGCAGCACTTGCCTTCCTCCTTTGCCTGTGGATTTATTTTTCCCTCTTGTTCATGGAGGGCCAGAGTGGGGTGGAAGGAGAAGTCCCACACCAGCTGAGACGCAGCTCCCTGCCCCTGTGGCCACCTGGGATGCCAGCGTTCCCTCAGGATCTGCCTCCCAAGTGAGGAAGGGGAGAGGGAGGATGGACTTCAGATGGAAGAAGGGTCTGAGCTTCAAGGCTTGTACATACGCTGGGTTTTTCCCCCTCACCCTGGCATCTTGTTTTCCTGTTATGCAAGATAGCACTTGGATGGTGCCCCAAATATTGAAAGAGGACTCTCCAGGGCACTTGTGCCCTACCCTGTCTCTAAAGATGGCAAATAGCAGCAGTTGGGTTTTATGCATATAACCATGTGCTGTATTACACCCCAGGCTTGAGTAGCAAAGACAGTAGTTTGGAGGTGAACATATGGGTTAGAAGAAGAGAATATTCCTTTCTTCCCAGGTCTTCCTTCCATCATGAAAAATTAACATTTGGGTGATTATTTAAAATAGATGCCCAACCTACTTTTGGTTCACATGGGGCTAAAATTGCTTTAATTTCACTGCATATACATTTCTCAGTGGGGAAAACCTATTTCCTTGAAAGATCAGAAGCTCTAAATGGAATACCTGAAACATACTAAGCTATAATTTGGTTATACCTGATTCTGGCTTGCAGTGCTTGATATTCAGTAGTTTTTTTCTTGTTTTTTTTCTTTTTCCCTGAGACTGAAGAGACATACATTGTTAGGTAGCACATACTTCACTAAGTTTAAAAATAAACTTAGGAAATATTATCACTAGCAGAAAAGTACTAGATTGGCAGCTCTTGGAGAATGAAATCTTCTCTTCAGCCCTGAAGTGATAGAGCCAGTTTTGGTAAGACCTTCCCACACTGCTCCTCATCCATATGCTCCAAACGTTGCTCCCTCATAACCCGAGTCATGTGAAAGAGCTCCAGCTGCTCACACCTGGATGCAAACCCCAGGTGTCTGCCAGCAGGTGCTATTTTCTTTCTCACTCTGTGCTATGTGGAAGTGGTAATGGGAAAGACAGTCATGCATTAATGGGTGCTGCAAGCACAGTAAAGCTGTAAGGAATTTGCCAGCAGAACCATGCCTGGTAAAGCTTGCTGATGCAGTGCTGCTCCTTCAGGTTATGTGTAACCAGCATTTCTGAAACTTAGGAGAAAAAGTCTATTATCCAGAAATCATGGTAGATAAAATTGAAAGCAGTTTCTAGAAATGTGGGCTGGATAGTTTTCCTCTGGGTAGTCTGAAATTGGGTTTTTGTGTTTGATTCCTCCTCTGAACATGAATAGAGGACTGAAAGATAATAAATGGCATCACACAGCAGTACATACAGGGAAATGTAAATGTTAAATAATGAATTCTTATGACATACCTGCAAAGTCAAATGTATTATTTAACTTCTGCTCATCAGAGAAGGTCAGGCAAGACATTTATAACAGAGTTAGAACTGGATCAAAGGTATACCTGGGAAGACCTGAAGACCTCCTTCACTGAGAAGTGGCCTGGTCCGAAGGATGCCATTCTGCAGCTGCTTAGAAGAGGTCAGCTTTGACTCTTGCTGCTGACTCTTAGTGTTACTCGTCTGTACCTATGCTCTAAAGAGCTGTGTGAGCGCTTATGCTGCTGGGTGAGTCCGCTTCAGATGTGTGCAGACCCATAATAGGGAGCATGGCAGAAATATAGGCAGGGTCATGCTGTGTTCTGGTGTTATCCTGGTTGGCACAGCAGTCTTTTTGCAGCCCTTGCTGTCAAAATAATGCAAAACAACCTTGGGGTTTTGTTAATGTGTCACATCAGGGTCATTTATTTAGTCACCCATGCTTTCTTCTCTCTCCTCATTTTCGCCCAGGGTCCTGTGCAGCAGCTCACGTGCGATTAACTGCTTTCCAGCATTTAACTGACACTGCAGCGCAAAAATTTGATCTGAATTAAAATACATCCCCAGATTTAGGCAGCTTGATCCAGGTTTGGTGGTGGCCTATTTCTCAGTGAAATGTGTAACAGCAGCCAAGTGTCTTCTCTTGTATATTATTATGTTTCTTAATTTCATGGTGTGTTTTCTTTGTTTGTTGTAGTAGCCTGAAGTCATGCATCAAAACTCTTACTGTATTCATGAAAACATACCAAACGCGAGCTTCACTGGCTAATTAAATCTTCTCTGTTGCACACTGGCATGATAAATATAGATTTAAAACAAACAAAATTTTCTATTATAAAACTTCTCCTATTCTATTCACCCGATATTATCAGAAGGGTCTGTCCCAGGAGGCAGGATGTGCTGAAGGCTACACAGGAAGTAGGAGGAGCAAGAATCTGGGGCAATTGGGTACAAAAATAAAGGGGTGTTTGTACACAGAGAAGTTCCTGTATGCTAGAAGAAAAAAGGTAAAGGTTGCAAAGCAAATTCTTCCATCAGCAAGATCAGAAGCTGCATGTCTTCTGTTCTCTTTAGGAGTCATTCAGAGCTGCAGCTTGTTGGCTGCAGAAAGCAAATGAGATTTGGGAGGAGAAGAACTGAACCCCACAGCAACAGCTTGTGGTGGAGGGGAATAGAGAACTGTCGAGCACACTGAGCATCAACAACAGATGGGCTTTTGTGCAAAACATGGTGTCACGGTTAGACTGGGAACGGAAAAGGATGGCTTTCCATCTCTACATCAAAGCATTCAGGAAGGATAGGTGTGTTCTTGACAGTTTGAACTTAGAGGTGGGGATTGGCTCATTTCTCCTTCCTCTTCTTCCTCCTTCCTAAAGAAACCCTTTCACTTTTTCCTCAGGACCTTCATCCATGCAGAAAATCCTATCTTCAGCCTCTAAGGGACTGAGATTTTGGCAATCTCCAGTCCCTAATACCACTCATCCCTGCCAGTTTAGCCGAGCTGAGTTTGATGCCCTTTCCTTCAAGTCCACAAGCTGATGTCCACAGACTGCTGTACAGAAGCATTGCCGGGAAACGTACGGCAGCAGATGGAATGTGCTGGGTAAGCAGAAGAGATAAGAAGTGACTTGGCAAGAACAAGCCAGGCTGGATTTTTTGCAGGAACCAGGTCTGAGGTGGCCTTGCCATCCAGCTGCTAGAAACAAAACTCAAGACCCAGTGACTGGGTTTTAATGCTGCTGGAAAACTCCTTACTTTGCAAAGCATGTGCAACTTGTAGAAGAATTCTTAAAAAAAGCTATTTACATATAAAATTATAATGTTTTGGTTAATGTTGTGTTCTTTTCATTAATAATATTGAGGTTACATTGAATTTTTTTTGCACAGCACCTCTCTTTTCAATGTGAAATAAGTTTTTGTACTGGTTGTTGTTCACTGCTGAACCAACTGATGGGGAAGGCAATGAGAGAAGCAATAGTAACCTGGGGTTTGGTAGATCAGCCACTGTCTGTACTGGGTCTAAGGAACACCTGGTTTGTTCATCTGTTTTCTCCATTAAAGGGAAACTAATAGAGCTAATAATTTTGTTTTAATTAGCATTAGATGCCAGTAAGGAAAAGGGAAGATTTTATGCCTTTCTCACATGTACTGAAGAGCCACAAAGCTGGCTCAGCTATAAAACCTCCCTGGAGGAGAATGGAAAAGGGTGCTTCCATGCTGATTGTGGATTCAGGAGGGCAGCATGGCATCAGATTACATCTGTTTGGAATTTTAAGGTTTCTTTACAATCTTAGAATAGAATGTCATTACCTGAAGAATGCAGTCCTGCAGTTTAAGAGGAAATAAAATGTATTGCATAGAAAATTCTGCTGCTGTGGAAAATGTGGGGCCTTGTCAGAAACCCTCTCACCAAGGAGTGAAACTGCACTCCAGACTCCACGGTATTAAACACGAGGGGAATGGGTTCAACTCTCTTGCCCTTTTCGGTGAGATTGCAGCTGACAGTTCAGGCAGGAGGATCTGTGCAGTGAGTAGCGTGAAGTGGGATAATGCATACTGAACACTGCGTGCTGGGAGACGTACATACGGCTCTTGTTCTAAATAGTGCCTTCAGACATAGCCTCTGGAGTATGTGCATAATGCCCCTTTGCTGGAATTCTTGCAATGTATAATCTTTGATGGGAACTGGTTGCTTCTGTATAAAACTGCATCTGCCATTCCAGACTGCTAGGCATGTTCTGTGCATAATGTTGTGGTGTTACTGCATGTGTACATTGCTAATGCCTAGACACACTTCTGAAATGATGAATATTTTTTTCTTCATTATGATCTGGTGTAAAGACAATTCCTCACCGAAGTGTCATCTCAACTACTTGCACTTTGATAGTGCAAAAAGATCTGATTAATTATTTGTTTAAAGGCTGTAAATATACTTTCTTCCATCTCTTCCCCTTTCATTCTCAGATAACTCAGGCATAATGTCTTTGAAAATTTTTCCTGAGGCTCACCAGAATACTTCATCACTAGGATGAGGCCCAGGTATGTGCAGTCGTGCTTCAGAACCAAAGGAACTGTTTGAGATTTGTTTATTTTGCAAACAAAACAAAGCCTGGCTGCTTTCTGTTGTTCTCTTTTCTAGGCTGTTAACTCTGGGTATTGTTCACTGTCAGTGCTAGCAGAAAATTAATAAATTTAAAATATGGCTCCTTTGAGCAACTGAATAGAGAAGTTTAAAATGAGAGTCCCTTCTCAAAATTACTTACTGCAAACCATTCAGAGCTTGCTAGACTGCTCTGTTTTCTATGGTGTTTTGGATCGTGACAGAAAGAAACTGTGTAAAAGTAAGATATTATTATTAGCTCCATTCTGTGTTCAAGCTGACTGATAACAGCAACTGTCCTCTCCTTTCATTGATGTACTTGTGAGATCCGTCAATCAAGGCTGTGTCAGCAGCACACGAGGGGGAGGGTGCAAGTGTGTTTATTTTTACTGTCAATTGTATTTGCTAATGAGACTGGAGTCCATTACTAGAGAGGGAGCCTATGTGAGTTAGTGACTGAGTCAATTCGTTATCAAGCGCTGGCTCTCGTGCCAAGAATTGCTGGGGAGAACTGAAAATCATCATTCCTCCACCCCCAGCTCCCCTCTGTCTAACCTTTCACATTCACTCCTGATATTAACTGGAGATCGCAGCTGCTGGGAAACTGGCAGATACAATTTTACAAATGGATGTTGTCTGATGTCAACCTTTCCTCCTCCCCTCCCTGAGCATCTGACATTTCTCAACCAAATGGACAGATGATAGAGCAAAAGTGGGATTATTTCTTTATGTTTGTAATAATTATAATAATGACTTATTTTCAAAGTGCTTTTGCTCAGTAAGGAGGGGGAATAGAATAGCATTTATTTATCCAGCTTGCATTTTCCATCTCATCTACTGTTTTTTCTGCCCCTCAACATCTTCGTATTTCCACTTCATCTTCTCCTCTTTCTTCTTCCTTTTTATCACTTCTGGTCCCTTGTACATCCTATTGCTTTGGTGGTGTCCTCCTCACCTGATCCGATGTGGTCCTAGACCACTCTGGCTTTACAAACCACTGCTTCCTAGTCTTTTCCTGAACTGACCATTTTCCTGACCCAGCCTACCTCTCCACAGGGCATATTTCTCACTAGCTGGGGAGACATGTTTCATCCCCACTTGAAATAGGAGTGTTTGGTAGCTGCCCTTGGTGTGAGCAGAGTTACCTGTGAATGCTGGATAGAAACATCAGTCTCCCATGCTGAGAGCTCTCAGAGACACTGCCTCACCACTGCTTAAAGCAGGCGAAGCCTCATTTTGCATGAGGCAGGGCTTCATGGTCCTAAAAAAGAATGAAATCATGACAAACTCTAAAGCCTTGGGAAGAATTTGGGGCCATCTGGCAGACAGCATCCTCAGATACAGTCTTTCAGGGACGTGCTCATCCAGAGCTGTCTCTGGTGACAGAGTGCTGTCTGCAGAGCCACCAACACAGCTCCTGCTTTGTTTCCTCATGCTGCTCATCCACTGCCGGCCAAATCCAGGCTGGGCTGTTTCTGTGGGAACAAACCCCAAGGTGGTGTCATTACATGTAGGATAACATGTGTGACCTGCACATACCAATTGTCTCAACTGTACTTCCAGAAAAACCCTTACTTTTAAAATTTAGATCCTCTTTGTCCATTGCAACATCTTTCTCCAGGTTTTCTCTCCTCTTCTCTCCAATGGAGCAATTCCTGTGTGATTCAGGAGGTGATTTTTGCATTGTTTCATTATTTCACACCCTTTTCTGGCCTTGCCTAGCCTACCCACCTGTCTGGTCTGGTTGAAAAAGGTCCCCTGATCACCTCACACTATTTCTCTGTGGTCTGCATCTGTGCTGCCTTACATCTCTGGACAGTTCATAGCTCTCAACCATGACCCTAGTTTCATTGAGGAGGTGGCTACTATTTTTTGGTGGATTCTGAAAAAGACTGGAAAACTGTTTTTAAACAGTGAGGAAGGACAGTGGACCTCCTGTGGGCAGACAGTGGAGGGACAAGATATTCTGTGCAGTGCTCCTCCCTTGTCAGCTTTGGGTAAAATGGGATGACTTCATTTAACTCCACTCACTTTTAGCATTGTAGGTGTGGAAAAGGGAAAAAGTGAGATTCCAAACCCTTCTCTCCCCTTGGCAAGAAAGAATCAGGAAGTCTTGAATGCTGCTGAGGTTGTGTAGTTTCACCCCACCCTATTCCACCTTGATTCACTGCAACCTATGTGGTAGGGGCTGTAGAGCAAAGAGGAATCTCAGCAGAGGCAGGGCAAGGAATAAGGGAGAGAAGTAGGAAGTAACTCCTGTGAGCTGGGACAGCATCAGGAGAGGTGGGGCTGAGAAGTTAATAATTCACTGCTGGTCTTGCAGATGAGGAAGTGCATGGAGTAGAGGGAATTACTGAGACTTGTGGGGAGGAGTTGGATTTTCTGCATCTCTGAGTGGCCAGAATCACTCCAGAGGTGATCCAAAGTCACCATCTGCTTTTGGGAATGCTGGTGACTCTGTGAATGTTACATGCTGGGGAGCTGGGAATTGAGCACTCCAAAGACTGTTCAAACATAGCAGCCTTTCCAGAGGATAAAATATGAAGACCTTGTAGTGACTTTTCTGGAGTCCAGCTCCTGGGTTTTTTCACTGGTTGTACTGCACTTATATTCCTAAACCTCTTCACACTATTAATCCTTACAATACCCTATTTGTAAGTTCTACCCTCCCACTACAAATGCAAAAGCTGTTCAACAGAGGAATTTAAAGGACTTGCCTCTAGACTCAGCATGAGGCAACTTTATGGTTCAGGTTCCTTGCTCTTGTTTGTTATATCTTTTAGACCATAACCCACTTCCCACCCCTCTCCTCGTGTACCACCTTGCTTTCTTCCACTTATCCACCACAGTTAGTGTGAAACCCTCCTCTTGTGTTGATTTAGCCATATAAGAACAGTTTTCCTGCTTTTCTGCCTCAACTAATTGCTTTTTAAAAAATTTCAGCTGAAAGTGCATCTTCATAGCCTACGCTCTTGAATTTTTCTCTTCCTCTGCAATTATTTACCCCTCAAAAGTGGTTTTATTTAGCTACAGTATGTACATTAAATATGAAAACGTGGTTGACTTATTTAGCATAGTTATTATTGGATGATTTCAGATTGCATGATGAACATGAAGTAAATAAGCCTTGTTAAGTAGGTAGACAGTAATAGTCAAGGGTCACTTCAATATCTCAAAAGCATCTGACTTTAGTTGCCACAGCCTTTGAGGGTATAGGCTAGAAAGTGAAGTTCAGTTATAATTTGCCAGTGGACATTTTCAGGTCTTTGCCTTTCTTTTGTAGTTTCTTTAGCTCCTATCTGTTGTGCACTTGGCTCTCAGCATGATTTATGGCGCAGCCCAGAAGGTTGGTTGGTGAGGGAACTTTTGTCCTGCAGAGGGGATTAAAAAGCAATATTTTGTACTTACCTGGGTATATGAGTACAGAAAAAACCCCAAACTCCAGACCTGGAGAATATGCCTCCAAAATTCAAGGTAGTTTAAAAACTTTCTCAGTTAAGCTTGATCTAAAATTTGCTGGAGCTGTCATTTAGATCAGATTTCAGGCAACCAGAGCCACTTTTGCTGAGTGGGTTCCAGCCTTATGTGTAACAGGCTTGGTAATTGGCTGGATAGAAATACAGCAGATATCTGATGTCTGTGGCAGCACAGCTGATTCTGGGATCAGTTTATCTGAGCTGAAACTGATTTGAATTATGAAAAAATGTTTGCTTTTACTGCTCTGATGTAACAACGTCCTTCCATAGTGGACAAGGATGATTTGTCCCAAGCACTGTTCTCCCCAAGGTTGATTGTTTGCCATTCTGCATTTGTCAAGAGCCTGCAATGGACTGCATGTGCTAACCTCATTAATATGTTTGTATAATGTATATTTACTTCATACTCTCTATATATATATAATTTTCTACACTTCTGCATGATTTTCAGTATCTCAGTTCATAGGACAACAAAGTTCGAACCCTCCCTTTTATTTGGTAGGGTGTTAGGACTTTCAGCCTGGAAAAGAGGTGTCTGAGTAGGGCATGACAGGGGTCTATGAGGATCACAGAGATCGGTAGGAAATTACTGTTTTCTCTTAATATGAAGAGTAGGAATCCCCAGTAAATTTATCAGTCAAAATCAAAAAGAGGCACTTTTTTTTCATCTGGTGCATGCATAAATTGTGGAATTCACCGGATGGTGTGAAGGGCAAAATTATAAATAGTTCTAAAGCATCTTGACACGTTTATGAAAAAAAAAAAAGAAGGCCATTAAGATCTACTAAACGCATTGACGCAGATGTGATCTTTGGCTCAGGAAACTCTCAGCCACAGATATCTGGCTGCTGGGAGAGTACAGTGGGAGAAGGATCACTGTATATTTGCGCTGTCTTTTCCTAAGCCTTTGCTGGTTCTTGCTCTATTCAGAGCACTGGGCTGGGTGGTCCTTTGGGTCCAGTACCAGACATGCTTTGACAGTCTTAGCAATATTTCTTTAAGAGTATTAAAATGGCTTGTTTGGAGCCAAGTTAAACATTGGTGTTTAACTTCACCAGCAAAGAGGTTTTTTAACTATCTTGTCAGGAGTTGTTCCTAGATATGATCAAGGGACAACAACAGCATCTCTAAAGTCAGGACAGTCAATAATCATTTGGAAGAAATGTTAACAAATCTTGATTAAATATTAATGTTATGAGTCATAGGGAGTTCTTGGAGATTGAGTAGTATGGAAAGAAGCCTTTACTCTCAGTGGAAGTCTGTGAGGGAGCTATGTATTTAAGGTAAGTAACATAGCCAGTATGTGTCTGAGAAAAACCCAGGACAAGGGTCTTGCCTGAGATTTGGATCTCTAGTACAAGGACTGTGTTCTGGCATCTTTTAAGCTGGATGATGCAGAGGGTGAACTTCTGGCAGCTTAACTGTAGCAGAAGTCTGGTTTTCTGTCTCTAAGCTTAGCAATTCTATTTTTAATATATGGATAGTGGCAAATGCACTATATCTTTAATTTTGTCTTAACCTCTTTGTCTGCTATTAGAAGTGCCTTCAGGGAAGGTTGAACTACAGAATCTCTATTCCGAAGGGAATGTTGAACCATAAACCACTCTCAGGGTGTCCTGGGATGAATTCAAGCTCCCTCATTAAGCTTTCTGGGCTTGTATGAGATCTGGCAACACAAGATGTCAATCTGAGAAAGATTTTTTTTCCATCAAAAAATTTGCACAGACTACCATTAGCGTGAAATGAAACAGTCAGATGAGTTTCTGAACCTTAAGGCTTCTCCATGAGTTTACAAAATCAGGCCAAGCAAATTTTGAAATGGTTGGGAGCTGCAGTGGAGGCAAATCTTGGAGAAAATTAATGCAGTTGGAAGGAAAAAATGCACTTTTTTTCTGCTTTTGATTACTGTGGTGCTTTTTTGTTCAGACCAGCAAAACCTCCTTCTTCCTTACAGTTAGCAAAGACATTTGTTTTGAAGAAAGGGTAGCAGTACTGGTGTGGATGAAGGTAGAGGTCTGGTGTAAGTAAAGGCAGATTTTGTAACCACTTACGATGTTCCTAATGTCTGTTTAACTTGAGACCTGGAATACATCATGAAAGTCATGAACATTTCACAACTTCCAGTGACCTGAGCTTTGATTCATGCTGACAGACGTGCCATGGGAGTCCCAAGAACCACACACACCACGTGCCCCAGCTTATTGCTTCCCTGTCTGAATTCCTTTCAGCTCTGATCTCTTTCACCTTTCTCTGTTTCCCACCAAAAGGGCTAACCTACCCGACAAGTGGTTGTGTCTGACATGATACCCATCTGCCCTCTCCCTTCCCTTCATCATGCAATATATACTGAGCAGATTCTCATTATTGTTCTCTGGTAACTAGGCAACCATGAAATGTCAGCTTGGCCTAAATAAATAAGGCATACATATATTTGTGATATATTTGAATCTACATACATGTCGTTATTGATATATGAGGGCATTTGAGCATATCTGTACATGTGTGAAATCTGACTAAATGTAACAATACTTTGCAATTTCACCCATGATCTTGAAGCTTTTTGCTTAAGTATACCCATGCTCTTGTGATTGAAATATTATCACTACCTCTAAATGACAGGTAAGTAAGTGAGGGTATAAAGAAATAAAGTGACATTTCAAGGTCACAGAAATACCCAGCTGAAAATGCAGGAACAGCTTCTTGAAAACCGTGTGCCTGAATATCCTGTAGCAGGTCCAAATCCTTCACCCCATCACTATTTCCAGAATTGCAAACAGCAGACTGGCATCTCCCTGTCATTTCTCCGTGCATCTGCTCCTCTTTTCCTCTCTCATTTTGCTCACTCATTGCATTGGTGTTGTTGTTCCCCAGATTTTTCCTATCGCTCCCCAGTGACTATTCCCCTTCATCAGATGTCCTTTTACTTCATATAGAGACCCTTTCCTTAGACCCTCTCTGGCTTATTGTTCGTCTTTCTTCACTGCTACATCTCCTTTCTGCTCTCCATCTCTACTCCAGCCTGCTCTTCTTCCACCCTTCACCCACATATACAGAACTCGGCAAGATGCAGAAAATAGTCATTCCAAGAGAAACTGGTGGCATGTCCTTGGAGCTGGGAGTGGCCATAGGCTGCAAAGAAAAGCACTCCCAGGTTGGAGGTGGAGAATTTCTTTCAATGAGAATGAGAGGCACCAGGATTACCTGGAGAGGAAGAGAAAAACCACTGAATTTTGTAGCTCCTCTCCTTTCCAGAAGAGGAGGATTTCAGGAAGTTTGTCCCGTGTGAAACGCATCTATGCAAATATTTTTTATAAGCCAGACGTGAGTCCTTGCTCTGGCAGTGCAGGACTAGTACCTTGTTATTTCAGCACCCACCAAGGAATTTAATGATGTTAAAAAAGCCCTTTAGAGAGTTGTGGGCTGTTCTCAACACCCTGCCTACAGGTTAAGGCCGGAGCATCTTTGTGCACTGACAGTCCTTTGTTGCCATCACAGACCTATCCCAGTATCAGTTCCAAAATAAAGTTCACCTCCCCTGTGAGTGCCTGGGAATTCCCCAGGATCTGTCTGTGTCCTGCTAGTGTGTGTTTCCTAGAGGCTTAACCCAAATATGGTTTGGATGCTGTTCAAGACCCAGGGCAGAAAGTGAGTCAGGCAGTCATAAGGTCTCAGTGGATCTCTCGAGCTCTTCCTTGATTATCTAGAGAAGAATTCAGGTTTCTCAGGCTAAGGATCACTGCACTAAGTTGTTCAGCACTGAGACAAACCAGATCCCTAGTTAAAACTAGGGATCAAGGGCTGGAAAGTGAGGGTTTTTTGTCCATATAATGTGTGCCTGACAAACAATAGCAAGGGGGTATACGTACAGTTGTATGCTGGGGGTCCTGAATTTTGGTTAGGGATGTGTTTATGCAGGCAAGAGGTTTGCTCTAACATAACTGCAGCTTACCCTGTGTAAATTGAGTGGGCTTAAAAGACGAGTGGGAGGAAAAGAACTGCAGCAGAGCTGGAGGCAAAAAGGGCAGGAACAGCTACCTTAAAGCATGACTACTTAAAATTTCCTGACCCATGTGGGCATGACTCCTCTCCTTTAGCTGAAAACACACATTCAAGACTGTGCATCTGCACAGATCTTCCATCACCCACATTGAGCCATGACAATCTTCAGCAGCCCCATTGTAAGCCAGGATATAAACCAGGACAGATCCTCAGCTGGCTGCAGACACCCAGGTTGCCACGGTCCTTTCAGGGCTGCAGCCAGAGTCCATTGCTGACGGCAGGCCAGCAGCAGCCAGATGGGACTCCACGGGTGAACATGTAACAGATGCAGTCTTTCCAGGAAGGCAAAACCTCACTGCCTCCAGCTCCCTGCTTCCCCTGAGGTGTGGTGGCTTCTTGTCCGTGCACAGTGAATGCTGAGGGAATGGCCTGCCCTCTCATCCCACCCATAGCTAGTGAACAACAGCAAATGCTGATCTTGGGAGTCTCTGTGAGAACACCGGGCAGAGTCAGGGCATTGGATGTCCTGTGATGATCCCGAACATCACACTGTTAGCGCAGCCCCCAAAACGTATTTAGGCTCTGCCAACTTGCAGGCAAAGCCTGGCTCCAGCTCATGGATGGCTTTGTCCAGAGAGGTGGTTCCAGGAAATGTGAAGGGGTATAAGAGGAGGGTAGCTCTAGGGACATGAGTCACACTGTGCCACTTGCTTTGAAAATGGGCCCTGAACCATTTTAGCTCTTAGGATTGACTGAGCCCCCTAATTGCTAGTGACAGAGGGCCAGGATATGTGTAGAAATATCTGCAGAAAGATATCAAGGGAAGGCAAATGAGCCTCATCCGTGACTCGGCCAGCCAGGCTAGGTCACCCAATGACATTAAATTGCTCAAAAAGAGAAGTAATGGCTTTTAAACGATGCTTCCTACAGTAATTCCTCCTTTGCCTTCTACAGGGAAATATTCGGGGCAGCTGGTGTTGTAGCTCCATCTACCAGGAAGCAACAAGTCAGGCTCCACTGTCAGTCACAGATGGTGTAATTAATTCTTCTAGGTAGTGTAATTAGTCCGTCCTATCAGCTACGTATTTTCTCAGTCAAAATTATGCTAAAGCTAATAATACATAAAACACAGAAAACAAAAAGAAACCCAAAAAAAGGGGAAGCGATAATGGGAGGAGAAGGGATTAGCACAAAATTTACCAGTGTATAATTTTTTCTTGTTGTACATTTCCTCTTCCCTTCAGCTTCAAACACAATTCAGAACAACTGGTGAATGTAGCGAGCAGAATGAATACAAATTGGCTTACTTTAAATAGCAGCATGTAGGACTTAGCCAAAGTCTGCTTTCAGATGCTGAGGCGAGATAAGGCACAGATCCTGCAACGAACCCCAGGCAGGCATTGTGTCAGGGCTGGGCTCCTGCACCGTGCTCTGCCCCAAAGTCAGGGGGGTAGGAAGGCAGTGTGTCCACTGCCCATGCATGCTCCTCTTTGACTGGGGTCCCAGCAGGGCACACCTGATGGCAGAGCTGTGTGGAAACCTGGGTATAACTCTCCTGCAACACAGTGTGGGGTGCATTGGCTGTCTCTGCTTCTAAGCAAAGAAGCAGTGGTCACAGATTTGGAAATTGGTCCCCAAAGCAGGGGAGGGTTAAGGGAAGGGTGGGTTGCCTGGGACAGTACCCATAAGAGAGGTATCGTGTCCATGCATGGGTAGGGGGACTGTAGCTCGGAAGACCCTTGTGGTCTTGTTTCCTTTCTAGCTCAGATGCTAGTGCAGAACAGTTCTCTCAGATCCCCAAAAACTAGCTGCTGGGGTAATTTCCTTGGGTTTCTGATTTGAGGGTTGGTCCTAGAGAGAGAGAAAACAAAACCTGCTAGGTGAAACCTTCCTCTACCATGACGTGAATTGTTTGCCCAGAGATTGGGCAGGCATGGGGAGGAGGTGATAACTGGCCTGAGCTAACTGGAGAAGGGGCCTGTGGGGCTCTGCAATGAGCTCTGCTGTTGTCATGTCACCCTGACTCCCTCTGAGCTGTTTTGGCTCCCCAGCTTGCCCAAAGCATCCCATGGACTTGCAGTAGCCAGAAGGTGAGAGGATGGAGGGTGATTGTGAGGGGGGACAGGGATGGTGTAGCACAGCTGGGGAGGACTTCTTGGTGAGCAGGACATGTCTGGCTGTCTGTGGTGGGAAGGAGGGCAGTGAGTGATTTTGCAAAGAAAAACTGAGAACGTGAAGCTATTTTGGGCAAATAAGAAGATCCAAAGCAAACTGCACGAGTCAGTCTCAGTAATGAGAGACTTCTGAGCATGGTCAATCTCTGTAATCACTTCTCTGTGAGCTCTCCAGAGCTGGGCAAGCTCACGAAGGTCCTGTGTGGCTCCAGCACAGAGACCAGCACATGTTGCCTTGGAGCATCCTGTGGTCGCAGAGCTCCAGACCTGGGGTGGCCCTACGAGCCCGATGCCCCATGGTGCCTGTGTGCCTCAGCCTTGCTGCCAAGTGACCCCATAGAAAAAGGAGAGGGGGAGCTGGCTGAGTCCCTGTGAGCGCAGAGAGCCTGTTTCCCTGGAGATAGAGCTATCTCTTTCTAAGAGTGGATTTAGCCCAGATGGGAAAAAATTGCTGAGCGGGAACAAAGTCCTTTTTTTAGAGCTTGAGGAGGCACAGCCTTCCCTAGTGCTGACCCTCAAGTCTCTGAGAGCACCCTCTCCTCTGGGAAGAGGTGGTGAAGCAGCCTGGCTATTCTCTCTGATCCTAAGCCTGCCACCAGCAGGAAAGGCTGCAGCATGGTGTGTCCTGGGGGAGGGTACAGGGCTCTGTCCCTGGATGGGGTCAGTTCCCTGGGCAGCTCTTGGCATCATGCCTTCCAACCCTCCCAGTGGCTTCAGTTCAACCAGCTGAAAATCAGCTATGGTAGTGCTCACTTGTCATTCCTCCGTGGGCATGGCGAGAGCTGCCTCGTGGCTACCCCTTGACAGAGCAGTTTGTGCTGCCTGGTGAGAAGCAGATTCAGGGTAAGCTCATGCACTGCAAATGACAAAGCCTTTGGTCATAGATGAGCTGGTGCAGAGCTTTTGACATGCAGATCAAAGCACAGGAGCCCATGGACCTGCAGTTTGGCTCAAGAGAGAGCTGCATGTCCCCCTCACCCCATGAGAGGTGTTCATACTTTCTCAGGAAGGCTGAAGTGCAGAAGGCACTCTGCTACCCACGAACTTTGTCCTTTAGAAGCTCAAGCAGCTTCAGGCACCGCATCTTTCTCTTAGTCTCCCTGACAATTTCGTTTCTGTCTTTCTCATCTCATTTTGCTTCAGCATCTCTCCTAACACCCCCCCCATCCATCCGTCTGTCTTGTTGCTAGGTGAAAAACTTGGAGCAGCAGCCATGGAAGCTGACTCATGGCCCATACATGGGAAACTGAGTATTGTGAGCTGCTGCTGAGCCCCACTGCTCTGGTGGGCTGCAATTGCCCTGAGCACCTCACCTGGAACCCCCACCCATGCACTCTCGCTGCTCCTTGGCCTGGGGGTGCCCTCTAGCCTCAGCCTTGCTCTGAGCCTGAGCTGTGCAGTGAGCAGCGCAGCTTTGATGAATCTTGCTGTTTCCTGGACTGACCTTGGACTTGATTTGTGGTTGTAAGGTGACTGCTGTACTGGCTTTGCTCAGGTGCTGTGCCTGTGTTGGTGATGGTGTGGTCCTGCAGTGCCCAGCTCTTCTCACTTTTCCTTGTGAAGCAGCCTGCTACTTCTGCTCCCTGAGAACCTAAAGGGTCTTGCATCAGGGACCTCTCCCAAATGCAGCACTTACCTCTTCTCCATCACAAATACTTTTCAAGGCATTATTGAAAAGACCACTGGTATTTTCGGCTTTCCTTACACCACTGCAAGAGCATTCAAAGTGTGGCTATAAGGAAATGGCTGCTGAGCTTCTTCCTAGAGACAAAAAACTCAGCATAGCTATGAGCCTCATACTAATTTTCTGGCAATCTTGATGTTCTTGCTAATTCTGGATTGCTGTTCTCTGCTAGTGACCTGGAAACCTTCTGCAGCAACAAGGATGGTGTTTCACCTTGGACCATGTTTCTCATACAACATGGTGGTGCAAGGCAGTGAATACAAGGGATCAGGAGGAGATGGGACTTGGGCACTGTGATGCTGAATGTTTCCCAGGAGAAATAGACAAGCTGGAGTGTGGGGAGATCATAGCCAGTAAAAATGGTATTTAAAAGTCTCTTCAGATTTTTCTTCAGAGTTGAAATTATGCAGATATTTATAGGCTCCATGATGACCTTTCTTCACATTGTTAAAGAAGATCTGATCATCTATTAGCTTAGCATGGCAATGTTTCTTTCTGGTAGATAATGACAGGCATTTAGGGTGCTGTATCTGTTCAGGTTTCATATATCTCTAGAAGGCTGGTGTGATAACTAACCACCAGCTCTGGAGCTGTCAGCCTGGCTTACACAGGCTATTGGAGGGGATGCAGGGGCATATAGCTCTCCATTATAGCTTTCCACTCCTGCTTCTGATCTGAGTACTAAGGGTACTTCAAATTCATACTCTTAAATCTTCCTAGAGTGCAGGACCAAATGCTTGATTTGGAGGCAGGTTAATTTGGCAGACTAATTACTGTTCTCAGCATCATGAGAGGAGACAATGATTTATCTGTGTAATTTTGGGGTTTTGTCGTGACTACTCATTACACAGGACAGGAGCTCATTGCATGCTGTTGAAGCAGCCTGGGCAGAACTTGGGGAGATTTGCATGAAGATCAAAGAACTGACTGTTTTGGGGGTTTGCCCCACTCTGGGAAGAGCAGTGCTAAAGTTACGAGAGTGTATTGGCTCCCACTGCATAGTGACTGGGACAGAGCACCGAGAGTAAGACCAAAGAGGAGGCTGATTGAGGGAGGAAGGGCAGTCCACTGTCAGCATAGCTAGAGATCTCCACTTGGGTGTGTTGCACTGTGTGCTCTCTTCTTTCCCACGTGCAGTTCTCCTGTTGGAGTCTGTGGTGTGTCCTCATACATTGACTGTGGCTTTGGAAATGGACCAGACCTTAACTGTTGGTCAGCTCTGTAGATGAGAACAGGATCTGTTCCTTGCTCTGAAAAAGGACTTTAATTTGGCTCGTCCATTAAGTGCAGTATCGGGCTGTATTACATTTTACATAATAAAATGAAGTCTGTTTCTTCTGTTATGTGTATAGTATGCTGTTTGAAATAGTAGATATTTTTAATGTTTCAATAGCTTTTTATTAAAGGAAAATGGAAATGGAAACCACATTTCTTAAATGAATTTTATCTCTATAGCAGTTCCAGCGATTCAGATCTGTGTCAGTGCCAGTTTATTGCAGTCTATTTTCTCCTCAGTGAGCATCTGCTTAACAGTTCAGTGCAGATACAGACAGATAGGAACATTCTAGCATGCACCTAACTCCACCCTAAGGCATGGTAGAAGTTACTTAGGGTACTAATTCATCTTTTTAAAGCAAAAATATTTTGGTCAAGCAAGATGTTTTGTCCACTGAACAGGTTAAAATTATCTTGGAATAACCGAAAACAAGGATTGTGTGCTCTCCCTCCCACTGTTTCCTTAACTTATTTTTTCCTAGAAGCAGTATTTAAGCAAGTTGTTGCATAAAATTTATATTAATCTTTGTATGCTTTACCCTGATCTACAAATCTCATTGGTCTTGTGTTGTAATGTAACCTAACTGCTATGACCTATTATGACAAGTTGCAGAGCAGAAAGCCATGAAGCTCCCCCAACTCATGTTTTTGCCCTTCCTCCTTCTCTCCACTGACTACAGGATTACGTTTTTTTTTTTTAAGGGTTATTCACTCTCAGGTCAAGAAATGGATCTTATTATCAGGTGGAAAATAAGTACAAGATTGAAAGCAAAGTGCTGTTGTCTGTGTTTATGGAATTGTTTAAGAAATACCATTTTGGCTAAGCAGAGCATGGAAACAGATATAATTATCCATGCTATCTAGACTGGAAAGAGTGCTGCGAGGGAGGAGGAGGAGGAGGATGGCTTCCTGCTTCAGTAAAGGCAGGGCGGTTTCCCACAGTGGAAGAACTGTCCTTGCTGCTTAGCGGTGCCCAGTTGGCCACAGACTCATGGAGCAAAATGAGGGCAAGGTTTTTTAAACAATAAAGCACAAAACAAGAGTCTCTGTTCTTACCTTTATGCGCCTTAGAGAAATAAACTTCTTTTTGAAATATTCCTCTATCAACAGGCTTTGTTGGAGCAGTGATCCTGGAAGGAAGGATCTGGTTGTAAGGGTCTTGCTGCAGGGTTGGGACATTACTGAAGGGCCCTCCTCGGTCTCTGGGCTCAGTCCCACCACTCTGAGGGGCCCTCCTTCATACAGGCACACAGGTAGGTACTTGCTGATGGTGATGGTGTTTTTGGCATGCCCGTGCATGACTACACTACCTATAAGGGTGCTTGCAGAGCTGGAGCCTGTGTACTTGGCGGGGGAACAGGGATGTGTCCAGAGCAAATGGACCCCTTTGCTATCAAACAAACAAGAATTGTTTTGCCAAATAAATAGTTCAGACTTTCAACTGGAAAAATGCACGATGAATTATATGTGCTTCAGATAGAAGATTTCAGAGTAATTTTCAGGATTCCTACTGCTGTGTCACGATCTCATCTCAATGAAGGGAGCTGGCTGTTGTCTCCCACGAGAGGCCATTGCAGGGACACAGCATTATTTCTGCCAGCAGGAGATCTGGCTATGGGAGCTGCATGATGAAGCAGGGGAAAATCACATGGGTGGCTTTGGGGCAGCGCTTGGCAACCCTAAGAGCAGCCAAACCAAGGTTTCCTACTGTACCTTGGTTTTGATTTTTTCCTCCCTAAGTCTTATCTTACTTTGTAATTTTTGCTCCTTATACTTGTCACAGCAGGGGGAAGCAACAGGGACTTTATTCAGCTGTGTCTCTTCCTGTCAGACAAGTGAGATACCTATTCCACTGCAGCCCTGACCTTGTGGGGGTCCTTCGAAGTCACCATTCTCTGGCTTCTGATGGAATATTGCCTTAGCATTGCTGACACTGCTGGCTGTGGCTTTAGGCACACAAGAGACCTGGAAAGGCTGCCACCCGCTTCTCTGCCAAAGGTGTGGTACAACTGTCTGCAAGAACAATTAGGCTAGAAATCCCTCTGGACAGGAGAAGCACTGGTGAAGATAGAGTAGGGTCCCCATAGATGAGGAGGGACCCTTAGGGCTGTGTTTTGGGCACAGTGATCCCTCTGGGAGCTGGTGGCTGGTTCTCCTCGGTGTGCTCCAAAAAGCTTTGAGGAGAAAAAGTAATTTCATCTGCAGAGCCTTTAGATAGCACTCACCCCACACTGACTTGTAGTGGGAGACTGATGTAGGGAGAGGCTCCCATGGGAGGTGTGTGGAAACCCAGCCTCCAAGCATCTCCAGCTGAAACTCCCACAGCAAGAAGAGTGTTTTAGCTCCTCGTGTCCCTGTGACCTTGGTTTGGCACAGAGTGAGTACAAAGCGAGGAGCAGCTTAGTGCTCAGAAGTGTAGCTAGCTAACTACAGCTGTCTTAGATCACCCTTCCCCGAGATCTACAGATTGCAAGGCAGGAATGGGGGTGGGGGGAGAGGATTTAGTCAGCCGATGAGCCTGGCTTCTATGTCTCTTTTAAGAAAGCGGATTTATTGGTATTAAACATGTCTCTCTTAATGTGGGTGATTTAAAATGGAAATTGCCTTTGAAAGGGGATTTCCTATTAACTAGCTGAGAAAGAAAAATAGGATAATACCATCATCCCTATACTGGGTCCATAGATGAGATGCTGAAACGGAATTACTTGGTTAACTGCTGCTTCTTCAGAAATTACAACTTCTCTGTAAGAGTGAAACTTGCTCAAATTCCTCCGTGAGGAATGTTTGTATAGATGCTTCCATAAAGTTATTTTTATGGAAAAAGCAACAATTTTACTGAGTGCTTTGGGCTTCAGGTAAGAAAACAATAAATACTAATTCTGAAGGCAGGTTCAGGAGTCTGTCCAGTTCCTCCAAGTGTTATATTTGAGGCCAGATGAAGACAGAGACACTAGAAGACTGGACTGAGTATTCACTTTTGTTACCATGTAGTTAATGCCAATCAAAACTTGGATTAGTTAATGATTTTAGTAAGAAAAATAAAGCCTTGTCTATACCCAAATTTGCACTAGTTTAGTTCAGGTTGGCCCACTTATCAATTTAATTAAGTCTATGCAGCCTCTTTATGTGGAAGGATTGATTTACTTAATCTGAACCCTTTCAGTTAGCTTTGGTTAAAATACATCTGTACAAGGGCATGTACAGCCAATGGAGATGGAGGTGGATATATGTAACCTAGGTATGGACAGACCAAATCCACAATTCCTATCAGCAAACTAGTGCACATGGGCTGATTAATGGCAGAGCAATGCCACATTGGCATCATTACATGCCACAATTAGGATTGTCTAATGTCAGTGTACTGTATCATGGAGCAGTGTAGACATGCCCTGTCAAACCTAGCAATCAATTTGGAAGTCAACATCCTTCCCCAAGTCCCTCAGTCAGGACAAAAGGCAATGTGCATTGGAAAGAAGCAGCCTCTAAGTCTTCTGTCCCTAGATGGTCAACTTGGAACAAACCATGGAGGTGATCCCAGCCCCTAATGGTGATGCACCTGGTAAAAACAATGTGCCCTTTAGCTATTGGGGCTGCCCTCGTGTGGCCCTATATCCCAGGCTGATGGTGCCAGCACACAAGCCCCTGAGCTCAGGCTTCTCCTGGGGTGGTTTCTGAGATTGCCCAAGGCAGCCTGGGGAGCCTCTTTCTCAGCTGTGCTGAGTGAAGACAGCAGCTGGCTCATCCTGAAATCTCCACCTCCTCTAAACTCAGCTGATTGCAGGCAGCAAGGCCAAGCCTTCAATTTCTCCTGAGTGCCATGAGTGCCTTCCCAGAGTTTACTGCCTCTCATTTGCTCACAGTATCTGCTTAAAAACTCCAGGAGAGTGAAGCACAGACATGACCTTCTGTCTCCAGCTCCCTTGTACAGGAAGTTATGTGATTGTGAGACAAGGAATCTGGTGTTTGGGAGCCACTAGTGCTGCTCCCAGGAGGTGCTGTGACTGGCACCTGAAGAAAAGCAGAAGAGACAGAATAAAGAGCAGCAAATAGTCACTTGTGGATCTTGCTTGTGTGTTTGTTTCCTGCCATAGTGGTTTACAGCCCCCGAGGAGCTTGTTCCAAAAGTGCCCAACTGGGGTCTGCCTGCCCTGTGGCTCTGGTGGCTGGTTGAACCACTGTCCTCCCCAGGCTGATCATGTAATTTCATGTGCTGAAGGTTTGCAAGGACAAGGTGTGTGTCCAAAGGCAGATAAAAACATTTTGCTTTATTTGAAAGATTGGGGTGAGGCTGGAGGAAATAGTCTGTGTATTGCAACAATCCTATTGAGCAGAAGGAGGACTTAAGGCAGGTAGTGGGCACTTGGATAATTTGTCTTGGTCTGATGAGATGGAGCTGACCTTTAGTATGTTGCATAGAATTATAATTTAGGTTGGAAATGGCAGGAGTGCCTGGGATGGTGCTCTTGGTTGATGAGGGAAGAGAAGAGGATGGATCTGAGTGGAGCTGAGCTATGGCTGGATGGAAGAGATGCTAAGAGACAAAATGGTGTCAGGCCCATAAGCTTTGGAGTGGGTTTGCAATGGGTTGCTGCGAGCTGCCATGGCTGGTTGCTTGGAGGATTCATGTTCCTTGGCAACCCTGTTGTCACCATTCATATGCAATATCCAAGGAGGGGACAATTTGGTGAATGCTCACTGGGAGGAGAAGGGGGAGCTGGGGGATGAGGGTGGGTACAATAACCATGGTGGGGATAGGGAGCTGGTGAGCATCTTGATGCTGTGCAGGGATGTGGACAGAGCAGGTGATGATGAGGATGGGCACCCTGTTTGTACTGACCAGGGTTTTGAAGAGATAGATGAGACATGAGGGTGTGGGGATTCTGGAGCAGGCCTCCTCATGACCTTGTGAAGGCATGCTGGTAAACAAGGGGGCTGTCCATCCAGCCAACATGGTCTTTCTCAGAATTTTGGGCTCAAAGACCCTGTGGAGCATACTTCCATGCCTCTGCAGGAGTTGACTGAGGACAGGAGGGCAGTGGGACAGATTGCCTGGAGAGGCTGTGCAGTCTTCATTCTTGGATATTTTCAAGACACATCTGGTTAAAAACCTAAGCAACCTGTTCTGGTCTCACAGCTGACCATGTTTTGAGCAGGAGATTGGACTAGAGCCTCCTGAGGTCCCTCCGAGACTGAATTATCCTGTGATCCCATGACTGCCGGGTTGCAAGGAGGGGCTGCTGTTACTTTGTCACTGTGCTGTAAGATGCCCACAGGCTTCAGGTCAATACAGCAGCTCTGCAGTTCCCTTTGCAGCCAGCAAGAGAAGCTTGAAAACAAAAATGTCAGAGATACAATGACAGTCAGATATGTAGTTAATATCAAAACCAGTTGTTCCTATTCACCCCATCGAAGGAGATTGTACTTCTTTGATTGCAGCACACAGAGGCACCAAGCAGTTCTGAACTCCCTCAGACTTCAAAAGAAAGAGCAGATTTTTAAGGAGGCAGTCCTTTCTGATGAAAACTCTGAAAGTGGACTTTTGAGCAGTAACTCCAGGGGACATTTATCATCTGTACATAGGCAAGATGCTTGCTATCATACAGCTTGAGGCCTATCATATGACCTGAGATTGTGTGATTAGTTATCTCAGTCCTATGCAGTAGAGCTACCAGTAGAGAAGAATAATGCAGATCCTGGTGACAGTTTGGGGGGATGGGGCTGTCACCAGCCTGGTATTGCTCTTCTGTGTCCCAGGAAGTTACCCAGTATCAGTGGTCTCATCATGGTGTTTCCATTAAGCAAAGAAACTGCACAACTCAGTGTATTTTTTTGTGAGCTGGTTTATTTAGAGATAGTGTGCCTAAGGACTTGTTTCCTGGATTACTGTAGAGGCAGATGATCATAACCAGTTTTCCTGCTCACTGCCTTACCAGTCAGGAGATACCTCAGTCTGCTCCATGTCAGCACCGTGTTCAAGTGCAAGAGTGCCTCTCAGGTAAGCTGTCCTTTCGGATCACTGGCTTTCGAAGCAGTGGTATCCTGTCTAGTGGAGATCTACTCAATACTAGCCTGCCTCCAGCATCTGATGACCAGAATGGTCCACTTATGTCTAGTACCCTCTACCAAGTATGGCCATTTCAGATGGGGATTCCTGCAGCACTTCCACAGTCCTCCTCACTTCTTCCTTGAAGATTTACATGTTTGGAATAATGACAGTTGAAATCAGACTTTCTCTGCAGCTGTTATGGTCCTCTAGTCTTTCTTTAGTATGCTCAGAAAGGAAAAATACTCAGTTTGCATTTTTGGGCGATAAAGGTTGAGGGAGACAGTGGGAATTGCCTGAGGAACAGAGAATATGTTGAACTCAGCTGTTAACTTCATGTTACCTGGATGCCTGCACCCAGCCCCCATCATCTTATCCTATTGCATGTTTTTTGTCAGGGATCCTATGATGTGGGCTGCTGGCTTTTCTTCTGGTCTTTTCCAGGCCTTTTCCAGAATCCTGTATATTCTCAACTCTGGGACCCAGTATATCTGGACATACAGAAAAAGCTGTTCTTGTCCTATTGTTTTTGAGGAGCTGTTTGGATTTTTTTTTCCCCCGGCTGCAAGTGACTAACAGATTCCTGCCTCCCTGCTGTAGACCATCAGTTCTTGGAGACAGGGACTAACACTCCCATGGTTCCATGCTGTTCTCTGCATCTGGGAAGACCAGCAGCAGCAGGTACAGGTGCTTGTATACATGTGAAGATCTTCTGAGTTGCTGTGCTGTGAATTTGTACACATCCAAGACTGTCAGCACGTATCCTTTAAGGCCAAGGGTGCAGAGGGACAGCTATCAGCTTCTGTCGATGGGTAGCAGCCACAACTCATCACTGAGGCTGTCGCAGGAGGGGTAGGCACTGTCATGGTGTTCACTTTTTATCCCATCATAGTATGCCCCACGTTACTGCACACCTTGTAGTGTCCCAGAGGGACTACTAACAGTTTCAGTCAAACAAATTCTCCAGCTGCTGGGCCCATGGCTCTACAAATTGTCAGCCTGAGGTGACAGCTCACCAAATGAGGAAAAAGGGGTCCTATGCCATTATAACATAGGAACTAATGGATGGTTGAATAGGATGTTTGACCTACTCTATGGGCATTAATGCAGGCAATGTTGGGTGTGTGCTGGATGCCTGCATATTCAGAAGTTCTCTTTGTCATCATCTGCCTGTGGACAATAACTGTTTTAGCACACTGCCACCAACCTGCATTCCAAATGATGAAGCTTATCCTAGTTCTTGCATCTCTTTCTGGCCATGTCTGGCCATCATGGACATTGCACTAGGCCTTCAGGTCCTGTTGACTTGTGATAATGTGCGTGTTCAGTCAGTCACCTGTAACAGCATCCTAGGGTTTGCTGACATTTCTGTAGCCTGTTCTGGACACCACAAGACAGTGAGGCCAACAAGGAGCCATTTCATCAACACTGGATTTGCTGAAGTCAAATCTACCTTTGCTCAGCCCAACCACGTCACCAGCATCAGGTGACTCCTGGTAGGTAAAGGTCTCCTTTGGTAATATGTATGTCCTTGGCAGAAAGGAAGTGAATGTAATTCATAGTTGTAATTGACCAGTCATAGAATCACAGAATAAGCTGAATTGGAAGAGACCCACAAGGGTCTTCGAGTTCAACTCCTGGCATGCACAGCACCATCCCCAGGAGTCACACCATGTCCCTGAGAGCATTGTCCGAACGCTTCTTGAACTCTGTCAGGCTTGGTGCTGTGACCACTTCTCTGGGGAGCCTGTTCCTGTGTCCAAACACCCTTTGGGTGAAAAACCTTTTCCTAGTGTGACACCTAAATGACCCCTGACATAAAATCGTAGTTTTGCCAAAGACTGATCTCTTCGTTACCTTCTCCCAGCATCTCTCTTCTCTCTGCAACCCCTGAGCTGCCACAAGGAACAATGTAACTGAGACACAGACCCTCGCTAATATTTCTGAGACAAAAATATCTGGGAAAAGTAGCATTAGTGATTGCCCTCTTCCCTGTGCTTTTACTTCATTAGGTTGTGGATTGTCCCTTGTGTTGTCTGTGCCACTGAGACAGTGTCCTCTGCAGAGGCTGTGCTACAACAACAAAGCTGTTAGGCAAAAGATAGGGGCCTAAGAAAGTTGAGTCATGCAAGAGACACCAGTCAGTTTATGAGAAAAAATGTACAATTCCTCCAGGTAGCATGAAAACACTTGGCTGTCCTTGGCGTAGGGTAAGAACATGACCAACAAGGGCACAACAGCCTGCAGGTTCCCTTGTTCTCAGCACAAGAAAGCCTGGTAGCCCATCAAGCCCAGGGTACTGACTCCTGACTGACATAGGGGCTGGAGCAGAGTCCAGCTGCTCTTTTGCCAGGGGAACAAGCCATAACTCCACAGGAGTTTTCTGTACTTGCACTTAAAGGGCACAACAATGACAAATGTCCTTGTTGCAAACGCACAGAATACAGTCACAGATTTCCCTCTACTCAGGCAAACCTATCTACAAAGCCCGGAAGAAGCCGAGATTTTCACTGTGAGCTGCTTTAAGCTGTCCTTCCATAAATATTGCCTTGCTGTAATGCCCAGCCTCTGTCCTTGGACTGGGAAAGTTGCCAGCGTGTGGCCAAAGCCCTAGGTGGACATTTTCTCAAGATTATATGGGAAGAGGGACAGAACAGCGTGTGCTTTTCTGAATTCAGTGCTTAATAAGGAGTCAGGAAAAGGCCTACCCCATACACAGGAAGGGTTCATATTTTACTTTTTCCCACTGCCAGGGCATAGAAACACATCAGCACTTGAATCCTAGAAGTAACATGGCAGGGAGAGGACATACTTACAGACTCGCTGGAGAATGGATGCTGGTCAGCTGAAGAGAGCCCTGGCTCTGAGTTCATAATCGCTGTGAAGGTGAAAGAGAACTTGTATTTGAGCAAGGCCTGGTCTTGGGATCAGGTTTACAGCTGATGTATGGAAAAAAAACCAAACCAAAAAAACATCAGAGCATGAAACATTTTGTGGGTAGTGCATGGCATCAAGATGCTGAGGTTTGAGTTCGGGTCAGACCTAACATGAGAGCAAAAATGGGCTACTGGGCTTCAAAGCAGTTGAGACAAATGCCTCCATTTCAGTTTGATGGTAGATTAAAAGATGCAGCTGAAGTTTACCAGCGGTGTTTTCTTATTGCCTCTTCCTAGATGTCTAAGTAAAGGAGAAAAGAAGGTGGCAGTTTTCTTTAGAATATAGAGTAATCTGACAGAAATCTTAATGTTTCTTCCAGCCAGAGGGCTGAATTATTGAGTCAGCTGGCTCACTTGGAAACAGCTCAAGCAAAAGAAATCTATCTCCATTTGCATAAAGTAATTTGCCAAGGGTAGGTCTCCTTTTTTCAGGAAGGTGTGGTGGTGATGGAGCAGCAGGATAACCTCAGTTGCTGTAGGTAGATATTCTCTCCCAGGACTGTGAATATTCAGGCTCAGCACATGCTTTTCCATCTTTTCAATTAATGAGACTACTAAATAAATGGGCAGAGGAGCAGGTGACCCTGATGCTGCCGGCTCTCAACTGACCATGGACACAGTGATTTTCAGAGCTACTTTTAAGCTCGTTAACATCTCTCTTCTGTTTGCCCCCGGGCAAAGAGCTATCTTGGGGGACCACAGCTGCTTGCTAACAGAGCTAATTTTTCACTTTAAAATGTGTCTAAAGAAAACATTTGTCTTAAATTAGATGGTCAATGCAAATGTACAATAAATGCTGTAGTGAGCACCTAACTCAAACCCAGCAAGAACATCTCCAGCTCACAGGCTCTTGGCTTGCTGGTGAAATCATTCTTACTTCTGTTTCAAGGAATGCTTTCAGGCCCATATTTCTGTGCTAGAAAAGTGATCCGCTTTTCTAACGTCATGCTGCTCCTTTTTCAGAATCCTTGTCAGTACGAATAATACTTTCCTTCTCTACCATTTCTTCCCCTGCACCCTCTTGGTGAGTTATTTGTAATACCATCTGCTTCACCTGAAGGAGAAATGAGATGAACAGAGAGACGCTCAGTGCCATTACCAACCCTGAGCTTTTCTGAACAAAAGCAGGGGCTGTTAGGATGTTGTGAACTAGGGGATTTTCAGAACTGTGCCGACAGGGAGCCCAGCTGCTGACACTAACCAGTGCCTCCTCTTTGCCACATTGACATTAAAGCAAATCTCTTTGCTGCATATATCCCCTCCATATGTACTTGTGTCTAATAAATGGTGTCAAGAGTTCTGACTGAGCTTGCAGGTGAAGGAGGGCATAGGAGATGGGTGGGATTTTGTCTTTGCTTTGCGTACATTGTTTCCCTGTGTTAAGGATTGAAAAGAATCCATGGAGAAAAGACCGGAACCGTGTGTTTGGGAGGAAAAAAGTAGTGATGTTCTGGTGACAGTATTTTTATGTCATAAGGTGTTTGAACAAAAAATACATTCTTTAGGAGAAAACCAAATATTTGTGTACACTGCTGCTGTTAGATTTGGCCTCAGTGATGACACGTGTATTTTTAAGAGTGAAGGATTTATTTTTTACCCGCAGTAACTTAATGTTCCAAGTGAGTTTATAATAGCACTGATTAACTGGTAGCATTTAGTTTGAGTGAAATATCAGCTCTGATGTCTCTCTGTACTCTTCTTTGCTCCAGACACTTTTATCAGCCTTGGAGCTATGTAACTTTACTTATTCTTTACATAGGAGATGGTTCATGTCGTAGCAATGTCCCATTGAACAAGTATTAAGGATTTGAAGCTGCATAAGTGAAGCTGAGGTATTCTGGGTAGCCATGAGAGATCTGTGGAATAACAAGTAAAAAGCTGGAAATGTCCCATTGTTTTGTCTAGAAGCCATTGAAATGGAGTAGGGCTTACCTGCCACTTCACTAGCATGTAAGCCTTCTGTGTAAGAAAAATAAATGTGCTTATTTATGATAGCACCAATACTGTAGAACTTTGACCCAGCTGTAGCACACAGAGCAAAGAAGTGGCACGTTATTAACTATTCTCTTATCTACAACAAAGCAAGTTAAAAGGTGAAAGCCAGGGAACTTAAGTGACTGAAACTTGTTGCCCTGTGTATTTGTAGTGGACAGTTTCCCTTTTAATACTGGGAGCTGGGAAGCTGAGTTTCTTGGCATGTGACTAGCTGAGCTTTTGCCTTTATATGGATATTGTGTAAAAGATGAGACCATCTAGGTAGAGCGGATCCCTGAGGGTGTTTGCAGCAGCTCTCAGTAGCATGAGCAGTAAACTAGATAATTGGTGTGTTGGTTCTCATCCAATAATAATTTATTTCCTGGGAGCAACTTCAAAGCTTAATCCTAGAATTAAATCCCCTATTCCTCCTTGGGATTTTAATTTAGTTTTGAATGCTCTGATGGATCGTCTGCTAGAACATTAAAGACAGCTTTCAGACTTAAGGGTGATTTTTCTAGCTGCTGTATGCCCTATATGGAGAATAGGTGAATGCAGGTACTTTCCTGAAGAAACTCTTCTTTAGCTTTTCATCACGATAAGCTGGCAAAAGCCACACTTTATCTCTTACTGAAAGCGGTTTTTCAGTTTCCTTTAAACCATGAAGGCAATCTGCCTAATCCATTTTGCAGCTCTTCCAGTGAAGAGAGTCATCACTTGAATCTGGAAAGAACCAATAAGATTTTCATCAACCAGAAAGTTGATTTTAGAAAAAAAACCCCAGATAATCTGTTTGTCTTGTTAGGGTTGGAACAGGATGGAGACGACTGCCGGGAGGGTTGTGGTTTCCCATTCACTCAAGTGTGTCAGGAAACTGTATCTTGTTAAGATCAGTGAGATGGGACAAAATCTCCAGCCACTGGAATGATCTTTGCACCCCAGAGGTGGAGGAGAAAGGCATCTTCCTCAGAGTGATGCAAGGCCATGAGTGCTTCAGCCTTTCCCTTCTGCTTCTGAATGGCACAGCAAAAGGGATGGCGTCTATGGCTAATGTTTGTACTATGCTTTGATGAAATACAGTACAGCATCTGATAATAATTAGTATTTATTATTAGATAGATGTGGTGCCTTTTGACAGACAGGTTCTTCAGTCTGGGTGTGCTATAGGTAGAAGAGCCATATATCATCTTAGAAAAGTGACAGTGTCAGTTTGAAATCCTGTCTGTACTTCTGCAGTTCAAAAATAACACATTTCCATTTGAAAGAACAAACTCCACAGTTTCTTAGTTTAATGTGCCTGTATTTCATACATAAATGACCATCCGGGAAAACCAATTTCAGTGAGCCTGACATTCCATACTCAAAAGAATAAAACAAGTCTATAAAGACACAGAGAAAGCTATTTCTCCTTTAATCTACTTCACATTGTTTTTGATTCTGTATGACAAAAAACCAGTCTGCTAGTTGTTAGGATTTCTGGGGGCAGACTGACCATGGCAGAGACAGTAGGGGATGCTGCAATTATTGCAATGTAAAATGATGAGAGCTCAGCTAAGTGTCCTGGTATGACAGCTGAGAGAACATGTGTAACACTTCAAAGCAACCGCAACAGCGTTCACAATTCCCTTCTGCTGGGCTGCCGGCAGGATGAGTGTCCTCCAAGTAGCAAACAAAGTGATCGGTCTCCTTGTGCCCAGGTGTCTTTGCAAAAGACTGATGAGATCTCCCTACCCAGTGGCTTCTGGCTCAATCCTGCTCTAGCATCTCTTGGTCCTGAACCGTGTGCAAAAGAAAGGAAAAAAGATTTCATGCCAAAATTTAGCTGAGTCCTTCAGCCACGTGATTGTGCTGCTGTCAGGTTTGTATGCTTGTTTCTCCATTTGCTTTCCCTTTAATTAGCTGATAAAATTTCTTCATGCTCCTCTTTATGCATCATGACATGGCATCCTTGTTTGTGGACCTGTGTGGCCAGTGTTATGGCGATCTCCCAAAACTGACACAGGCCTGGTATCTGAACACGAGGACATGGGCATAGATGTATTTGGCCACTTTATAATCAGACTGGCCAAGTAGAGCAGGGCACAGAGCACTGTACAAAAACAGCTGGAGTCTTGGTTACCATGCTCTGCAGCCCATGTGCAAACACCCAAAGGAATGCTACTATGAAAAACCTTTTTATGGTGTGAATTATCCAGAACAATTGATCCATTTCATTGATTATAAGAAATTGCTTTTCATAGACATGGTTTTTATTCTACTAATGCGTGTCTGTGTTTGAACAGAGGACCTACGAAGTGGCAGTCGTTTCCCTTAGCTGCAGACCCCATTTATCTAGGGCCCTGGAAATAGGCTCTGATTTTTTGAAGTCAGCGGGGCATTTACTAAGGGTTAAAGCTACTGTAGGGCCTTTGGTCCCTGTCAGTGCTGGCAGAGGCTGTTCTGTGGCGGCAGAATGGCGCTGCTGGATTGCATCCTCCCCAACATCATCACTGCCACATCCAGCCCTGGTCGCTTTTGATATAAGAACTTTCATCCACATTCTTTTATCCTAGGCAGGACAAGAATAATATAGCCCTTAATTTATAGTAAACACAGACCCATTTAAAATAAATCCCTCAATTTTTCTTACAAATAACATTTAAGTGTTTTTGAATTGAAGAGATGTTTGAAAAACCATTTCCTATCAGAGATGCTATTTGTTTCATTTTATGCAGTTCATTCATCTTAGTTGATTGGAGAAAAAATAAAAGCCTACCCCAGCTAGTGAGAGTAAACCCTGTCACAGTACTATGCTGCTGCAGATTTTGCAACATTTTTTATTTGGAGCTAACCTCCACACGCATTATTTACAATAACTATTACATCTTAATATGCAAATCATTTGGAGGTTAGATACTGTGCAAAATCTTGAGAAGATAATTCTGAAGCCATTGGCATTTTTATGTGCCTGATTTCAGACCTGCAATTGAGCCTGATTTCTTTGGTCAGGGAGAATGCACCAATTTTGTCTGAAAAAAAGTGCTGAATTGGACACTCAGACCCCTAGTCACTATAGGGAACTTAGCCCTTATGATTTATTTAAGAGAGAATTATAAATATACATATGTATTATGTTTATGTAAGATGTACATAGACATCTATCAGGTAGAAAGGCAACTAGTCTTATCCTTAAAAGTGAACAAAGCTTTCATGTACCATGTAACTGTGGAGTTGTGTAGTTTTATAAAGAAAAATAGTTGATGAATTCCTTCATCTTAAGATCACAGAGAATTATAACCTTAAATATTGCTGACTTGCTTAAAATGACTGCAGCCCCTTGTCAGAAATTGTTCCTAAGATACTTCTTAATCCTCCATTTTGTGTTTCTAAGTAAAATGCTGGATGAAAACCAGTCCCTCTCTTTTTGTCAAGCTCCTTGTCCGCTTATTTCATCCAGAAGAATGCAGGAGGACTTGCACAGTCATAGTTTATCCCTTCTTGCCATACAGAAAGGAAAAAACATCCCTTGGCCAAATCATATCTGCTATTCCTGTATCACTATTATCAGTGAAAGGAATGGCAAAGTCAAATGACTAATCTCTTCAGCTATTAGCAGCTTCTGTATGTAAGTATCACTCTACAGTTCTTTTCTCCAACTGTTCTGAGATAATTTCAGATTACTTTAGGCTTTGGCTAATATGTCTTCCATTTTTACTGAAATTAGAATGAAAAATATCATTGTCACTTTTTTTAAGCATGCCTAAAAATGTTAGGAAAATCGTTCTAACAGGAGAACAGCCCTTACCAGCACCCTCAGGAAGATCCGGGCTGTCAAAATGAAAATATTGGTGTCTACTTTTGTCAAAGAGCTCAAGCACAGATTGGTATTGCTTGTGGTCACTGCAGCTACATGAAAAATTTCACTGTACACACACTACACATGGAAACAGAAATTCATTCAAGCTCCAGATGGCATATTGATAGATGTGCACGCAGTGCTACAGCCACATTGCTGTCCATAACCTTCCCTACAGACCAGCAAACTCTATTTGGACCACGTGGATCAATTCTGAGGTACAAACTGAGGCAGGACCTGGGGGCTGAGAGAGTGTCCAGAGCTGCTGTGGTTCTTTTAGGAGGCTTTCCTCCCTCAGAAACCTTGGCCATATGCATGTTTTGCCCTGGAAATACATACCTGCAACAAAGGCCCAACACTGAGTGCTTGTCTGCTTGCTGGAACACAGTCCTTTGGCATGTGGGATCCAGTCCTCCTTGCCTGTCTCTTGAGCAGTATGTTCCTCACTGCTCCTGGACACGGAGCATGCTAGAAAGGTCCAAGCAACTGTGTTTTCCTTAGAGAGTGCTTTCCGTGAGAGGGATGCAAAGGCTGGGCAATGCAGTCTGCATCAGCACTGAAGCAGAGCATGTGATGTTTGGCCTGGGGTCTGATTTCCTGCAGGACAAGTGTAGCTGGCAGGGAAGCATGGGAAGGGCTTTCCTCACTGCTCTTTTTTCTAGGGGTCACCAAGGACCATCTGAGCTCTTCCAAATCTCCTGTCAAGACTCAGACATTGGCAGGGTGGGTGTTTGCAACCCTAGAGTGACTACATGTCCTGAAGGCTGCATTTGACACTTCCACCTGGAAGGGGTCTGCTTTGTTACCCACTCTGGCTTTTCATGGTAGGGGGCAAGACTTACCCTAGGGCTGTTCTCTGGTGCTGAGGAGGGTAGGTGGGCATGCTCTGCTCAGGCCACCCATGGCACAGGAGGGGACAGGGATGGATCTGTGACCACAGAGTGGATCTCCCTGCCAGGGTGAGGCTGAGAGCACCATGGGCAGCAAGGGTGCAGGCACCCATGGGCAGGGCAGGATGAGGATGAAGACACGTGTTCCTTTCTGTTCAGGCTGATTTCATGTTGCTTAGCTTCCAAGGGGCTCTGAGAATAGCAATTAAAGCACCGGGCTTAATTGTGGAGTATCCAATTTGGATATTAGCGTTATCTCTGCTCTCACTGCTTTCTTTTCGTTCAGATCCAATTCTGCTGCCTGCCTGCTGGCTGGGTGCCTGTTCCTTTCTTCTCGTTATTACTATTTTATGGTTATTGTTAATTTT
>VWZT01010358.1:479571-491113 GCA_013397055.1 Pachycephala philippinensis | reverse complement strand
AAAAAAAAAAAAAAAGAATTAATTTCAGAGGTTTTGCTGGTTCTGCACTGAGATTAATTAGAGTGTTTGATGTGTTTTCATGAAAAAGCAGAGAAAAGAATAGCTAGTAGCCTGGTGGGCAGAAAACTAACTGGGTTTTGTGTGACGCATCGTTATTCTGCGTACTTCGAAGTGGGGACTTGTCCCTGAGGTTGTCCTAGCCAAGATGAGGGCTCAGACTACTGGGTCCTCTGCAGTAATGCTTTCTCAGTTGGAACTTTTCCAGTTGGATCTGTTCTACTTTCTATAAATGCCTATTCATTGTGCTGGAGAGGGACTGCTCTAACGACTGGGCTGTGGAGGTAGTTTGTTTCTTTGGCCCAATATAAAGTAATTACTTATAAAAAGAGAATTGATTTCAGCATGAAAGAAATGGAGGCACGGACTCTGTAGCCCAGAGGCAGTGGAGTCCTCTGAGACATGGGAGACATGGGAGCTAATTTTTCCTCTAAATTAGTCAGTGCAGGTTTGTTCTTGTTCTGCTTTGGATGCATTTGTTTTTTCCCAGTGACACGACAACAAAATGTTTCATTTAGCATTGAGCTCTAGTGCTGATTCCAGGCGGGGAATAGAGTGACAGGAGGAGGTGAATTCCCAGGGAACAAAGACTTGATCCTCAAGCAAGTGCTCTTAAATGAAGGATGAGGGATGAGAACTACGGACTCTGTGACAGGAAACCAGAGTTATTGCTCCAATGAAAATTTTTATCGTCTCCTATAATGTGCAGGTAGCTTTTAAAAATTGTCTCCAGATCTTTAAAATCACTTGGGATTTTCATTCCTGCAGTTCATATCCCTCGGTGTATCCCCTCTCATCGTTCATTATACATTTGCTTTTAAAAGCTTGGTGAGATGTTTGATTTCTATGTGGAAAGGGGAGTTTTTCCAGAAGTGAACACTAGCTGTTGGAGACTTGTTACCAGAAGAACTCCAGAAAGTCAGTGGAGAAAGACCATGTTCTTTGAAGGGCAGTGTAGAGCAGGAGCCACATGGATGTGCTCCAGCTTGCCCTCTAGAAAAGCTAATCTCTATTGACTACAAAGGTAGCTTACATAGATGAGCTTTCTAAAAGCTTTTAATTATCTCTTTCGTTCTGCGTGCATGCATTTTAAGGATGTACAGGGTTGGGGGCTAGAAAAGACAAGGAGTGTGTTAAATTATTGCTCTGTCACCACTCAGTTTGGAAAACAGTCACGTTCCATGAGGAATCCAAAATCTCCTGATGTCTGGTCCTCTGTCTTGTGTTTTTCCACTGTAAGAAAACTGGGTACCTGATAGTCCATGTCTTTTTGAACGCAAAGGCCTGGAGATTCCTCAGTCTGCGTCTGACGTAAACGGTTCTCAAATGTGATTTGAATTTGCAAGAAACACCAGTGTCCCATTAGGTGAGCTGAGCCACGATCTATGGATTTCTCAGACCTCGATTTCAAACCAGACAGTGGCAAGTTGGTGCATGAGGTCTGTTGACATGACCAGGCAAAGGGCTGGTCTGTGGCACCCCTCAGAGACCTGTTTCTCTAGGTGCTACAGGCTAAGGAGAGATGGCCAGGGCTTGCTGCTTCTATCACCACCGTGTCCCAGGAGGGAGCTAGCTGAAGAATGACATTTTATTATATGTCTTTGTACGTTTTTTTCTGCATGCATTTAGAAGCATTGCCCATCTCCATCAAGGCATATCTTTCCTAAGAAAATATTGCTTGCATGACGAAGCATAAAAATCAAACGAAACAGAAAATTAGAAGGTTTGCCCTGACAGTCTGTGTCCTTTAAAGTTGCACAGGGTAATACAGAAATCCATGTGTCTTCTCTGACGTGACAGTCTTCTGTGATACTGCAGTTGGGCAACCGTGGCAGGACAAATTGCAATGTGTACCTCCACAAGGGTGCAGCTGCAGCCTGGAGACTCGCTCCACTGTCCCTTTGAAATGGGAATCTTGGTATTGGTTGTGGATTCAGCATCAGATTGGGTTGAATTTGGATGTCTGCTCTGGGGTATGAGATAAATATTGGTTTCCAATATTTATTTGAGTCAGCTTCATTTTGAAGTATTTTGTTTATAAACTTGTTTGCTTTTGTCACTGGAGGAATATCATAAAGAGCTACCGAGGTACTGTCTAGGCTGCTCTTTTGGTGCCTGCAATGAATGCTGCATTAATGCTTCACGTTAACACAAAGGATGCTATTTTTTTGTCATTGTGTTTGATGATTTCCTTGTTTCTCAAACATTAAATGACATGATTATAAGGGTAGCAACAGATTCTTAAACACTTCTTTTCCATGTAAGTTTTCAGGTGTTTTCTTGATCTTGTGGTGTATTGCTTTTCCTGCAGTATGAAACAGGAGTAGGTATACAATCTGGTTGACATTCAGTTTTGGGATCAGATTAATTTGTGTTGAGTTTCCTCCCCCAAATCCTGATGGACTGTGCCTGGGGTAGAAAAATCAATGCTCTCTGGTAGAACTGCTTAAAATTACTGTATTTGCCATGGTTGAAATTTCTACTTGAACAGAATTTGAGACTTTTAAAGCAAATCAATTATGTTTTCTCATAATCTGAACTGCTTTGAAAGAGTAATATAAAATGGTTTAAAAGTTACAGGACAAAACTTGATAATCATAGAACTTGATTTTACTATCAGAGATCTACATGGAGGGGAAGAAAAAGCATTCAAGAATTAAATTCCCTGTGAAATTTCTGATTTCCTTATAGGATGTCTAAATATTTAGTGGCAAAAAGACAACATTTGGTCCAATGTTTCTCCTGGGTAGGACAAATCTATGTGTGTTATTTAGTTGAAGCCTTGGGATTTAAAGAGTTTGTATGCAAAAGACTCAGCTTGAACCTTGGCTTTACTGAAATGCCACATTTATTACACCAGCTAAAGAAATACAGAACTTGGATAAAATCATCTGGAGATAGTATGTTCCATGAAAGATCAGAATAGCAATGTAAAGAGAAGGCAAGCTTCACTCGGGAGGAGGAGGTTAAGCTGTGCCTCTTATAAGTGGAAATGAGACATGAAACATTCATACCAGTAAATAGGAGAACGTGCTGGGGAATAGCTGTAGAACCTTGAGCAGAACTTGTGGTGTGCTGAATGGATGGAGTTCCTCGGCGCAAAACTGAAGGGCTTGGAGAAGATGTAATTGGGAATCATCTTGTCATGTGCTAGACCGGGAAGGTAAGAGACACACTAAGCTTTCTCTTGGCTGTAGTCACCTCCCTATTGGCTGAAGCCAAGCTAACCACGTCCATCCTGGTTGAGCTGGTCTAGTATATGCAGGTCAGCATTTGGCAGAAAGTGGCCATCCTTGGTCTGTGCCAGAAGATACGTTCAGGTGGTTTGGATGGAGCTCCTCTGCTTTAGATATATGCATAGGTCTGGTCTTTCTTTTCAACGAGAAGCACATTGGTCTCCTGCAAGAGGACCCTTGGGCTTCAAGTAAGTGCAGAGTGTGGGAAAGGTGTTTGTGTGCATCTGTGCCATCTCATGTTTTCTGAACATACAAAGAACAGACACAGTTTTGTATTTTTATCCAACCCACTTTATTTTCTTTCTCTGCTCAGATTCTGTTACAAACATCTTTGTGATGGTGCTAACGACTGTCATGAATTCAGCCAATTCACACATGTTGTGGCTTTTCAAGTGACTTGAGTTGTGCTAAGCTTCTTTTGTCCCTTCTGAGTCTGGAAAGTTAATCAGAAAACCTTCTCTTGATGCTGGTGAGGAGGAAGTGGGCTCACATGGGTTATGAGAATAGATTGTGGCCAGAAGACAGATTTATACACCTTGGTGGACTTTCACAGGCAGTAAATTGCATTCTGGTCCTGCTAAAACCTGGACCATGAAGGACTGAGAGAGCTGACACATTTACCCACACTGGCAGTACATATTCATGGGAGAGGGCGGGAGGGAGTAGCTGTTGCTTTATCTTGGACTTCTTTTCTGGGAAGAACGAAGCTGATGCTACAACCCACTCAGTGTGGTAGACGTGCTCCCTTCATCTGGGTCCCAGAGCAGAAGGGGGGCAGGCACAGTCAGAGATAAAGTGTCAAGGACTCCCCCACTTCATTTAGACACTGCTGAGCCACAGCTGCCTTGTAGCTATCAGAAGCTGGACTGGGCTGAGCNACAAGCTCAACTGGACTTCATTCTGTCAACCCCAATTCAAGGCCAGGGCAGTCCTGCAGGTGGGGAGGCAAAGCCACTGTGTCTCAGTGCCTTTGAACTACTTTGGGAGCTATTAAAAATGGCTCTGGTGTCTGGGAGCTGGAGGGGCAGGGGAAGAGTTTTGAAGGAGATTTCAAAGGGACAAGTTTTGGGGGAGGGAAAGGGTTTTTTTCCTTTTGCATCCTAAAAAGTACTCTTTGCACCCAGGTCCTGCTTCTGTGACTACTCAATGCTCAGGCAGGATCTGGTGTGCTTTGCACAAATGTGATGTCTCACAAAAGGGCTTTGAAGTAGCCTCCCGCCTCCCCCTTCTTTGGGATGAAGGAGGAGGGAAGGCTTAGGCACCACTGTTTGGAGGAAGCTGATGTTCAGACTGTTGGGAAGGTGCCATGCCCACTTTGAGGGTGTGCACAGGGAAAGGCAGTGTACAGAAATGTACCACAGCAGTGGTATCTTGGAGTGACACTCAAGCAGCACCTGCTCAGTGCTCCCAATTGTTGTCACAGGGCCTCACCTGGGTCTCCAGGGCTCACTGCTTTTTCTAAGAGCAGCAAAGCTGTCACACAGCGGCCCAACACTGGTCACCACCAAAGCAAACAGAAGCCCTTGAAAACCTTTTGGCAGCTTTTGGTGAGGGACTGATGATGGGGACATGTCTGTGAAGAATCCATATTGTCTTGTGAATTTAGGCATGTGCATTGGCTTTACTCTGATGACAAGCCCCATGCCTTTGCTTTGTGAGAGTATTTCCACTGGAAATCAAAGAGATTTGAGATACATAGCTAGCTAAGCAGTCATACCTCAGAATAGGATTTGGGGATTAACAGAGTGGATAGTAAATTGAATAGTAGGAGTTAAAATCAGACTGTGCTCAGAAAGAAAGCGGAGATGAGAGGTACACCCCTGGAAAGCAGTAATGCTAGAAATGACACTGGGGTTACACCGGTTAGCAAATGAGATATGCACTCACAGTACAATGCGGCAGCAAAGAGACTGATGTGATTTCTAGATTGCATAAACAGAACTGTTGTGTCTTGAAGCAAGGAAATGTTTTCTACGTGTTTCTAGTCATGTTTTCTTCATGTGCCTGATCTGAGTGTACCTAGGCTAATTTCTGGAGAACTTAGTGCCCCAAAGATGGCAGCAAATTAGAACAAATTCAGTGGAGCAACAAAAATGATTAAGATGCTGGAGGGATTGATCTAAGAGGGAAGATTAAAGTAACTAATTACATTTAGCTTGGCCAAATGACAATTAAAAGAGAGATGTGATGACTGCCTTAAAGTGTGTGCTTAAGAATGTAAACAGAGAGGAGAGAGAAATAGAATGAGGGATTGTTTAGTGCTGTCGGGGCGGCTGTTGGTCAGGTGCCTGCTCTGCACTGCTACCGGAGTTGTGTAGGAGCCTAACCAGAGACTGAGAAGTAGCTGTAGCCAAACAATAGCAGCAAATGAACAAAGGAAAGTGCTGAATAGACAGCACAGTTCCTGCTGTGAAATGTGGCAGAGGCTAAAGTACTGTTTCCAGGGAAGTGATGGTAGACTCTGGGAGATTTGCTACAAGTAGCATCCAGAATTCTCCTGGGGAGGAGGGAAAGGATGTGGTGTTCCCACAGAAGTCCTCCTCCTCTGATTTGCCAGACCCATAGTTTCTCTCCTGTCCTTTTGTCTGTGAATGCGTAGTGTTGCATTCATGTCAGGGTGTACTCTTTTTAAAAAGACAGTTTGCAGGCTGGAGCAGGAGCAAGCAAGGAGATGGGGTAGATGACAGTAGATGCTAAATCCTGTAAGAAATGCTGAGAGAGCCAGACATGTTCAGTCTAGAGGAAAGATAACTGGGTGGAAACCAAACAGCAAATCTGTAAAGGACTGCTATAAAGAGAGGACAGGGGCCAATTATTCCCTTTAGTCACTAAGGGCAGATCTAGAAGAAAGTGGGCCCTTAGCCGAAGCTGGGAAAAGCAGGACCTGTATGAAGAAGAAGCATAAGTGTTGGGTGACAAGGAGGCCGGGAGGGGTGGGGGAATTGTTATGAATGTAGATGGCCAGGGGTGACATTAGACACTTGTTTATCACACAACGCAGGCATCAGTAAGTTTACATGTGATTCCGGAGTCTCTAAAATCTTCTTGAGCTTCTGAACAAGAGAGAGCTGTGGTGCTTTTTCTTGCAGGTTTTTTATTCATATTATGTGTATTAACAAGTTTATTAATGTTTCTGTTTATATTTTCTTTGATTATGGATCTGTTTGAATGCTGTCTTTTGCAATGGAGGGACTATGGAGGAAATGTACACTTCTTACAAAAAATGCAATGAGGTGTTAGTTCCAATGAAGTGTGGATTAGCTGGGTTTTTTTGCCCCTTTGGTGTGAATGTTTTTTTGAGGAATAAAATAGCCTAATTAATTAAAAAAAAAAAAGTGTGCAGTTCTATATCTCCTCATTTTGACAGGCATGCAAAAATTTGAAGCAAGAGCTCTTACCACAGTATTTCTCATCCAGTTGTACTTAAAAAATTCTGCACATTTTTCATATAAAGCCCATTTTCACATGCCAGGCTATTTCATACATGGAAGTATTTTATACTTGGAAATGTTAATTTCCTGAGCTGCTTTTAAGACTGAGTGCATTTCCAAGTGAAAGGAAGAGGTGAGGATAAGAAACAGAGCTGGTGCAGTATCTCAGCTGGTGGCTTCCATCTCTCTGTGTGAATAGCTCTGTCAACTGTGATGTGAAAAGCATCCTAAAAATATTCTTTTGGGATACCTGTTTGGAGGGCCATTTGTAACATAAATGCTTCAGCACAGTTCCCTGTAGGACAGTGACTGTGTCCTGGTGTCACAGCTAGTTCCTGGGCAATTTTAAGAGGAATTCCAAAGAGTGACAGGAGACCAGCATCAGAAAAACAGGTTCTTGCTGCAAACTTGTAAGGGCACCTTTTAAGGCAAAGGCTGAAGCACTGTGTGCAAGTGGGGCTGTGCTGTCCTGGGCTACAGAGAAGACTCAACTCATGGTAAAGATAGGAGGCAGATCATCAGGGTCCTCCTATCAGACTTCCATGAATTGGCTTTTATTCAGTTAATCAAGAGCTGTGGTCAGTAAAGTCATTTTCCTTCCTTGCCCCAGCAGTTTTTTGCTGCAGCAGTTCAGTGGTCTGGCAAGCCCACCCTCATTGCTGGTTGAGGATAACATGTCAGGCTGTCAGCCGGAGTGGCTGAAATGCAGGCACAGGTCTCCTTCTGCCTTGCCAGCTGCTCGCAGTACCTTCTCACAAGCCTGGCAAGCTGGCTTTGGACAAGTCTTAAGCAGAGCAGGGTTTGTCAGAGTCCATGAGCAAGTCACTCAGCCTACTTGTGCTGCTGTGAGCTGGGATGATGAACACTGTACAGCTGTATTCAAAAGTCACACTTTCTTTTGTGCTTGTGAGGTGCCACTTTTCAGCTGATGATGCCACAGAATCATACTTACTCTTTACTTGGTCTTGGCTTTCAGAGCTCTAGCCTTGGCATTCTTCAGTGGTTTGGCACTTACTGAAAGAAAGAAAAAAAGCAAAAGCACCATACAGAGCAGAAAAGCACTTCACAAAGCATATTCTGATGAAGTCAGCTCCTTGAACAGCTGCAACAGGGACAGCAAAGCAGCCAGAAATACAGAAAGGGGAATATGATGGGAGATTTATGCTGGTGAATCTATCGAAAGATCTGCAAGATCTGTGCCTAGAGAAGATCTCAGTCCTGTCTTATCTGTGAAACCCTCATCCCAACCTTTCAATGCTCTGCAGCCAGTGTTAGATTTGGAGACGTTTTATGTGATACGGGGTTTTGGATACAGTACAATCCCATGTCCTCTGAAACAAGTATGGAACATATTGATTTTCCGCTAGATTTCTGTCATGGCTTTCCACTTCTTATGTATTTATTTATATCTATTTATTCTTTTTTTGGAAGGTAACTACTGGGCTCATGCAGTTTGTAACTTGTCAGTGTCAGTGCACTGAGTCAACCACATGGCCTGGACCTGTAGAATTCTTAGGAAGAGCTGTACTTCTGTTGCTGGAGTATTGGATGGTGGTTAGGAACTTGGTCTGAAACTCACTATAGCAGAGCAGAATATTTCTACATTTGTTAGCATTGGAAAATTTAAAATGTTACATTATACCTAAATAAACAACCCTCTAAATGCCTTCATTCTAGAAACGAGTGGATTTGAACAATGCAAATGATTGAAAAGAAAGTCTGTTTCGTTCCCCAGACTACCTCTGAGTGGCCAGTTTTGACTCTAAATCAGAATGGAGTTGTACTTTTAAGCTGCAAAGGCTTTGTCTAAACACAATCCTTCTCCTTTGCAAAGCTCCAAGAAGCCACTGTTTGGGAACATAGCTCAGCTGCTGGCTCAGGAACACCACAGCCTACGTGGACAGCAGCGGCTCTGAAAGTTTTATGGGTAGAGTCAGCAAAGTGGGAGACTGCACGGGGTGTGCAAACATCCGCATGTGCAAGCCCCTGTCAGCAGGTGGCTGCCCTGTTTCCCCTCACGATGCTGCAGTAGCAGCTGCTCAGGTTCCCTACCCCAAAGGGCTGAGTACCTGCCTGCACCCCAGCACCTGCCCCGCTGCGTTCTTGGTGCTGGCATTAGGACACACGCGTGCAGGACGGTCTGACCTGCTTCATGCTCGACAGACGGTGGAAGCTGATTGCTGGAGGCAGCCTTTGGTCTGCTCACAGATTGGCTTCAGGGATTACATGCAGGGAAGTGTGAGCCAGTAGAACCGCAGCCTTGATGTACCATGCTTCTGAATGACTTTTTAGTGCTTGAGAGACATGAACTGCATTGTGTGAGATCTTTGCAGCAGCGTGTTCTAATTTCTGAAGAAGACACTTGGCATATCCACTTCCACTTTTCTCTAGGTTGCAGTGGGAGCCAAAGTACATAAACAGCGCCTTTCCTGTAGCCTGTTTCTGATGTTCCTAATATCCATTTTTACATCCATATGTATATCCGTAATGTTTTTTCCTTGCACAGTCCTGCAGGTTGGAAAGACTGGTGGCACCCAAGGTGAATCACTACGTGTTGATGTATTTACTCTACCTGTTGCTCTGTAGAAGCCTGAGATCCAGACACTGAGGTTTTAATGGCTCCCTGCCAATCAGATTAAATATTTAGCAGCAATAGGTTCTGGGCATCACGTTTCTGACAGTGTATTTCATGCATCATTTGTTGTAAACGTTGAGAGATTTTTAGCTACTGCTTGCAAAGTAACTCCCTCTTCACTTTCTCTCCCATTATTATCTCTTCTTTTCACTGTCCCTCTCACTTCTCACTTTTCTTCTTGTCCTCCCTTTCTCTGCTCTGCTGTTTCCTTTCCCTTCGCTTTTCTCCACTTTCTCTGATCACTGTTCATGGGTATGTGGGTGTGTGCCTTGCACCTGGCATGGATGTCAGCCTGTGACGAAGGAGTGGAGGGACTGCCTGCATCTAACTGTGCATGGCCACCTCCTTGAAAAAGCATGCACTACTAGAGGAAGGGTGTAGGCTGATGGGCTTTTTGGGGAGTGGGAAGCACCCGAGGACAAGAAAAGACAAAGCATCTCTGTCATCCCTCTCTCCGTAATGCAGCTCTATCTGCAAGAACTATTTGCTTTACTCTTAGCACATCTGCTGGTTGCTCTGAGACTGTGACTATGGGGCAGCTCTTTTATTTCCGTTTTAGTTCCCTTCTGGCTGACAGTTTTGTAGGAAAAGGGTGCATGGGCTTAGTTATCCAAATGAAAGCATGATCACATCCGTCCCCATGAGATCCCCTTGTCCCATCAGTTGTCTCCTTGCAGCAGACTTCTGTGTCAGCTGTGCTGACATCTGGCTGATACCCTGGTGCTGGGATGAGGTCCATCAAAACCAAAAATCTAGTGAAGGCTATAGAAAAACAAAAGGGGTATCTCTAGGTGACGTTTCAGCATCAGATGGTATTTTCTGTAATGGTAGAGGGTTGTCTCCTGGAACACAGCAAACAGTAGGGAGAAGACAAGGACTTTCCTTGGCTTCCTTCAGGTGCTGGACAACAGGTACAGGTTTCATGTGTACAAAGATTTCACATGTTCAAAGTACAGTTGTCTGGTGGTCATCGGAGTTTTCAGGCATGATGTCTAAGGAGATGGCCCTTTAGAGGGGCTCTGTGAAACAAGGATTAGAACTGCCACTAGTGGTCGTTCTGGGCTGGGTTGGGGAGGGTAAAGTTTTCTGGGCTAGTGAGCTCTGTAGGCAGGCTGGTGCCCTGTGTGTTTTATGCTGCAGAACCTTCCCTAGACCTTGCCCTTCTTTCACCCATTGCTTGTCCTGCTTTGATACTGTTCATTGTAAGCTGTGGTCAGATGGTTTGACTCTTCATTACCCTGCTCCCGTGACTCTTTGGTACGTGCATCTTTTCCACTGCTCCTGCTCTAAATGTGTTGTCTGCTGAACATGTCATTGCAGTCCCAGAGGGAGCCTGTGGTTCTTACTGCCTCCATGTTTGCCCTGTGTGACTGCTGCTCTGCATTCCTGTCATCTCACATCTGGTACTCAACCCCAGCTGCTCCAGCTGTCCTGCACTACCAGTTCAGGAGATGATGGTTAGTGCCAGGGCTAGGTTTTGCAAGCATGTTTCTCTCCCTGCAGTGACAAGTCCGAAGCCATCTGGTGAAACATCAGCCTCTTCTTTTCACATTTCTGTTGGCATGGGACATATCCCCTCTTCACACCAGTGGGCTTGAAAGTGCAAGGGAGACAGGACTGACATTACCAAAGGCATGCTTGGGAAGATGCTGTGCTTTGAGAGCTGGAATGTGTATGAGATTATTTTTCTTTATGAGGGGACTGGGGACCCTCTAGGTAGAGGGAAGAAATGAGGGAACCCATAGATCACAGTAGCTAGAGAAGATAGTGCTGCTCTGATCCAATGGGCACTGAAGCCTTTCTGGCTGAGAATCTGCTGGGCTGGGGTATGGCAAGCCAGGTGGTTTGAAGCAGGTACTGGGACATTTGGGAAACTGCTTCAGGAGAGATAGGGAGTGGAAAACACCTGTAAATTTTGTAAAGCAGAATAGTTAGTGAAGAACAAACCAGACTGCTTAATTTCTCTCTCTTGCTCGCTCTTTTTTTTTTTCCTCCCTCCCCTCTCCATTGCTCTGGGCCCCTGCAGTCCATTCCCTGCATCTGGTGGCTTATTTCCCTACAGATGTCATCTTGGCAGTAACTCAAACCTGAGTACCTCCCTTGGGGAGTTGATGCACTGCCTGAGTGCTTTTTCTTTCCCTAGTGTCTGGGTATCTGATATTTTGGGTTGGTGGTGGTTTTCT
>VWZT01010358.1:424195-479462 GCA_013397055.1 Pachycephala philippinensis | reverse complement strand
TATATGCTTTTAGGCAATTGCATTTTATAAATAAATATAAATTTTAGCAATAGGGGGAAGCTGGAAGGCAGATGGATCTGGAGAGGATGGTTCCTTAGCTGCATGCCAGGCCAGCCTGGGTAAATGAATCACCTGGAAGGACTGCACAGCTTGCCCACCGACTCACCTCAGCTCCAGGGCTGGGAGATCAGCTGAGGTCTGTTAAGTCCTCTGATCTGTTTAACTAGGAAAGAAGGAATGATAAATGGGTACTGTTTTTTGTCTTGCTGAAGTATCCCTGGCCTCTGGATGAAGTGGTGACAGGGCTGTGCTAGGAATATGGTCAGGGAGGTGGAGAGTCCCTGAAGCTTTGCAGACTCTGAAGATAAAGCACAAACAAGAGGAAGGGGATCCCAGAGCAACACCAACAATGTAGTCAGTTGATAATGCATACGTGTCTTATTTGTTCCAGCTTTTCCCCTTCTCCCCTGAGACAAATATCACTAGGAGTGTGGCAAGAGGCTTCTCTCTGGATGTATGCTCTGTATGTAGATCATGAACCCCCTCCTGTGCTACGCAGTGCCTCACAAAGGTGCTAACACCTATGCAAAGTAGGTTTAAGATGCTGCCACATCAGGGGCTTTACACCCCTCTGGCACAGGGGTAGTGGAAATGAATAGTGAAAAGGCCTCTGAGAATTTTAATGTACTTTGGCATCTTCATAATTATAACAATTGACACGGCTGTGTGCAGAAATGCCTCCTGGCTTGGAAACAAGGTCCTGCCACAGAGTCATCCTGAACAGGACACCAAAGCAGGGCTGCGTCAGAAAGGTTTTGCAGCATGCAAGCATGGTGTCTAAGGGCTGATATTTAAATCTTTTTTTTAATTTGAAACTGGGGATCCCATGGGGCTGAAGTTCACTTTTCTGTGGCCTGGACCTGGCCTGGAGAAGAATCAAAGCTATATTGAGTAGAAGAAACACGAAAACTGCAAAGTGAGCATAGCCCCAGGAGGCTAGAGGGGAATGAGTGATGTGCTCCAGGCACTTGGAGAGGCAGCTCATATAGACATCTGAGTTTGCTTTATCTGCATCGTTTTGGGGATGGGTATTATTTGCAGCATATAATCTTTGGCTCTTCGGGATGTCAGTATTGGTACTGCTGTATACAAACAAGGGTGAGACCTGGCTAAAGACTGTTGCTAACTGACTGCTTTTACATGGTGGTTATTTGCCACTATAACCTCAGGGCTGTATGAAAGTCCTTCAGAAGGCAGGACTGGCACCTCAGTGCTACTGCAGCAGTTCAAGATGGGCAGTGTTAAGACAGCCCTGACACTATATTCCCCTAACCCCCACCCACTGTCTGAGTGGTGCCTCTTTTTCCATCCCAGAAACAACTGTTGGGAGGGAGAACAGCTGCTTTGTGCTGGGTGCTGACCCCTGGTGTAGCAGCAAGGTTTGGGTTTCTAACTTAGAGGCTGATTTCCTTCAAGGGCCATCCTAGATGTAAAGGAGGTGCAACTTGAATGTTGTCTCCACCTTTTATTTTTCTGGATGGTTTTTGAGTTTTCCTATTTTCAGGAATACATGGATTTAGTGTGTTTAGGAACTGGTGCCATTTCAGGTCTGACAGGAAAGGGGTAAAGAGCTGCTTCTCTCACCTATGTTCCACCTTCAAAGATACGCAGACTTGTCTCCTGGTTCAAGATGAGATGGAGTGCATATGTACCCTTTAAATTTATATAAAAATAAACAATAATAAAACCTTTGTGTTTATATATAAACAAATATATTCTCTGTGTGTGCATGTAAAAAATACACACATACCCTTATTTTACCTTATAATTAATTCCATTACCTTATAATTAATAATAAATATAGTGGGAATGCACTAGTCTTTCAACATTGCTCTATGGCAGTGTAACCCAGGAAATCATGGGAACTGTAAGAAGAATTTGAGTCAGAGTGGACACCTCTTCTCTTGACTCCAGGACTACTCCTGCCTTCATATCTGTCCCTGCTCAACAGACAAATCCCCCAAAGCAGAGCAGTTTCTCCCTGTAAATTGGTCAATGACAACAACTGCCCTGTGGCTGCCAGAACCCCTTGAAACCCTTTTTGTTCTCGCCAGGTGTCACTCGGGTGCTCAGGCACAGTGCAGTGCAGTTTGTGAAGTCTGACAGAATGACAAGCCTCCAGGGTGCAAGAAGATTTTCCAGGCAGAGGGAGTACCTTCAGAGGTGGAAACTTTTTCAGTCCAAACTTAATGTCAAAATTCCCTCCCTCCCCCTGCAAATACTGGGATACTGCAAGTTCAGAGGTACCTGTAAGGGTGATTAATTGTGATGAAATTGTCACAGCAATATTTCCTCCCCTGGTTCCCAGGGCTTCTAGCTGTGGGCCGCTGTAACTCCTGGCCTGGCCTAAGGGCACGGGGCCTCAAAATTACATGTGAGGGCTTCTCTATGAATCCCAGATTTCTGGCACCTCTGACCCTGAAGCCCCAGACAGGGGGTCTCAAGGATCCTGGATCTTATTTGGAAGTGAACTACTTGTCTGTACTATAAAGCCTGGTGACTCTGGTCTGCCCACCTTCCCCCAGATCAGTTTAAATCCAGGCTCTCAACTTTGGAGACCCATGCCTAGGAGATCTCCTATTTTGAGTTTCTGCAAGTGAATTGAAATGGATCTGGGCTTTACATTTCTGCTGTCCAAGAGCTGCTGGAACCAGACCTCCTAGATCTGTGTCAGACCCCCAGGGCAGATCACTTGATGAAATAGGAGTGTTCTAGGTCTGGTTTGAAGTTGCCTGGAGGATGGGTCCTGGTGCTGAGAAGAGCTGCAGCTCCACCCCAGGCGCTGAAGGCTGGCTGCCCATTGCAGTGCTGCCTCCCTCGCCAAAACTCCGCATTGCTCTTGCTCTTCCTTGCCAGCAAGGAAGCTGCTTGGGACTAGGTGAAATATGTCATGAGTTGAGATATTCTTGTGAGCATAAGCTTAACAAACCTGCAGTTGCTAACATGTTTCATCAGAAACTACAGATCAGCAGTGTTTTGCAATTTGAGTCAATGTGGCAAAGTCAATATTGAGTATCAGGAATTAGCTTGGCAGCTGCCGAGTATTTGTGGTATTACAGGATTTCCTTTCTCTCTGCTCCTAGCTAAACTAGGATTTATTGTCCTGAAGATCTTGGTCATACAGGTTTTAATACACTCTCTTGGGATCCTGTGAGTAATGTTGGGTATGATCTCACAAGAAGACATTGCTGCCTTCGGGTAAGTGCAATGGAAAGCAATAATAATAATCTCAGCTCCTGTAGCTTCTATTGCTTGAGAGTCAAAAGTACTTTAAATACCATAAATAATTAAACATTCTAACTCTATGAAGAAGAGAAGATGCATCTCCACCTTTCTGATGAGGAGAATAAGGCAAAGGATGAGAAAGAAAACAATGGCATTTACACTTTCAAAAAATGCTTATTTGTTTTAGATGGTGATATGAAGGATTAGAACAAGACTTCACTTGTTGTGGCTTGTTCCCTCCATGCTTTTAAGATTTAAAGCGAGACAATGAATGGTGTGAATACAAGTGAGCTAAGAGGTAACAAGGATGAACCAAAAATATGACAGTGCTTAAAGTGAGAAATGGAGCCATGGAGAACAAAAAATGGATTGGAGATAAATGATGGATGGAGAAAGCTGAGAAGAGTGGTAGAGTAGGACGTACATTGTAGCTTGAAGGAAGCTGATGGGGAATATTGAAATTCTGGATTTTTTATTTTTTTTTAATTTTTTTTTTTTACTAAGCCCTCTTATATTATTTTAAAACGAAACTGATCTTAAAGCATAAGTAAGTTGGGGCTACTCTTTGTCCATAGTATTGATTTTTATTTACTGGCGTTCACTATTGTGACAATTGTCGCATTCTGGTCATGTTATCTCCAAGTTATCTCTTGCTACTAATACTTCTTTTTCTTGCTGCAAATGTGATCTATAGTGACTTTTGTGTAAATGAGATGTTGTCCAAAGGAGCTGAACTGCACCCTCATGAAGTCAGTGGTGGAGCTGGGCTGGGAGGTGACATGGGCTTGGACCTCCTTGTATGCATTCACTGGCATGAGGAGGAGTGAACAGCTGAATGAGCTACTGGGAAAGGTGGCTGAAGCAGCCAGCATCAATGAATTTGAGAGGCTGGAGAAAACAACAGAGAAAAAAAATGCATGGAAATGGGATTCAACTGAGCCCAGTCTGGTCTGTTTGCTTGCACTGGTTTGGGTCTTCTCATCCCTGTCCATGAAGCATCAACAACCAGTGATGAACTGTGGTCCAGACATGGCTTTGCCTGTGTATCTTTCTGTCACTGCAGCTCTGTAAATATGATTGAGTGTTGAGCTGAGGGAGAGGTCAGTGGCTGCTGGGCTGAGTCCCTCCAACCAGGAGAGCTTTCTGGACACTGTTGATTGAAGGTCTCACTAAGATGAATTGGCCCTGACCTGTCATACAATTGCAGGCACAGCACGGTCTGGTGCACAGCACTAATGTACTGTGAAAGCATATTGTATCCAGCTGCTCGATGGCTGGTGCCTTACTGGTCATTGAACTCAGAGTGAGAAAGTTAGGGAAAGGGAAGAGTGTTGGGTCAGAAGAAGAAAGAGGGAAAGGAAAAAAAAATGAGACTACCAAAAAATTTTCTGATTTGCGGTTATCAATTCTCCATTCATCCCGGCTTTAGTGTTTATTGTAATGATCAAGTTTTTCTAAAGGGATAAGTGTATTTTGGGATGCTTCTGGATAGGGAGTCTACAGCTCCAAATATCTTGAACGGCACCCTTTTAGGTGTCACATGTTTGTCTTCCCTTGTTATTTCTCCTGGGTAGACTTAGTTTTATTTTTCAATAAGTAATGATAACAGGAACATAAAAGTCCTTTACCAAGGATCAGAGTGAGGAGAAGGGAGTGATCAACAGACAGGCAATTACAAGGGAGGACACTCAAAACAAACTTTTCTGGGTACTCCTCTATCGTTTTTAGTGGCCTGACCAGAACCAACCTTTGACTCTTCTTGGCTTCAGTGGCTGTATCATGCCTCTTTCCACATGCTAGACCTCGGTTCCTTTCACTTCCAGATTAATTCCCTGTCTTATTTCACAAACAAGGCTGGCATTGTCACAGGGTCCCTTGGTGACTAAACCTCATTTTCCAAAATGCTACATACCAGTGGAGAGCAAGAGGCCATGAGGAGGCTCCACAGGGATGCTGGGGGATTGTGAAAAGTGGCCTATCCACGTCTGCAGCACTGCAGCTTTTTCCTGGACCAGCTCACAGGATGCATCTCTCTCTCCACCCCACTACCTCCACTTAGCATCTCTTTTGTCCTCATCACATCTTGGTTCTTCAGGCATCAAGTCACCTTCTCTGCCATTTCTGCTGTCTGTAACACCTTCACGAGAGTCTGATCAGGCCTGGTGAACCCTGGCACTCTGCTTTGGGGCTGTTTAAGATTTGCTCCAGCAGTGCCATCGCGAGCAGAGGCAGTGCATATTTTCTCCTAGCTTGTCCCTGCTGCATGGGCTCCAAAACTGAAATGTACACCCATGAAGATCTTTCTTAAGGGATGGGCAGCTCTGTGTTTTAAAACTGTATCCCTTGTTGTACATTATATGTGAGAAGATAGGCAGCAAACAGGATGACTGTGTCCAAAGTGCAAGTGTAGTTTGAGGCTGTCTCCCTCTGACTCAGATGCCCTTTCTAGAATTCTCAACCTTGTAGAAGGAATCACTCAATTTTGGCCTAAAAAAAGAAATATTTTCTTTCCCACTTATGGTATGTTTTAAAAAACGATTCTGAATTGGCTATTACACTGTTTACATCTGGCATCCAAATAATTTAAAACTGTCTCTTGATGTGAGACTTCAAGGAACCAATGGGGATCTCGGCACTGGTGTGGAATTTGGCAGCTGCCTTCGAGAGCCAGTGCAGACTGTTTACCTGCTCTGTGTTTTTCCTTTAAGGAAATGATGCAGGGAATGAGCAGGTACTTAGTAAGGTGCATGAGAGAGTTTGGGAAATGGGAAAGTCCTTCCACCCTTAGAAACAAAAATTATCCTTGTTTTTTAAATGTTGAAATTCAATGTATCAATCTGTCAATGCACAAAATGCAGAGTTGATTAAAGTTGAACAGAAAACCTCAAATTAATACATCAAATAATGAGAAATGCCATGGATGTGCTTTTCCAAACCATCCAAGTGAAGTTAAACGTGTGTTTCTCATGGTTATTAATGGATCGGAGGTATTTAAATCCCTAGCTTTTGGAAATTGCGGTCTTTAATATCCTCATGTTATTAATGTGCTGTTGATTCTTGCTTGGAAATGAAAACTGGAAGTGGAGAATTAAGAAAGGAAGGAAGGGATTGTCCAATGCCTTTTCAAAGGGTTTCAGCTCTATTTAAGAGGCAAACCCGGTGTTGCTCTGCGCAGCATTCTGCTGTCTGTTTAAAATGAGTCTTGCACTTCAGGAGGCAAAGCTGCTTTCAACCCTGCTGAAATCCTGTGGAGGGGCCCCACATGCAGCAGCATGTGTCTGGATTTGGATGGTCCCCCCTGAGCCCAGATCCAGTTCTGAGGTGGGGCAGACAACAGTTCCAAGTGGGAAATGGTGTATGCCTCATAAGCTTTGAAAGTCTTGTTTCATGTGGAGCATACACATGCATGGAGTGACAGCTGTGGCAACTGAACCTTCCAGGTGGTGAGGATATTTCAGTCTCTGGCAGGGAGGACCTGTCTCAACCCTCTAAACTTCTCTAAGCGGGATGCTGGGGGGAGGGTGAGATCCTGGCAGGGGAATAGTGGATCTAGCCTGGCTCTGCAAGCCAGGCTTGCAGAGAGGGGTGGCTGTGCCAAGCCTCTCTGCTCTGGCATTTAGAAGTTGGCACTGGGCAATGCCAGACTGACCTGCTGTCTCTCTTAATGGCTTTTGTGTGTGTGACACTGAGTCCTGCAGCTCTGCATGTGTGTGCCAGTCTGGGTAAGCAGGTCAGACCCGCTCCTTTGCTCCCTCGCCCAGCCATTTCCTTCATTCTCCGTTGCTCATCCTGGTGAGGATCCAAGGGGACTCAAATGATGAGGAGCAATAAACACAGCTGAACTTTTGCTGCAGCAGAGGAAAGTCTCAAGGGGTGATCAGATAACCACATACAAGCATTTTCACGGTGGAAACGGTGAGTTGAGAGGGAGAAATTGTTTAGCCTGAATGAAGGAGATATTAAAGTTACAGGATAGCTGAGCAAAGGAAAAATTTAGGCTGAGTTTAGGGAAATGTTTCAAAATGTGAGCCATCTCCTAGCAGTGGTAATCTTACTGTTTGAGTTGTTTCAGAGCAAGTAGTGTGCTAAAGCAGGTGCTGTAGACTGTAATCCTGAAGTGACTAGGGGAAGGGCAAGACTATTAAGCAGAGGATTTTAATTTTTGATTTCTGTGAATCATTTGGTGTTGGTCTCAACAGAAGTTTGCAGGCTGTGGCTGTATCAGCTATCACCCGTGATATGTAAAATATGTGGGTGGGAGGAAGTGGGAAGGACACTGGGAACTCACCCTTGGGCAAGCTTACAATAATGAGACATAGTTCTTCATCTGTTGGGAATGATATGGGTCTAATTGATGATCAAAGCGTTTTTTGTACTGCCTTAAGTGCAGGGAGAGAGTTGCTCTTCTCTTTTGCATGGGGTAGAGAAGTGGAAGCACTTTTTCACCTTATTCTTGGATACACCTGTTCGATAGACAGAGACAAACTAGCCTGTGATGGATCTGACACTGCCCAAGTCAGGAAGGAGTTTGTACATGGTTTGATAAAAAAAGAACAACTTTGAAGAAAATAAATAGAGAATAGAAGTAAACATACGTGCTACTTTCCACTCTGTGTCTATGGAAAGAGAGCTAACAGTGAGGTAATGAGAGAGCTCCAAGTGCTTTGAAGGCTTTGTCTGGGGGTGTGTGATGCCTTCCCCAAAAGAACAAGGCTGACTTGGGAGAAATAAGGGAAAATTGGAAACATTTTGTATTTTAGATAGAAATGGATCTGTGGGACGTTACAGGCATGGACAAAGGTACATATTGGAGAGGGAGTGATTGTGAAGAACAGAAAGAAAACCTGCCCAAAAGGCTTTGGAGAAATGTTTCTGCCACTGTCGTAGGAGCATTTTTAGCTGAGAATGATAATATAAGTGATGTTCAAAGCTAGTTAAAATAAACTATAAACCATACCAGTTTTCATCTAAAACTACTGAAATGTCCTTGGGGGGCTGTTTACTCATAATAAACCCTTTTGGTCCAGGTGCTGGATTGTTGCATTCACCACTGTGTGTGGCACTTTCCATTGTCTCTAGTCTCTGCCATCTTTCTGCTCTGAATGTATGGAGATTTTCCTGCAGCATCATTCATTCTGTTTATCAGCACCTGAAGTGTGCAGGCACTTTCAAGACACATCTATCGTGCCCCAGATCCATCCTCCTCTTCTTTGTGTCTGTTGACAAAATTCCTGGAACAACAGGGCTGTGAGCCAGAAGAAGATTTATGGGCACTTATGTCACCTACGTGGTAAGGAGTAATACGGGAAACAGCAGCACAAGAGTTGTCAATGTACAAATAGCCTGGGCTGAAGGTGTGGTAGGACAATTGTTAAAACAGTGCTAGAAAAAGAGGAATGCTTCTTCAGAGGTATACAATATGCAGCATGTCTACACTGCAGAGTAACCATGAGACTGGGAGGAAGTCCTAAGCTGAGATTGGGTTGTCAGAAATCAGAGAGTTGGAGACACTTAGGTGTAAATTCTGGTGTGATTTGTAGCTTTAAACCCCAGCTCTTAGGAGTAACAGTTGATGAGGTTCCAGTCTGTCCTCCCTCTTTTTTTTTCCGTGGGTCTTCTTAGCTCCTCCAGTTTGCCCATGAGGCAGATAGTAGACAAAAAGATCAAAAAGTCACCCATCTTCTGTCATTGGTAAATACAGAAATAGTGTTCTTCTTTGGTCTGGACATACTTGTATTTCTTTGTGTGACAGCCCAGTAGCCATCTAGTGCAATGCTGACTTCTCTACAGCTTCTTCTGGTGCACTTCTCTGGTGGTGTGTTGGATACCAGGCCCAAAGCACCTTCGAGGTTTGTAAAGTATTTCCCAGGTGAGATGGATATCTTCCTACCTCCAACTAGATCCTGAAACATAAGGATTGCTTTTGGATTTGTTGTGTGATACTGCTCAAAGTGTCAGAGGAATGAAGGCAGTGTGAATTAAGATGCTGTCAAAGGTGAGCAAATACCAAAGGGTAGTGGTGATGTCTCACACTGGGTCTGGCAGGACATCTGTCTTTAGGTAGTAATGGGACTGAGGGTGGTGATAGTGGTGAGGCCTGGAACTGGGATGAGAGCAGGGCTTGGAATTAGCACTGCAGTTGGTGCAGATACAAATTTTGCTGTTGAATTCAGATTCTGTGGCTTGAAGTCTAAGCAGTGCTTAGAGCATCAGATCTCTCAGTGAGCAGAGCCCAAAAAACAGTGGGATAGGAACTTCCTTGTGGTCCTCCAATGAAGCATAGGAGGGGGAGGCTGGAGGTAGGCTTTTCATTCTCCCATATGGAGCCAACATCCCTGTGAAGTTCCCTTTGCTGGTGGCTAGGGGCATGGTTCAGCCTCCTGTCCCAAGCATTGTCTTCCTCTTAATTAGGTAAGCTGCCTTCAAGACAGCTTTTTGTCTTGAACTGCAGTATTACATGACTTCCTTTCCTTTTGCTGTCTTGAGCTTGGAGATTGGGTTTGGGGAGCCTGCAAACACCCTTCCAAGAGGGTATTGTGCAGGGCTGCCTAGATGGCATGACTGCAGCAGGAGGAGGTACCAGTGTCAGCACACAACAGAACTACCCCCAAAAACCTGTGACCAGCCTTTGTTCTGCCTCAGTTTCCTTCTCTTCATTCTGAAGATTGCCTGGCTTTGCTGTACACTGCCGGAGTAGTAGTCTGTTTACAGTTAGCCTGGTTGAATGCACAGTGACCTATTTGTGTACTTTCTGTATTTTGAAATATCATCCGGAAATATCACTTAATGCTGAGCTGTATTTTACCTGTGCAGCCTAATAATTTTCTATTAATACTTATTTTAGGTCTGATCCACATAAAAGTGCGGTGTCAAGTAAGGTTCTCATGATATTTTTAAGCAATCTAACCTTTGGTCCTGGCTAAATTCCAATTGGAATAATTACTGTCTGACTACCTACATTCCTCTTGCATTTTCAATTGGAGAAGTTAGCTTTCACTTCCCATTTTGAAAGTGATTGTGTAACATTGCTCTGCAGTAAGTAGATGCTGCATTCCTCTACAATGGTGGATATGTTTTATTGGTAAGTAAAATAAGATTATAGAGGTATAATGATTTTACTGGCATGTTTATACCTAAATATAGATATGTCTGTAAAACCATTTCATCTAATGGCCCTCCCATATATTATTTTCTAGGGAGTAAAAGACAATATAATAATGTGCAGTAATGTGTAAAGAATTTTACACACCAGTCTGGAGTTTGGGATTTACTAAATTGTCTTGGAGTGCCAGAATCACAGAAAATACTTCAAACACTGTGTTGCCCCACACCACCTCTAAGGGAAAATCCTGCTCATGTAAAATACTTGGTAATAAAACATACTTGCATGTTTTTATAATCATTCTTGACTGGTGAAATTATACTGTAAAATTATTAAAATTTCTTGAAACAACAAAGGGTAAATGCCCTGTTTTACAGCTGCAGCCTTGTCAGGTGCTTATGAATTTCTTTGTGTGTGAATTCCTCCATTCCCCTTCACTGGAAACAGGAACACATGTAGAAGGAGGTCCGTGTGCTGCCTCCAGTGCTTTCTTGATTGAGTACCTTCAATGTTTGCACTTGAACACTGTAGAAATTATGGACAAAACTTGTTGCTCTGTATGCAGAAACACATTTTCACAGTAGTTCTGGGGTCCCCTTAATCTGATAATAAGTCTGTGGTGGTTCACCCGCCTTGTCTCTACTAGCACACATTCAAACGGGGCCTGCAGTGAGCCAGACCAGAGGAGGAATGCGAGGTGAGGTTGGTGTTGGGATGTGTCCCTTTCTCTAACAGCCAGCACATGCATGTGAGCAGATGTGTGAAGAGTGGCTACTGACGTGAACACGAGTCAGCCCCAAGGAGGGAAGGGATTGTAACACCATAAGCACCCCTGTTTTAGTCTTTGAGCAGCTCACCCCTACGCTGCCTTGTGGGAGCTGAATGGTGAAAACCACACTCAGCCCTAGGTTGGGTGTGATTTATCGATGTTCTCCTGCCTTATCACATCTCTAGCTCTCATCCTACAAGGGGACCTGGTACCTGCTATTCCCTCATTAGAACACTGCTGTCTGGCACACAGACTGCCCATGGAACACCCGAAAGACATAGCAAGCATGACAGACATGTTATGTATGAGTGAGAGATGGAGAGAGAGGTGTCCTGGTTGGTACAACACAGGCTACCTAAGCATTGCTCTGCCTGATCCAGAGAGGGCTTATGGCTGAGGATCCAAACTGGAGATGGCAGGTTGGCTACTGAGACACAGACAACCTCCTCTTTGTATTACCTACTTCCTAGCCCTGGCTGCTCCCTGCATATCTGTCCAAAGCCTGAGGATCTGGCACTATCCAGATAATTCAATCTTGTGTTGAATGGAAAAATCTGCCCGAGTGGGGCACAGACACCCAACAGATTGGCACTTATGTGCTCTTCAGGATCTGGGCTCTCTTCTCCTTCTTGGTGGTAGATGCTGGAGATTGATTGGCTTTGATGCAAATGAAGAGAAGGGAATGGGTTTCTTGGCTGCCATTTTTCCCACTGGGAGAAGCATGTGCTTGGGCGTGAAGGCTGACAGCTGCCATGATTGCCTGTATAGCTCCTGCATGAATGCTATCCGAGCCCTGGGCTGGAAGGTCCTGTAAAGTATTCCTGGTGGGAAAGGGGCTGGGAAAAACCTACACTCTCCTCCCTGGGCATCACAACTAGCCATTGCCTAACCAAGCGTAATATACTGTATGAGTCGATGCAGAGGGACCGCAGGAGACATATTTTAAGAGAACAAATATAGCATTTAAGTGAGTGAGCAAGAGAGTGAGAGACAGAGAGTGTATAGAGTGCATTAAAGTTAATAAAGCATTGCAGAAATGGGGACTGCATTTCACTGTGAAGGAATCTAATTTAGTGACTCGTAATTGGAGGATAACAGTCATACTGGAATGAAGTTAACTGTTCATTTTGCCAAACTCTCAAAGTCTCTTGGTTCTCCTTGTGAGCATCTCTCAGAAAGTGAATCCTTCAGAGAGTTTAGAATCGATTGGTGCTTCACACCCGCAGTCCCTTTCAGCTTCTTAAGTGGATTTGGTTTCTCTGGTGCATATTTATTATCTATTTTATTATCTGCTTATTTATCTGGTAATATCAATGCAGGATACATTCTCTCTGCTTAGCATGACAATAAGGGAGCAGGTGTTGAGCCTGTGTGTTCTCCTGGGCAGGGCAAGATGGGGCCTCTTGGGCCTTTTCTCTCTGGGTGGCTGGTGTCAGCAAGGGTTCTTTTGTGGACTTCCTGCTTCTTCGAAGTTTTGCCAGCATTGTCCCTGCTGCTGTGGCTTTCTGTTCATTTGGTAGAGGCATGTGTAACAATGAATGGTATGGAAGGGTTCCATTCTTGGACACCCAAGACCAGAGGTGTAGCACAAAGAAGCTCAGGGCTGGTATATTTACTTCAAATGTGCCTGTGCTGAAGAACAAAATTATGGGCATGAGTAGCCGAACAGGACCTGTTGTGTTGAGGGAAAGTCTTCTTTAGTTTGAAATGCCTGAAATCTTCTTGGGACACCAGTGTGGCCCTGGGTGGGTACACTGAGCAGTGCTACCTCACACAGGGGTGGTGGGCAGATGGGGGGGACACTGCTCTGTTGTCTCTGATATTTACACTGTGTAGGTGCTGTAAGAATTAGTTCATTAGTGTTTGTAGAGTGCCTTGAAGATGAAAAGTGCTGTGGGAATGTGAACTATTATTAAAGTGCAACTCAAGAAAGAGCGAAGAACAGTCCCGCAGGGAACTATCCCACTCAGGCAGGGGCTAGAGAGATGACCTCATCAGGTTTTTTCATTTCTACTGTTGTGATTACAAAATAAAGTGGACATGCTCAGGGAGGAGATTGATGTAACATGCCTGGCTGTAGTAACTGAGGGTGAACCATTGTAAGCTCTGCTGGCATTTCTACTTCTATGCAAACACAACTGCCATATGGACTTGGAGGGTCCTGATCAAGTTTTGGCCATGACTGCTGGGAAATTTTGTATTCCTGGCTTTATTTTTTTTTTTTTAAAAGAATCCTGTATTGGTGGGAAGCATATGACTGTACTACACACGGGAGCTGTGTGTGTCCTGGTGATGGTATGAAGGTTGTATGCAATGGATACGCACATACATATACATCCAATGACCTTGCCCATTTGTCCTCGCTTTCTTCTGGAGGGAATGTGCTGAGAAAGGAAAAGGGAGTCCTTATCTGCCTGGTCTCCCTAGTCTCCCTGCCTATACCTCCAGCACAAGTCCAAACTGATCGCAAGCACCAGTCATTCCTTTGTGTTGAGGGTGAGCACTCAGACGTGGCTTGACATAAGCAATTACTCTCACAAAGACAGCTGATCAGCTGTCAAAGGACAATTCTCTATCACTTTTGACTTGGGTCTCAGAGTGACATGGGACCTGAGAAATGACACGATCCCATCTTCTGCTGACAGATGTTCTCTGAAGTGATTCCAGACTCTGAAGTAGGGGCTGGACTGGTCTAACCCCCCGACTTTAACAGAGCCCTTAATGTAGCCAGAGGGCTGGGCATCGGACTGGAAGGATTGGTGGGAGGAGAGCTAGTGGCTGAGGAAGATCAATGGATCTTCCTTGAAGGCTGAGTGCATGATTGACTTGTCAATTAATCACTTTGTTTTACTTTTCCCCTTTCCTTTTTTCCTTCCTCACTCAGGGAGTGTAAGAGCCGAAGATGAGGCCCAGGGTGGAGTGCTACTCTCCAAGGTTTTGGCTGGTGCTGGCAGTCCTCGCAACAACAGGGAGCGGGGCCCATGCCCAGAAAAGCCACCCGAGCATTGGCATTGCAGTCATCCTGGTGGGGACCTCAGACGAAGTGGCCATCAAAGATGCCCACGAGAAAGATGACTTCCACCACCTCTCAGTGGTGCCTCGGGTGGAGCTGGTGGCCATGAATGAGACAGATCCCAAGAGCATCATCACCCGCATCTGTGACCTCATGTCAGACCGGAAGATTCAAGGGGTGGTATTCGCTGATGACACGGACCAGGAAGCCATTGCCCAGATCCTGGACTTCATCTCTGCCCAGACCCTCACTCCCATCCTGGGCATCCACGGAGGCTCCTCTATGATCATGGCAGATAAGGTAAATTTAAATGAGCTTCGTTCTATTGCAGACCTGTGGATCCAAACTTAAAGAGAAGTATCTTATTCTGTGATCCTCAGGTGGTGTCTCATGGGGCCAAAGGCTTGGGGGATTAGACAGCTTCAGATTCAAAGAGAGATTAAAAGAGCTAACTGTGTGTAGCACTACTGAGAAGAGCCTATTAATCATGTGGAATTACCTGCAACAGAGAAAAACTGAGGAGGAAAAGAAGCAGGTAGAAGAGACCTGCAAAAGAATCAGCCCTTTTCTTCTTCCTTAGGAAGGGTAAAGAGCCTCTGACAATTGTAATTTTTTTTTAAGGTTTTATTTTTGCCTGTGTTTTACCTTAGAAGAACCAGGGATCATAGCCTGGGATTTTTCCTGCATGTAGCTGGAGGACATTGTGGTATTTTCAGGGATGCTTAATACAGCTCTTACATCTTAATTGGAATATAATTGAATCTTTAATAAAGCCATCCTCTCTATAAAGTGTTCATTAGCTCCTGAAGTTAAATAGGTGTTAGCTAAAGTGACTAACCAGTCTGAACCAGTCCAGCTAAATCTTTCTTTTTTCCACTGCACTACTTTGTTCCTTCATATCACAGACATTTCGTTGTTTTCCCAGGCCCTAGCCAGTCTTCTGAGGAATTACTACACAAACAAGCCATCTTGCTACTGCTTTTGAACAGGGCAAGATGTAGAGAGAGAGTAGCATCTTTCCACATTTCAGGAGCAGGACATGCAGCATTTCACACCTGAGTGTGCATTTGGCCAGACAGTGTGGCTAACAGTGGCCTTGGGCTACTGTTGGCCTGTGGGAACACGTGAGAGGAGCTGGCTGTCCCTTTCTTTGCAGGCTTGAAGCCAGGCAGTCAGGGCCAAGGCTTTTATCGAGAAGACCCTCTTGACCATTCTTTGTGCATCCCAAAGAAGTAAATAGGGACACAAGCCGACGGCCTTTTTCTTTTACAGATGGCTCTTAAGTGAATTTGAGACATTGAACTAGGCAGAATCAGGGCTAATTGAATGAAGGGTGAGAATTGACTTGGCCACTATGGCAGCTTTCCCTCAGAAAGAGATCTAGTGAGATGAGAAATCCAGGCACATTCTGTTTTATTTACCTTGCAAGTAAATAATCCAGTGCAGCCTACTGAAGGTGCTAACAAATTATTTTCTCACTCTTTGACCAGCTGCTCAGTTGCCAAATAACACAGTTAGTATGCAGCGTTATTTTCTCGTATCGGCCTTTAAACTGAAACAGTCACTGAATATTCACAGGCCTTTTTTCTCTCACTCCTTGAACAGCTGCACGTGTGCTGAAGTCACACTGCCCCATTCCACCTACAGTGAAGCTTTTCTGCCTTGGAGGCCAGGCAGGCAGCAATGCTGCATCTTGATGCTCTCCTGCCTGCTGTGTTGCATGTTTATCTATGTCTGTGCAAAAGAAAGTTGGAAGCAGTGCTCAAGTGCTGTATTTCACACTTGGGGTGACATTTTACATCTTTGAACAAATGTAAGAGTTACTGACACAAGACCTCCTAAGCACTGGGAAAAGGTCCTTGTGACTTTGAACATGGCAGGCCAAATTCTGATTTCAGGTTCCTGCAGTGTAAATCCAGCACAACCCCATTGCCTTTGGCAGGATTAGATCAGATTTACGCTGCTGTAATTCAAAGAGAAGTTTGGCCTATTGAACTTTAAAAAGATTTTTCTTTCTATCTGTCCGTGGTCTCTCCTTGGGAAGGCAGCATCTCCTGCCACTGCCCTGTGTACCCCACTGGCTTGCTTCTAAAGAGCATTCTGGCAGGCAGGCAGCCCACAGGGAGCTCAAAGGTGAAAGCCTTATGAATGGAGACTTCTGTTTTCCCAAACTCTTTTTTTTTTTTTTTTTGTGGTTTTGCAGACAGGAGGTTTGCAGGTTATGTACAAAGATCTGCAGTTTTAGGAAAGGCCAAGGTTTCTTTGAAACATAATTTGAAAAGGCTGACCTTTACAGCTTCTGATCCACAGGTGTGTAATCTTTAATGGATAATATTTATTTGATGAATTGAATTAGAATATGGTAGAGAGTAAATACACTGAAATTCTACTAAAAATACTGAAGTCAGCCTGCTAAGTCCTTAAACAATTTATTTTCCACAGAGGACCTTGACAGAGGCTTTGCTTTTAGTGACTCTTAGTCATGTTCTTTGCAGATGAGTTGTGTGGCTGATGTTTGATCCTGCAAGCATGGCTTGCTTCTTTCAGCATCCCCTTAACGCCCACAGCAGTCAACTGTGATTGAACTTGCTCAGCATTTCACAGGTTCAGATCTGCACTTACAGCTTCGTTATGCTCCCCGTGTGTTTGTGATCGGTAGCGCCAATGCAAACTTAAGGAATGCTAGAAACCACTAATGCCTTGGTGTGACAGATAAGCCCCTCTTCGCTGGAGTTTAATGCAAAAAACTCCCCAGTCAAACCACCTTTCCTGGAGTAGCATGTGAAATTGTTTCACCTTCAGCGAGGGTTTAGTAAGTGCTCTGTTAGGAAATGTGGGTCATGTGTAAAAAGGGCTTTGTAATCTACCATGCAACTGGTAAATTGAGACACAAAAGGGCAGGCAAAAAGAAAAAAAAATTAGGATTTCAAGCCCGAATTTTCTTTTGTCCTGTATATAAAGACAGAAATATTGTATAATGTGCACTATAAGCTGGCGTTATCTCAGTTAATATTTGTTTAGAAGTTTGCTACCCACCAGCTGGAGATCTAGGCATCAGTGGTAAAAGAGGCACCACCTGAGGACAATTCACCCCACCCAATTCAGGGTACAGTGAAATGCTCGTGGGATAGTCCTGTGTCTCCCCACTGATTACTGAAGAAGGCTGTACCTCAACTTGTTCATGATGCCTCAAGTTAAATGCCATGAATCCTGCCCTAGGTGTGACATAGCAGGTGGAGGTATGTTGCTGAAAGTGGAACATCTGTTTTTCCTGATTGTTTCGTTCAAATTCACATTCTTTAATATTGCATTTGATTAGATTTTGTAAATAATGTTTATATATTTTTGTTTTCCCTGTGTTTTGCCTTTTTCCTCTGAAAAATAAGTGTACAGGAATTTACATGTTTTTGCTGTTTTTACTCCTTCCTACTCGTGTCTCTAATTCCACCTGCTTACCTGTTACAGAGTGTTACATTTAATTTCTGCCTAATCTGGCATAAGAAGAAAGTGACCAGATGATCTGTGTGCACACTGTGATCTGGGTTTAGTTCCAGGAGAACGGTGAAGCAGAGACATGTGATGTGCCTCACTCGAGCTCTGGAGAGGCCACTTTGCCGAGTGAGAGTTCTGTCACAGCCGGTTCGGTCCCTTGAGTTTGATAAGCATGCCAGCAGTGATGCCAGATGGAGTGAAGTGCAGCAGTCCTTTTGTTGTGGCTGGGTGGCCTGGGAGTGATGGCTGAGGGGGTCCCACAGACCCCCTGTTTGTTCCGCTCAGAGGAGCAAGGCTGTAGCTCTGGGACAGGGTGAAAGAGTGCTCACACTGTTTCAGCCCTGTAAGAAAGCACCTTGTTTTGCTTCTGATTCCTTGAAAAGGACTAGGGCAATAGCATCATCTCACCCAGGACCTGTGATGACAAAGGGAATAGCATTGATCACTGGTGATCTGTGTTTAATCTAAAATAGGTGAGATGGAGAGGAGAGAAATGTGCACCACCACCAGTGTTAGGTTTCTGTGGTCCAAAAACTTTGATGTGGAAGCTTGCTGGTCTCTTCAGTTTGCCTGATGTTGCTGCAATGACCTGACTTTGAACAGCTTTATGGTTCCTGATTTTAAGCATTAGTTTTTATTGTCTAGAGGACTGCAATGCACTTTTGACTAGAGAGCATATCTGCTGGCCTTCCAGCGTTTAAAATAATTTCTTGTTTCTCCCCAATTGTTTTGAAAGCAGAAATTAAATTGTATAAGGATGCCCTGTGTTAGGAGACTGATGGTGAAAGTAAACCTTCAAGACTGCAAACCAAGCTTCAGTTCAGATAACCACACAAACCAATATCTTGGGTTGCAGACCTGAAACTGGAAATCTGGACTAGGCTTTTCTTCATTCTCTTTTCAATATTACCTAAAATCAGTTCTTCCCAGAGCTAGAAGGTAAAGGAGTAGTCACAAAAAAAAAAAAAAAGGAAAAAACATTTACAAATGTACATTCATAGGTATCTCAAGAGAAGAGTGAATTGTTATTCTGATTTACAAAACTTACTGTGTTGGAAAAGATTTAGTTTCTTGCCTAAAAAATGACCACATCATTTGGCTGACTGGTCCATTTTGTAATGATAGACTATTTATTTGTTTTAAAATAACAGAAGAAGTCAACTTGGTGGTAATGAATGCAGAAAAGGTAAGAGCAGAAAATGCTTTGGGTTTTCTTATAGCACAGCTGCTGGCCATCACTATTGCTGGAACTGTTCCTCATTACTTCTCCACAGTCATGTTATTTTGCCAAAGCTTCTTGTCCTGGGCAGCTTTATAGTAACACAGTGGTGCACAGGCAGAAGAGGAAAAAAGTTTTGGAAGAAGAGGGTGGTTATATTTTCCCAGGTGAAAATCAGTCTTCTGTGTCTCTGCATCCCTTGCTATTTTCTCCAGGGCTTGCCCACACAGGGATACACGCAGTATGCATCAGCATGTTGATGGAAATAAAACGGTAGAGAAGAGTGATCTATCACTAGGCTGTGTCAGTAATACAATTTGTATAAAAGCTGCATAAAACTAACCTGAAATTTAAAATCTGTGATCTGTTCTAGGCCAGATTCTCCCTCCTTATTTCACACAGTGTGGAGCTGGCTTTTCTCTTACTCCTTCCACTACCTTGTTCTTATTTTCTGTTTTTACTAAAGCCGCAGTGTTTTCCTCTGCCCTTTTTATCCCCACTTCATAAATCCCTGTCCCCTTTATTTTTGTTTTCTGTAAAACTTCCAAGATACATTCTCTCTCTTTCAATGCTGAAGGTTGCTGTGTTCACTCCATGTTTGGGCCATGCTGCTGCAGCAATAATTTCTTTGGCTTTTTGTGGGAAGCAAGTCCAAAGTTGGACAGTGGGGGTAAAGCACCAGGAAAGGAGAGTAGCTGTTGGCCAGAGTGCAGCAAAGTGATGCTGCAGGTACAGGGAAGCCAAAACGAGTTGGATAAGCTGAGCACCTAGATACACACTGAAACCAGGACAAAGTCAAAGACACTGGGACAGTGCTGCTAAAAGCAGAACATCTGTAATTAAAAGGAAAGCACTTTCATTCTCAGGTTTTCAAAGGTTAAGTAATAGGGATGCATGGGGAATGAAAACCTCATTTTTTGGGTGTAAATTTGTTTCATTTCCATTAGGGATGACATCTGAAATTTTCTCAAGCCCTTGTGTGAAGGAAATTCAGTTAAAAAAAAAAAAAAAAAGAAAAGAAAGAGATAAAGTTCCCTTTGAATGGATTACATGATTTGAAGTAAAATGAATTCCAAGCAAAATGCTGCTTGGAAGGGGGGAAAAAGGCACATTTTGATCTGCAGACATTGAAAGATGTCTATCCCTTTTTTCCCTCCAAACAAATTTATATGCAGTGCATGTAATTTCACAAAGTGTTTTCATTTCTCTGAAACTGCATTTGATGATAGTAATAGTTTAAATGTTTCTTAAACTAATCTAATGATTAGCAAAGATGAGTTTGATTTTAAAAAACAAAATAAAAAGAAATCAGCAGTTTCTCTTCAAGCTCTTACGGACATGATTCATATACTCCTTTTGCTTTTGGTACTCTGTTTCCTTTTGCTGCCAAAATAAAGCTCTCTGTAGCTCACAAATAATGAACTAAATATTATGTGTCCTCAAATTATGAGTCTGCTGCAAAGGTTGGGGAAGGAGAATAAAAGGTAAGTCATAGAGATGTAGACAATAAAAGCCAGTATTGTATGCCAGTGTTGTTTTTCCCTTGTATACACATGTAATAAAAAGCCAGGTGGGTCTGTAATTTATGTTTACATCTGTGTCTAAACAACCCATACAAAATAACATTTTCTTTTATTCATGTAAAGAAAGGGAATATAGGCAGCATATTTTTGTGAAGTTTAACACCTGAGATTTTCCCTAGAACTATTTTTATTACTTTACCACTAAATTACAGCACTTAAGAACCCTCAGATATTAGGAAACCTGGAAATGAACTTTTAAGAGCTTTAACCTCTCCCCAGGGCCATTAAATCCTTCAATGTGAACTCTCATTTTCTAAACAAGGGCTGAAGTACTCTCATTAGTATTATTTCAATGAAAATATGACTTTTCAAAGAAATGTATAATTTCTTTTATTAATTATCCTATTAGAATAGTGTTGGGGTTTTTTTTGTTTGTTTGTTTGTTTGTTTTTTTAATTTTTAAAGCTTTCCTCTACTTCATCTCCAATTTTCTTGGGAGGAACTCCATTTAAAGGCCTTCACTTTTTCTGGGGTATTCTTTTCAAGAGTCACAGGAAAAAAATGTGGAGTTGATACCTTTTTTTTTTTTTGTTTATCGCTTAAAAGCAACAAGAAAGCCTCTTTAAAAAAACTGAGAAAACAAAATCCTTATGGAAGTGTAAATTTCCATTAAATATCCCTATCACTTTTCCCCTCCTAATAATTTATATGGGATGCACTTCATATTTGCCCTGAGCCTTGGACACCTGATGCTGGAAGGTGTTACCTGAGTTTGACAGTCACAGAATTGGGAAGGAGAAAACCTGGTACCCTGGTGAGACTCATGCCCTGCTAAGATGCCCTGGGACGCTTCTGGGCAGAAGCAGTGCTGAGGGAGAGGATGGCCACACAGAGGTGTGGGTGCCTTCCTTTAGCAGAAGTTGTCTCAGGCAACAAATGTCAAGCAAAAGTGAAGTCTGATTCCTTTGCATCAGCCTTCTGCAGCTATTTATAAGCTGTTTTGTTTCGGGTCATAGGATTTTTCCTCCAGGAGTACAGAGTGCTAGTTTTCTTCTGTTGTTATAGTGATGTTTTCTTTTGAGGGACAGAAGACCTTTCCTTCCCTAGCTCTGCACGCAACTTCTGCAACCCACCTGAGGTAAAGAGAAGGTGAATTAACCTTGTCACTACTCTTGCTTAAATGCGATGTTGCCACTGTCTACCTGGAAATAGAACATTTGAAGTGTCTGTGAGGAAAATGTTGATTTCCACCCAGGTTAGACCTGGGCATCTGTGAAAAAGCTCTTGATAGATTTCTAACCTTGATTTTCACACTAATGACATTTAGGTAGATCTCCAAATGTGTAAGCACTTACCTAAAGAAAATCTGCAAGCTTGATGAGCTCTGACCAATAGTTATTTATAATCTTTATCGCAACCCCTTTCTTCAAAACACAAAACCCAACGAAAAGGTCTTAAATCAATTTGTGCCATCCCCAGCCGGACAAGGAGATTAGTTTCTTCAATCTGGACAGGCAGTCCTTTATTACAACCCCAAGCAGTAACTTGTCTCACAAAATCTAAATTAATTACACTCAGATTTGTCCCTACCCTAAACTGGCCTCAAAATGAAATTGAAAACACGGAGTGTGAAATTGCCCGATGCTGCTGCTTTAGATCCGCATGTCATTCCCCAGTAACCGCAGGACAGAGAGAAACAATTCTTTCCAGGGAATCTCTTATTCTCTTTGCCTTTTATTTGCCTCATTAGCCAAGTTTGGAGGGGATGGATTATGAAGGAAGCTAAGGGAATTACACATACACAGGCTGGGTAAAAACAGGGTACAGAAGAAGACATAATTGTAGTCTGTGACTCTGTTAATGGTCTGGAGGAGCTGATGTATGAAGAAAGAGTGAAACAGCTGTATGTGTGTAGTGTAGATTGGCTGAACAATGAGTCAGGGTGTGACTTATATACTCAATGAATAGAGGTAGGCTAGAGAAAAAAATCCTTAGTGTAGCTGCTAGAAGCAGAAATAGGAATGACAGGATAAAGTTAGGGAAATATATTAAATGATGTATTATGATACATTAAATGATAATAATAAATGATATATACGTGTATCAAGAAAAAGGCTCAGACACTGAGTTTTATTAGGAAGTACTCTGGACTTCTTAGGGAAGAGATGGAAACCATGTTTCTTCAGCTGTTTTCAAACAGGACTGAACTAAGTGCTGGAGAACATGTTATATAGATGAAGCAGGGGAGAAAGAGGATAAGGAAGATGAAAGACAAATAGGAAAACTTCTCCTGAACCTAGGATCATGTGGAGAAAATTAAAGAAAAAAAAAGAGTAAGTTCTGAGAGTGAGAAAAAAAATACCTTAAAGGCTCTGTCGAAGCAATTTTTCTTTGTGCTTGGCAATAGCTTTTAGCTGTGTATCTGTGAGGTTCCTGATAATAACAATAAATGTAGGTTTCAGAGGAAGGGGGGAAGACAGGCATGAAGGATGTGGAGTGTCTGAGGGTGAGCGGGCAAACAAGGAAAGGAGGCAGGTACATGCAGTGAGGAGAGTTGATCTAAAAGGTGCCAACAGAATCCAGCAGTTCTAATAGACCCAAGTCCTCACTGCAGCTCTGCTATAAAACATGACTTTAAGACACTTGCTCAACTGCTGCCTACAGCAATTTGCCCTTTACAAGAAGACCATAACAATGTATTTGTAAAGTTTGAGCTCTACAAAAGGCAAAAACCTAATTACTAGGAAATCATTAATGGATTTTTCTAACTGAAGTAAATACAATGCTTGAGATGAAAATCTGGACTCCAGGAGGAAAAGCTTTAACCCCCATTAGATGTGGTGGCTGAATAGCTGCATCATGCTAGAGAACTCATTTTATGCAGGGCTGATAGTACCATCTATTGTAAGCTTGGCCAGCACTCCCATTATAAAATCCTCTTGGGGGTTTCCTGTAATTTTGCCAGACTATGACTGTTTGAGCAAAGTTTCCTATGCCAGGTGTATGCCTCAAGCTGATTGATTTATTTTGCTATTTATTTGGAAAATAAAACACCTCTCTAAAATGTGGCACAGGACGATATGTGGTCTATCTATGTTGCAAGTGCTGTCATATTTTCCTCCAAACATTCTGCCTGACCACCACATGTTCTCAGAGCAAGGACACAGGTCTGGAGCAGGGGTGTCTTGCAGGGAAGGACTTGTAACTAGAGATGTGCTTTTGCTACCACTGCAGAGGCTGCCTCAAGTTTGGTCTTGTTATAAGTGTAAGAAACTGTGGATGTACCTAGAGTCTTTTTAGATGTTTGCCAGGTCTCTTGGAAAGAACTTGTCCTTGCAAATTGTGCTTCAAAACTGCACCTGGCCCTGGGGGCCGCACAGGCTATGCTGGAGCTCGAGCTCTCCTGTGGGATCCAGCCAGGAGAAATGTGCTGTGCAGCAGGGAATCTGGGCTGAAATGTAGGAGGGGTGGGGGGCATGCAGGGTATTCTGAAGGAGCCAGTGCAGAGGGTGAGCATATGGAAGAGATCCTGATACAAGGAGATGGGCAGGGGGACTGGATAAAGGTGGGAAGCAGGAGATAGTGGATGGGAAAATGCAGAGAGTGAAAGAGGTATACCTGCCCAGGTTACGCTTCCTTGCTGGCCGCAGGAGCAAGAGCCAGGGAGCACAGGGGGTGGCAGAACTGCTGAGCAAATGGGATGAGGAGTGTGAAATGGGAATGGAAAATCTGTCAGGTGGAAACTGTGTAGTAGAGAAGACCAGACCTGGGCCGGGGCAGGGCACAGGACAGTGGGATCGGGCAGCAATGCTTTCCCTGAGTGTGCTGCTTCCCTCCAGTTGGGCAGAAATATTCCTTTCCCATCCTGCCCTGAGCCACAAAGGAAGCCAGAAATGACTGTGGGGTGACTGGGACACTGGCATCAGTGCTCCCCGCTGGGGGAAGGCCAGCGGGTCTTCCAAAGTGTGCCTGGGGCTGGCTCGGCTGTGCACTCCTTCAGCCAGCACGCCCCGTGCCAGGGCCCCAGGCCTCATGGGCAGGGGGAAAAGCTCCTGCGAGGAGGGGGCAAGGCCCTCACAGCCTCCACCAGCTGCCTGGCTTGGGGCCAGCATGGTCACTGTCAGGCCTCTGCACTGGAGGGGATCAGCTCCATGATGGGGCTGCCAGCTCCTCCGTGTGTGAGCTCCTGCAGCGCAGCGCTTTGTCCTCACTCCTGCTTCGGCTCTCTCGCTTTCTGCAGAGGCAGAGCCGTGTCCTTGCCCCCCTGGCTTCTGCAGCAGTACTGAGGTGTGCCGTGAAGAGCCAATGGCTCTGCCATGGGGCTGGGCTGAGCATACACCAAGTCACCAGCCCTGCTGGGTCTCAAATCCTGCTCCATACCTACCCCCATTCCTATCTTCTCCCTTCTCCTACTGCCCTTCCTCTCACCCTCTCCTGTCTGTCACTCTACCCATATCTTAATTCTTGTTTGCACTGTGCTTTGAAAATGCAAAGTGCTGTATAAATGTTAAGTGTTATTATTATTATTATTATTATTATTATTATTATTTCTCCTTTTTAATTGGCATCCGTCACTCTCTCTTCTCTTGCTATTGTGGCTTCCAGAGAGAACGTGTGGGCTTACATTATTTATAGCTGTGTGAGAGTAATTACAGAAATGATTTAATTACTCAGTTAATACCGTTCTCCACATCACCAGCTTGACAAGCTAGTGATCCTCTCACCACAGCCGAACATGCAGACTAGCGTCCATGTCATGGATGAGCGGGTAAGGGGAGGCGAAGCTTGGGGGATGATTTGTTACGGCCCTGCACGTTGCTGGTTACTCTCCCTGGGCTAAGGGATGAGGGTGCTGATCTCTCAGAGGCTTGGCTGGGGCAGTGTGTGGTGTCACCTCAGCTGGGGCAGAGCTGCCCCCAAGGAAGAGGTGTGCAGAGATGCTTCATGGCTCTCAGATGACAGGGGCTACCTCCAACACAAACCTGCTCAAGCTGAACATTCAATATTTGGTGTGCTGCATTAACCAGCTCTTCACATTTATCAAAGGTCAGAGATCTGGCACAGTTTTGTTTTCTCAACTTCTATTTAAGCCTGCCAGATCAGAAGGTAGGGTTCACACACCCTGTATGGGCTCAGTGTGTGAGGTAAAATCACCATCACCAGAAATGTTCTTTCTTGCAAGTGGCCACGTGTAGATCTGACCCTCTTTAACTATATAAGCTTTCCCTCTGAAGGGGATGGCTTCTTGCTGAGACTCCTGCCATTGGAAATGAAGTGTTTCCATCACTTCCAGTTCACAAAGACTTGTGAAGAGCAGGGAATGTCCTGTTTCTGGTGCAGTATGGAAGGAGTTTGAGCGAGGAGAGTACGTGCTTTCCTTCAGGGCATGCACTGAGCAGATGGTTACCAATACCTTTTAGTTATCTACCAGAGACAGTTAAAAAAAGCCCCACAAACCACCTTGTGAGCTCAGGAGAAATGTAATAAAAAAGATTCTTTTCTGATAGCACTGTACATAAAAAGAAGGGGTCAGTGAATTCTTAACAAAGGAGACAGTTTCTTGGGAAGTGGAGAGACAGGCTCTTGTTGGATAATGGGGTATTTGTCACATAACGGTGTATGGGGAGAGCGTCTCTCAGAAGTGCCTGCTTTCCGTGTCTCCAAATTGCCTGGCTCCATTTGGGCTCCTTCATGGCCCGGGCAGTGGGCCAGGTTCAGACTGTTCCTCGACATGGCAGGGCTGGGTGGGCGGCGGGAGGGTTGGGAACAGGTGGCATTGAGTCTGGTGGAGTGGAGCGCCTTTTCCACGCGGCACTGCCTGCCAAGCTGCAAGGCGCAGGACACCTGGTATCTGAATGGGCTCTGCCCACCTCCCAGGAAGCGATGGCAATCAAAGAAGTAGGCTAGAGTGTTTTAAGTGTGAACAGTGAATATAGGTCCTTCTTTTTTTTTCAACATCCAACGTGAGGCAGGTTAAGGCAGCCTACATTTGAGAAAATGCTGGGCATCTCCATCTTCTGGAAGTTGAGCCTTTCATGTTGTATCTCTGAATGGACACTCAGAGTGCCTCCCTCATGACTTTTGCAAATGCACACTGGAGGCTTTTATTTACTTTTTCCCATTATCTGACACACTTGAAAGTGAATTTTATGACCTAACATTGGAACAGCTTGTTGGGAAGACAGTGAGTGGAAGAGCAATGGAACAAGTAATTTTGTCAGCTCCCAAATGAATGAATCCTGTTTTCACTGGATTCACATCTCATGGTTAATTGACTCTTTAACTGAATTATATACTAATGTGAGCTCAGTCCATAGTAGACACCAGAGAGTCCACAGAGGTGAGAACTTGAGCTGGGTGAAGTTATTTTGGAAGAGTTGGACGCATCTTTCCCCCACTTGTGAAGGCCAACGGCATTAAAAGGGTCTAATTTCTTTACCCATTGCCCTGCATCAATTAGAAGATGTCCAGTCCAAAAAAGTGTGTGCGTCCACAGAAGCTTCAGTTTTTCAGAACCTGTCTACACCTTCTCCCTACAAAAATACCGTTCTCCCCAGCTCTCCTATTGTTTTTCTCCCAGTTTCCACTGTGCCTTTTATAGTCACTGGCTGGCACAGTATATGAGAGAGCTGTACTGTGGTGCCCCGAGGCTTCTGTGTATAGGGGCTGTCCACCACAGGCATGCTGCCAGGCCAGGATGAAGTCTATTTGATTGCCTAGTGAGCCTTTGACTGTGAGTGGGTGAATCATACACACTGCTGTGGGGTCAGATAAAGGCTTTGGGACTGCATGCAGTTGCAGGCTGTCTTTTGTACAGCACTGTAAGAAATTAATTCTCCTTGAGTCCTCTGCCCCTTTGTCAAATCAGGTGGAAATTGGCCAGCAAGTTCAAGAGTTACTGGGAAGCCTGACTCACCTATGCACCTAAACACATCCCCCCAGGTTTGCAAGAGTCTTGTCTCCTAAAGGAAACAAGCTGAAAACGCACACAGAAGGTGGCACAGCCCTGCGCCGGAGCGTCTCGGGAGCCGGGATTTCGGCACAAGTGACCCGTGCACACCCAGCGCGTCCCAAAGAGGCGCAGCTCGGAGCCCGCGCTGCGCTGCGCTCCCGCGGTGACTCACGGCGATTCACGCTCCGGCGAGCGTGCGGAGGGCGGAGCGGGCTCCCGGCGCCGGGCATTTGTTCACCCTTGCACGGGGCGCACATGTGTGAGCTCTGTGACTCACGCTGCCGCCCGGGCTGCAGCAGCGAAGGAGGCACGGTCACGAACACGCACTTGCTCGGTGTCGCATGCTCCTGTCGGTGAGCTTTTGAAGGGGAACATGGCGCGAGGCTTGGAGGTTTTGGTATTTCTGTCCCACGACAGGCCTCTCGAGAAAAGAAATTAGCCTGATGACAGCAGCAGTAATTGGATTATTCCGTTAGTATCCTCTGTGGAAGAGAAAGACATGTGCCTTTAACTATATTTTCAATGCAGACTTAAAAATTGCACTTAAAATGTGAATTGCGCCTTTTTTTTCTTCATAACTGTCAAGCAGACATCTGTTTTCTGTCCCACTTTTTTTCTGACTTTTGACTGGCTGAGCTTTCTGTCTAGCCTTATTCTTAGCCTTGTGGCAAGCCTACAGCAAACTGTGGTGGTTTGAGTTCCTCAAGTGGCACTGAAGACCAAGGCATACTCTAATCACTGGGTGCCTTGGGTGGGCTGAAGAGTAGCCAGCCTGAAGGTGAAAATAGGGGAGGATGTGTGCCTTGATCTGAAGGAGGGAGTGTGCTGAAAGGGCTGAAGCCTTGGGAAGGGGAGGGACAGGGAGGACTGAAAGGTATAATGAGATGAAATGCAGGGCAGGGAAGTGTCCAGCAAACTTTGGCTGTCCCTCTGAACGGTTAGTCCTCCGTGGCTCTATGGGCTCATCTGCAGCTGCAGTCTGGCCATTGAAATGATCTATAATGGGACTGACAAAGTTTTGGAGTATGTGCATGTCTGCAGGGGACAGCAGTGCTGAAGTGGAGGGAGATAAGGTGGAACTGGACAGAGGCTGAACCAGTCAGACATCACTTTCTGTTAGTTTTGGTTATCTGAGAGACTCCCCAAACTCATGTGTCCAGCTTCTATTTTGTTGTATAAGTCCATGATTATCTTTGGGTAAAGTTTTGATTATTGTGAAACTGCGAGGTTAGTTTTGATGTGTTTTGGGCACATCCAAATGTTTGACACAGCCATTACCTACCCAGAGATTTAATTTTTTTTTGCTAGTCAATTGGTTCTTTAATTTGGATTTAATAAGTCACTTTGTGCTCCATTAAATAGGCCTTCATGCAAAATGTTTAATGCCAAAGTGTGCTCGCCTGCAGATGGTGGAACAGCTTCATTTAGGGAATGGCTGGAAACCTCACCAGGCTGTGCTGGTGCCCATGGTCCATTTTCCCCCAATGAGCCATGCTGCCATTAACCTTTGCTGTCTCCATGTCCTGCTGTGAGACCACAGGGCTCATCTTCACCAGGACTTGTCTCAGCCATTCTCTCTGTTTGATCCCTCTGCCCTTGTCTGAGCTCCCTTGGAAGATTTTATGTGCACATGTGGATCTGAAGTTTCAGCTGCTTAATTGTATAAACTGAAGCTGTGGCTGGCAGCTTTCTCACCAGAGGCTGGCAAAAAACTTGCTGTGATACTGACCACTGGGAGGGGAAGGAGAGGTTGTGCGTGATATTTGTCTCTTGCTGTGCTTACGACCTCCTTTTTGTCTGACAATGTCACTCACTGGTCACTGTACTGGTCCAGCAGTCTGTTGCTCTATGTCTCGAGGTGTGCCTGTAGTAACACTCAGTAATACACAGTAGGAGCTGTGGGGAAGCATTTTGTGCTGCCAGAGAGCCAGTAGCCAGCCAGCAGCTCATGCCGTGCTGCTCCTACACAATACACAAATCTCTTGAATCATACATTGAAAGCTTTTTTGTTTGGTAATAATGGAGTGTGTTTAGTTTTTCCATTTTTCCCTCTCCTGGTCTAGTCTAGACTGAAATACTAGGGAAAGGATTATCTTACTTGGCTTGGTTAGGTTTCTGTGGCCAGGGAGAAATGGTTTAGCATAGGAGTGGGTAACAGCATGTAGAAGACATGTGGCTGTGTCTCTGTGTAACCATGCCTGTGCAGAAGCATGTCCTGTCCTCCACGCTGCATGCATCCCTGCTCTCAAGGAATCCTTTTGGCCAAATGTTTTGCTGCATTTGATGAATAAATTGGATAGGGAAATGAGGTGACATGAGTAGCTGAGACATGACTGACAAGGATCTTGCCTTGACAATCAATTTATTGCTTTGCACTTAGGAATCTGTAGGGGATGGTCCTCTGGGAACTCATCCACTGGGATTTGTACCTTCAGTTACAAGGAGGTAACCTCCAGAAGATAAAATAATTTCCTTGCTGCTCACCTGGTCTTACTATTCTTCATACTGGTCCACCTCCATGTACTAGCACCCTGTGAGGTGTAAGCCCCTGCAGACTGGGTGGGACCTCTCATAAGGACTGAGAAAATGTAACAGAACTGTGCCAGGGGTCAGAAAAGAGATGAGAAGTTCTGCTGAATAGGGGTCCTTGACAAAGGGCAGCAGTGCAGAGCAAGGGTACCCCAAGCGTGAGGGTGGAAGGAGGTGAGGGTGTGGGATGAGGAAATTTGATATGATATGCTAAGTAATTCATAGACTAAAGCAGATAGAAAGGACTCAGGGTGAGATCAGATAATTAATTAACAACTGCAGAGATTCATCTTCCTCTCTCAGCCAGCAGTATGTGCATTGTGTGACTTAAAGTGAGCATATCACTCCTGCAGCTTCTGTCACTTAGCCCGTGGCCAGATGTGCTCAGCAACCCCAGCTCTCTTACAAACATTCCAAATGTGCTTTCTCAAGGCTGTGGACCAGAGGCTGGAGCTCCTGGTGGTCACTGCCACCCTGTATCATGTTACTGCCCCCTTGGTGACATGTGCTGCCACCCTGCAGCGTTCCCATGTGATTTGTCATGTGTTCCCAGTTTCTGCCTCGTGTGGGGAGGTCTTGGTAGGGGACTTTAAGGAAAGAAACAGGGGTTCCAGTTGCCTTTTCTCCCTCTGTTGCCCAGTAGGCAGGATCTGGCCCCACTGCTGATGAGCACCAGGCTGGGGAGGGAAGGCAGTGCAGTCAGGAAGGAGTGACTCATTCTCCCCAAACAAGCAAATGCACAAAAATGTGTCTGCACCCAAGGATGGGGGAAAAAAAATACAACTTAAGACTCAAAAGGTTCACTTCTGTTTCCAGAGTACCCCCAGAGGAAAGCTCTTTGTTGCCAAATACTTTCCCTTCCACAGCCCCATTATTTTTTTTCCCCTTAGTATTTTCTCTTAATGGTTGAATCGTTTAGCACCACATATAAAGTCGTATCTGGCCGCTCTGGGGCGATTCCGGGTTGCCATGGCAATGAGCCCTGTCTCTCCAAATTAGGACATTTTTCCTGCTGCCTTTTCTATGCGAGGCTTTCTCTCATCTCTTTTTCTCTTACTCTCCCTTGATGTCTAAAGTGCTGAGCGCTGCCTCCTCTTTCGAACGCTCCCTGAAAGGGATCAGACTTTGCCCGTCTGAATTAATTCCTCTGAAGCCTGTGCCAGCTTGGCCTGGACCAACTTTGCGCTCCCCAATGAACCTGCTGCAGGATCAGGATCAGGGCGAGGAGGGGTAGGAGAGGTGTAAAGGTGGTGAGGTTAGCAGGGGACAGCAGCGTGTGACCGCGGCGTGCTCATTCCCTGCTGAGTACACCATTGCCTCATCTCTGCCTGGGTGCTGCCAGGGCTGTCTGGAGCTGGGTGTTGAGGTGAGAGCTGCTTAGCTTAAAATATATCTTAGAACTAGAAAAGCTAGTGGAATGAACCTGGGGTGAAGGTAAACGTGCTAGCATGCACAAATCAGTCGGACAGCCTTGGCTCCCCAAGGTCCCATCCTCTATGGGGCAGGCACCTGCAGCCGGAGGATCATAGGAGTCATTTGTCTCATTGGGGAATTGTGAATGCTGGATCTTGTCCCCTGGATACACTGAGCGGTACCTGGTACGTGTCAGTGTGCTGAAGCAGGCAATTGGCTTTATACCACTTCTGCACCTGTATACTCCCCTTGCTGGCTTTGGATTTGGCATGAGTCAGACCCACCTCAATTTATTCTGGCTGCTGACACACTCCCAGGGCCCCTGTGGCAGCTGGGGTTAGTCTGACACATGGATGCCCCCAGCCAAGCTGTCTTTCCTGGGCTATGCATCTGACCCAAGGGAGTAGGAAAAGAGTTGGCGCAGGCAGCACTAGAAACTTGCAGAAATGGAGGCATGCCCACATTGGGCAGGTCTGGGTGGCTGAGTACTGTCAGGAACTGGGAGCAGATCCACTGTCCCAGAGGAGTGTCATCCTGACAGTGAGAGGTGATATGTGGCAGAGCAGTACAGTTCAGCATTTTCTACCCATCAGGGCAGAAATGAAAAGGTGATGAGATGAGGTTTCCTTGCTCATTCTTCCCCTGGCCAAATGGGCTGCTATTCCAAGACCGGTTTTTAACCCTGTGGATTATTTTGGGAGTTTTATGTACAGCAGAGGGTAGAAAATCAGCGGAGGACAAAAATAATGGATTGTGAGTATTTGGAGTGGAGATTAAGGTATAAATTTTGGTTGAAAAGATGATTGGCCTCAGAGCAAGTTCTGTCCTGGCCATGGTATGGCACTGCTGTTTTTCATAAAAGATGCTTTGAAGCTGGGGGCAGTTGGCTGTGAAGTGAAGAGCAAAGCAGAGTGATGTTCCATGGCTGAAGTCCTTGGGCTCAAACCCAGGTGCTCTGCATGTTTGGCTGCTGTGGGATGGCAGTAATGTCCTGCCTTTTCTCCAGGAAGCCAAAAGCCTTCTTTCTGTTTAATGATGCAGTGTTTAAATAAGAAGAGGTGGGTGAACTTGTATATTGGTTTGACCGATAGTGGTAGGAACTTTGCTGCACTGTTCCAATAGACTGAGAAGTTATCCAGTAACATTAAATGTTATTTTAGAAACTTTTTTTGTAATGATGTGTGAACTTGTTTATATCACAAGGTAATTTAGTCCAGCATTTTGCATGCAACAGCGATTGATAGAGGATCAATTAGAGATACTTCCTCAGAATATTCTCCAAACATCCCATGAGTTATGACTTGGAACCCTCTAAGAAGTCAGCGTGTCTTTGTATTTAGTAGTGATTGATGGGTTTTCCTTCCATACCCTTACCCACATGGAAATTCTTGGCATTTGTGGACCCAGGCACGTTTTTAGCATCCAAGAGACAAGGAGTTTCACCACTTAACTGCTCACAGGCTGAAGAAGTTCTTTGTTGGAAACTTGCTTCTTGGCATTCTCATTTTGATATCATTCTTTGACAGGAAAAAAACGTAGTTTAACAGCTATTCCCTCTTTACCTTCTCTGTCCAGCCCCTGACCTTAGAAGTCCTTACTTACTGTCACTTTTCTTCAGGAGAACTGTAATTTATTTAGCTGAATATCAGGAGGACTTTTCCAGTAGTGTCATCCATCCTCATACCTTTTTTTTTGCCTCTTCTGTATCTCTCTGTGGGAAGATATTTCATAGAGACTCTCTATTGCAAATGAGAAGATCTATAGGCCATGGGAATTGCCTGCAGTGTCTAATTGAGCTAGCCCTGACACAGACACAACATGCCCTGTGCTGTCCTGAGGGACTATTTTTGGCTCTGCCCTCTGAGATGTGGGTAAGAGGTGCAGGTATCCATCCCTGATTGCAGGGTAGTTACACACAATGGAGACAATCTGTTCTTACCAGACAGTGTCATGGAAGGCCGTGGTAGGTCCTTGGACAGCAGGAAAAAAAAATTTAGTAGGAAGGTAGTACAGTGTTGGAACAAGGGCCTTGAGGCCAGCCACAGCTAAGCAGATCTACTGCTGGTGATGGCCTTGTTGTGAGGGGATCCTTCAAGCCCTGTCCTGCCCATGTTTCAGTGTGATGTCAAGCAGTGACATTAAGATGCCCCAGAGATGATACATGAATGTAAGATGCAGAAAAATTCTAGAATTGCCTTTATGGTACAAAAACTCTTTGTGACTCTTTCTTCCCGCCTCTGATTTCAGTTTACATTGGGATTGATCTATTAGGTTTTTGTCCCTTTCCTGCATTCCTCTGGGAAGCACCCAGCAAGATTTTGGGCTGCGATGCTGAGCAGGTGGTTTTTTAGCGCCCAGGAGCAGTTACCGTATCCCTGGAAAGCTGCAGCATGCTGAGTAACTGCTGTAGGAGTGCCCTGGGGTTTCCATCAGTCCGCCTGCCCAGATGCACGGGATGCTCAACCAGGCCCCAGTAGCAGAGAACAAAGTGTGGGACATGGCTTGGAGTGAGTTTGGCTTGCTGAGCAGAGCAGCAGCTGGGTCACAGGGATGGATGCAGCAGAGGTCTTGTAGAAACAACTGACACCTGAATCATTGCATGCCTGGGAGATGGAAAACCCATTAAAACAACAATTAAAAAAAACCAGAACAAAGCTCCTCAGAGTTCCTGTAATTGCAACAGATGTATCTGAAGCTTCCTCAGATGGTGTGCAGGTTTTGGTGGTGTAAGCTGGCTGAAAATAAGATGTGCTGGGATGGGAAGCAGGATGCTTCCTAAACAACAATTCTGCTTCCTAAACTTTCAGTACTCTCTTCTAGTTGTTCTAAGATATCCAGAAACATTTCTTTCTTGTAATGCTATTCTATTATTTCAGGTGCTTGTCCTGTCTGATAAATCCTGCTGGGTTTAAAGGTTGAATCTCTAGTCACCTTGCCTTGTCTGCCCTGACCCTACTGTTTCTGGTCACAGCGCCTTCACTCTTGTGCTGCTCTTATATGTTGTAGAATATTAGGATTGAAATGAGTGGGAAAAAGGAAAAAGTATCTGAAATTAATAAAATAGCAGTGGGGTGGGTGTGTGTGTGTCTGGCAGAGGTTGTTGTGAAAATAATTTGTTCTGAAATGGTATGGGGCTTGCAGAATGGAGGGGATTTCAAAGGTTTTGTTTAACATTAATAATGCTACATTATACATGTAAATGCCATTATTAAAGGCTTCTGGGTATTTCAGTGAAAAATTAGAAGGAAAACTTTGGGGCAACTGGTGTAAATCAAACCAAATGAATGAGCTGATAGCTAGAATGAATATTTATTCCCTTGCCTCCTAATGCACCTCTGCCTTAATTTCTGTGGCATCCTTCCCCCTATTCTAGAATGAACAAGTAGCCCCAGAACAAAATAAGAACAAAACAAGAGCACTTGGTTCTCTGAGCATCTTCTGTAAAGAGGGAACTGAAGTTCTCTCTCTGAGTGTCTGGGAGAAGTAAGGGAGGACTAAGCAAAAAACCACACGGAGAAAGTCTCAGGCCTTCCTAGAAGTGCAAAGAATTTAAATTAGTGCTTGTAAAATGCAACAGTGAATAAGACAGGTAGGTAAAATTCTAACATGTAGTACCAAACTACTTGAAGTTTTTGCCAGAGGGGAACATTTTCACCGTCTTGCTTTCCTTGAGAAACAATTCCCTTTAAATTGGATTGAAAAATGCAAGATGACTCTTTATGTGTGGATTACTGCTACAGGATGACTGCCAAAACAGTCAACTACAGTGAACAAAGTAGGAAATACAATTATTGCTGCAATTTCAGATCACAGAGAAAGAATTGTAGCTGCCTCTAGGAAAAGCAGAAATGTAGCATTTGATGGATACAAATTTTTAATTTTTCCAGCCATGGAGTCCCATAGGAGAGAGCTCATGGGGTTGAGGGGAGCTTTCAAAAAAAGGTGAAGCTGGGACTGCAATCTAGTATGTATGTGCAATATCCACACTCTTCCGTGTGGCAGAGAACATAAAGGGATGGCACACTTGGGTTCTGTGTGCTGATACAATGTCTGTGTCTACAGCTTGTCAGCACATCCTTGTGGACTCCAGGGAGGCTCTTCACAAGCATGGCAGAAGCTGCTTTGCAGTCAGCCATACGATCAGAGCAAGAATGAAAATTAGAGTCCACCTATGAGTTTCTCTTGCAAAAGCTTGTGCCGATCATTTGTCATTTTAACTGTGATTGGCATTTTAAGGGGCATATTCTACCTTTTCTTTAGAGACAGGTACTTAAAGTATCTGGAGATTATAGAATGTGAATAGCATATTAATATATGCCCAACATACTGGTATATACAAAACATTTCGAAATGTGTAGTAGAACTACCTGGAAAGTTTTCCTGTGGAACAATTTTCTGCTGGAAATTGTTGATTCTTGTTGATTGTTGTGAATGTGTCAGGCCTGTCACAACTGTGGATGGAAATGAGGCAGGTTGGTTGGTCTGCAGAGAGTCTGTGCAGCTCTTCCAGATCCCTTGCCTGCCAGCCGAGTAGATGACAAGCTAAAAAATGCAATCTCCCAAACTGGAGTTTTTAAAGTATTTATCTTCTGTAAGTTTTCTCAAATATTTGATTTTTCATACGTGTTAATGGGAGAACTTTCTGACTCCAAACAGAACAGCAATTCTGTGTTCTTGCCAGCTCAAGACACACAGCACAGTTACCAACACCCTTGCAGCTACCAATGCAAAGCACAGCACTGTGAGGGTTACTAAGGCAAAAATTAACTCTATCTCAGTTAGACCCAATACACCCCTTCAGACAAAATGCACTTCCAGAATGCCCCTTAAGCTGCTCTTGTGCCATTCTTATCAGCAAAAGCCCAAAGCACGCATGGCCTATCTCTATCAAATCTCTCTTTCAGTCCTTTTCGGCTGCAGCCTTATTGGCTGCACCCCCGCATCACCACCCACTGCACAGATGCTTCCCCATCCTGAAGACATATTTAGGTGCACGGTATAGGGTGGGATGGGGCAAATGAGAAGAGCTACCTCCCTACAGAAAGCATAGAGGATGGAAGAGAGAGGCAAGAAATTTTTATATGTGATTCCTCTGGTGCTTCTTTCTCCTCTGGGAGTCCCCTCTGTGGTGTGGACTCATCCGAGCCATCTCTATCTCCATTGCACCCACTCGCTGAGGACACACATCCCTCCTTCTGAGAGGCAATGGTGGCCTGTGGGGTTTGTAGGGGGAGAGAAGGGAGTTGTGGCAGTGGGGACTTGTAAGAGCAGGGTCATACAGACTGTAACAGCAATACTGAGTAGAGAAAGGCTGTGTTTACTAGGAACAGTGAGGGGACATCAAGCCGAAGCTGTCAGAAATCTGGGGAAGGCAGATGGGATGGGGGGGCAGGACAGGCTGAGAAGCAAGAGGTTTCCATTCTGAGGACACGCACATGTTATGTGGAGAGGGGCTGTGCTTGGTGCTCAGTGCTGACTTCTTGCGTAACATCCTATTCTGTTGCGTTAAGTGGGAGCTTGTGCAGGTCCAAGATGTCATGTCTGCATACTTGTTCCTGCAAATGTATCTCCAGGTGGCTCTAGATAAAAAAAGGAGCTTTTTGACTTTTCTATGACATGCTGCTGTTCAGGGTCTAGTGTATCTAAACCACACCTATGAAGGAGTTGGAGCCTTTCCCCATATAGGTCTGTGTTCTTCTCTCCAAGTCCCGGTGGGTAGCACGGTGGGTAGGAGAGGTGCCTTGCTTGGACTCTATATGATGATTGACCAGGATGCTTATAATTTACCTTCTGCAATTGGACTAATCTGCAGTTTGTGAGCAGGGTGACCTTTGCAGATCCTCTTGGGCATCCTGCAAAGCAATGCCAGTCCAAAATACATTGCTACGGATAATATCCAGGGTTTATTGGGGTGCAGAAGTGAAAACTCTGTGAGGACCATGGCTGATGAAATAACTGAGCCAGACCTACCTGTTAAAGAGAGTCCATCCTGAAGCTGTGTAGGAGTGACTAAATCTGCCTCCAGTTTGTAATGAGGATGGCCAGTCACTCCCCAATAGCATCTCTTTTTGTTTCTGCATGACCAGAAGCCCTTGAAAAATGGAGTGATCACCAGACCGTTCCAAGAAAGGTTTGTCCATCACCAGAAATGTATTCTAAACCAGGCTGTATATGGTCAAATCCCACACATAAGGGTAATGTTGATTTGCAATGCGTGCTTCCTTTTAGGAGGCTTTTGCCTAGTCATTTCTGAGCTGCCTGAGCAAGCCCTTGCACAGAGGACGTATCCTCCAGGATGCTTTGGCATGACCCAGCTGTAGCCAGCTCTTGTGTTACAGGGATGCTTCCCTTAGTCCTGTGGGGCAACCTATGAATGGATGCTGGATGAAGCTGGCTCCTTGACTCTGAGTGAATACTGGAAAATACATAGCACCAGGAGTAAAATGAGATAAGAAAACACTTTGAGTAGAGCAGAGCAGACAAAAGCCTTGCCATAGCTGAGTCTCCTTGGAAGTGTGGGTGATGCTAGGGAACACTTGCATGGTAACTGACCCTAAACCTGAAAGCAAAATGAAAAGTGTGGGTAGCTGGAAGTGTGGGCTTTTCTCAGGGGTTTTTGTCCCATATGAGCTTTCATTTGGAATGGGAGTGCATAAATGCAATGATCCTGGAATTAGTGTAAATTCATCATGTGGTTTTCAAGCAGAGTAACAAAGAAGACAAAAAACTCAAGAGGGGCTTGTGAAAGTGGAAAGGATGAAGTCCTCCCTGTCTGGCAATTCTGAGATGTTAAACCAGTCCCTGATGGAAGACTGGATGGTGCTAGGAGGTGACAAAACTCAGTGAGTGTGACCAGAGAGAGAACATGAGCACAAGATTTTCTATAGTAACCCTTGGAAAAGTATTCTGAATTTCCTGACAGGAGAAACCACTGAGTTCAGTGAAAGCCTGGGTTTGGTAAGGAACCTGATACGCTTCAAAAGAAGAAATCTGCAAAAAGCTATTTGGCCACCTTCCCTTTTCTAAGTCAGCGTCCACCAAAAATGACACAGAGAACTACTGATGTTGCAGCAAACAGCAATAACCAAGACAGTGCCGACATTTGAGAAAAGGGTGTAAGAACTGCAGTGCTGTGCTTTCTTTGCAAAGACAGTCCCAATATAGTAATGAAGATGCCATCATCATCAGTAAAACTGGGCATTTCTTTGTAGCTGCAAAGAACAGTTCTGCAATAGAAGATGATTTTATTGTCAGCATCAAAGCAAGCGGGATACTTCTTGAAGCAAATTTGCACAGGAGTATGTTAGTCTGATGCCAGAAAAAATGACATTACCCTTGAAAGTAAAAATAATGGAAGGAAGTGATAAAGCAGGGAAGTTCAAGATATATGGGAATGTGTTGATCTTTTGCAGGGAAGTGGCTGAATTGAAAGTATGGTTAAAAGCCCAACAAACTTAAGAAGGAATGGTCTGTAATTATAAGGATCAAAGTCAGCTAACCCGTCTCTTCAAGAAGCCATTTGAGGATATTTTCCTGGGGTGAGGGAAGCTGCCTAGCTATAGGGTAGAGTGATAGGAGCCAAGTCAGCCCATGATTCATGACCCTAGAAAATTCCCTTTTGGTTGTAAGTGGAGAGTAAATAAAAGATTTTATTCCTCTGGAAATCATCAGGTGATGAAGTGAAGTGTGTAAAGCTGGACACATACAATCTTAAAGAGCAAATAAATGTTTAAAAATAGATCAGTTCCTGCTACTGTGAGGGAAAGAATTCTGATACAGAGGGCATGAACATTTAGGTAGTGGAAATTTTGAGCTGCCTTTAAACTCCATAAAGCCATTATCAGATCTTTGTGAGGAGCCAGTATCGGTGTAGTGTAAATTACATACTGTGAAGATTTGTTAATGCAGGTAGATCACAGTGTCACCAATACTGCCCCAGAGACAAGGAAAAAGTACCACAACTTTGTAAGAAATTTCAGTGCCTCATTTAGTTCGAACAGCCGAGGTCTTGAGAGCACTTCTGTGCAAGATGTCCAGTGAATACAAGATGAGAAACTGAAGATTATGTGAAGGTAATTTAGGGATTTAAAAGGAACTCGAGAGGGGCCAGAGAGGTTTTATCCTGAACTCAGAAGAGCGGTGATATTGAAGAGGCTGTCAAAGCTTTTCACACACATACCAAAAATGTAAAATGTAGGCCACGTCAAGTGAAAGAGTTGGTGGTACAAGGAAAACCGCCCCCTTGCTGCCTGGAAAAAGAAGCAAAACAACCAACACAAAAATAAAACAATTCAGTATGTACTTGTCCCAAGCTATTATTCTCACTTCCTTGAGTTAACCTTATTAGAAGACACTCCGGCTAAGTAGGTGATCATGCATACCAAATTTGTTTTTCCAGACACGGTACACCTGACTTAGTAACATCTGACTATAGGCCAGCTTAGTAGGCATGAATTTTAAGTAGTTTGCATGGATTTTGACATGTAACTGCTAGTTTTCTTCATCCATGATTTAACAGATGGGTTGAAAACCTCACTAAAATAATCAAGAACAGAGTGAAAGGGATGTGGGTTATAGTTTGATCTGTATTAAGCTCTTTTAAATCACAGCATGGCATCAACAGGGTGAGACTTGCCTCTTGCAGGCTTTTTGTTCAACAGAAAACCGGAGTCAAGGACTGGGGTCAAAGTGACTTGGGATTTGTGGTTAGTTATATGAAGGAACAAGTAAGGCAAACCAAAACTCTCAAAGCATTTGCGGTCTGAGAAGATTCCTTTCTTCATGAAATGAGTTTATACACACACGTGCTGGAGAATAAGAGCTAGGTGTGGGCTTGGCAACACAGGAAAATACTCGGTTGTAGGAGACTGTCAGGTCAGGTGGACACATATGATGGAAGACAGGCGATCTTCACATTCCGCATGGGAATGCAGCAAATCCGTCATTTTGCTCAGCAAGGCTCCAGATGAGTTACAGCCACAGCAGGTGAGAGATGTGACCCTGGTCACGATGTGACTGATAGACTCAACACTGCTCTGCACATGGAGAAGAGCTGGTTCACGTGATAGCACAGGTTGCCTCAGAGAGTAACTCAATGTACTTTTTTGAGTAGGCAGTGGACAGGTTATAAATATGCAAAGTTTGGTATTATGTTGACATTTGTTGACTCCTGTTATTTTGATACTTGCTTGGGAAAGGAGGATGTGAGGGTCTGTGCCCTTGATGGTCTCTGACCTAAGCCAGTTAGAACTGGTCCTTTTCCCATCTAGGGGCTTACTTTGCTCCATGCATGTCAGATGACAACTGCCATTTTTTACAGTATATAAAGCATCTCTTTATCTTTGGTTGTGGGTGATTTCCAACTCACTTGGAACAAAATTTTCTGGCTTATCCTGGTAATGTAGTATCCTTTTCCATAGCTGTACCAGAGACCAGAGTGTTGGTAGAGCAGAGAAACTAGATTTCTCTCTCTCTCTCTGGATATGATCCTTCCCTCAGGACCCGTGGTGGAGGTTAATAAGAAGAAGTTTTTGCATTTTGCTGCCTGTCAGTTTGATCCTGACTCTCCTTTGCTTCCCTGGTGGTGTCCCTCTGAAATTTAGACTGTTTTTCTGCCCCATTCCTGGGACAGAGGGTCTAAGCACTACAACTCAAACTCCTCATGATTACCAAGCCTGTTAAGGACTGACTTATCAAGGTTCTAGGTGGACCTGTGGTCTTCCGGCCAGTGGAGATGGCTTCTAACATGCACAGGCTGTATCTCTTTGAGGTGCTCAAATACCAGCAACACGTGCGTTGTACTGTGCACTTCCTCAGGCACTCAGTCGGTGCAGGAAGGGAATAACACGTGTCTTGCATACATCCATTGTTTGACTTATCCCTCCATCTTATGGAGCCCTTGCCATGAGTATTTTTTAGTACGAACCATGGGATGGGAAGCAAAAAAAAAAAAACACCAAACCAGAGGAGGAGATTAAGGGGAGCCTGTTCTACATTCTAACAGTTCATTAAATACTTCACTTTTGGAAGCTGGTGTTCCTGGCAGACAAAGGAAGATAAAAGAACCGATTGCATGAGATTACTGTGTTTGCACCTTAATATATTACCAGGTGAAATTTTACTTCTGCAATTCAACTTGAATTTTAACTGTAGCTTTTTCTACTTTTATGTGTGGAAGAGGGGGAAAGAAGTATGCTGTTACTATTTTTCTTCAAAGGATACTTTTACACATTATGATTCAGTAAGAGGCCAAACAGGGGGTTCTGCTTCTCCTATGTACCACACCCTTTAATCATCAGAGGCACACGAGGAGGTCTGGGGGCTTGTAGTGTGGAGGTGGGTGCTGGGGAGGAGCAGTGAGATGCTTCAGCCGCAGAGGGGCCTGAAGGCACAGATTCGCCGAGTGCTGTTTCCATGGCAGTGCTATGGAAACCAGGTTCTGCTGCTCACTGCTGCTCAGGGTGGAATTTCAATGCTTCACACAGCCCTGGTACCCAGGAAACAGCAAACCCACAAACAAAACCCCACCAAACCTGTGGATGCCTCATTAGAGCACGGTTTCTCATTCAGTCTGTACGCCCTACTCGCCACCCCGGGGGAGGAAAGGACGAGCAAGCACAAATCAGCTAAAATTAGAGCTTGTTACACACTTGTCCCCCCCACCTCCATCTGAGCCCCTCAGAATAGTTTTGGAGGTTCAAGTAAATTTGACCAACTCTGGAATCTTTGATCTGCTGTTTTATGTAGGCTGCTGAATGCAGTTTGGAAGCCCCAGGCAGCGCTACAATCTGGAGGCAGAAGGGCTGGAAAGCAGCCCAGCAGAAGAGGATCTGGGGGTGTTGGTCAACAGCAGGTTTAACGTGAGCCAGCATGTGCTCAGATGGCCAAGAAGTCCAGTGGCATCCTGGCTTGTGTCAGGAATAATGTGGCCAGCAGAAGAAGGGACGTGATTGTTCCCCTGTACTGAGCAGTGGTGAGGCTGCACCTTGGGTGCTGTGTCCAGTTCTGGGCCCCTCAGTTCAGGAATGACATCTGACATTTGGTGATGCTGGTGAAGGGGGAAAGGGTTAAGTTCTATGCAGCATGGCTGAGGGAATTGGGGTTGTTTAGCCCAGAGAAAAAGAGGCTCAGTGGGGACCTTACCACTCTCTACAACTGTCTGAAAGGAGGCTGTAGCCAGCTGGGGGTCAGCCTCTTCTCCCAAGCATCCAGTGACAGGATGAGAGGACATAGTTTCAAGTTGTCCTGGGGAGGTTTAGGTTGGACATTAGGAGGAATTTCTTAACAGAAAGGGTGATTCAACTTCGGAATGGACTGCCCAGGGAGGTGGTGGAGTGACTGTCCCAGGAGGTGTTTAAGGAAAGACTGGATGTGGCACTCAGTGCCATGGGCTGGTTGACCAGGTGGTGTTTCATAGGCTGGACTCAATGATCTCAGAGGTCTTTTCCAACCTAATTGATTCTGTGATTCTGAGTGTATTGCAAAGAGTGGGGATGCAGAGGGCTAAGGAAGACCCAAAACAAGAAGAGCTCTCTTCCACTCTTGGCTTATCTTCATGACCTTCTCTGAATCACTTTGGTTCCCCGTGCCTCAGTTTCCCTCCTGCAGAACAGAGAAGATAATGATATCATCCCATAGGCTGGGCAAGTTTGACTGCACCAGTCAGTGCAAGCAAGTCCTTGCAGGATTTGGGCTGCTGTGAAAGTTACTTAGCTAATGTTTGGAAAGTAGTTGGAGGCCCTCTGGTGAAAGTGGTTAGATAACTTCCAAATTTTGCCACCCTTCAGATCAACAGCATGTAAAAAAAATTATGTAAAGATTATACAGGCCTCTTGTTCCCTCTGATCTGTGTTTCTCCTGCACAGGATGGAGCACTGGCACTGTGATTCAGTGCATGGAGACTGCAATACAGCAATTTTAATAGTGATACTGGGATCATTAGGTCTGCAATACCAGAAACATCCCTTGCACAGAAAGGGAAAGGAAGATAGCATAAAGGTTGATCTTTGATTTTACAACCTTTCAGTGCTGGCTGACTTTGACCAGTGTAGCTTGAAACCCAGCAATCAGTTTAGCCTACTTAAAATTTGTCGGTAATTTGTCTGAAATGCTGCCATGTCCCTATGCCAGTAACAATGTCTAAAAACCTTTTGGTTGGTGGAGGCAGAGTCAGAACAAGCCATGAGAGGCAATCTTCTACCCTCTCCTATCCTACTACTGTACCAGCAGTGCCAGTTTTGGACCCTGGAGCTCCTGTATGTCAACTCCTAGGAGCCTGTATTAAAGTTGTATCAATCTTAAATTCCCTGGGAGCTTCAAGAGCATCCATGGGTCACCCCACTGCTCTCTCTGAGCTCTCCCTTCTGCCATCCCAGCAAGTACAGCACACTGCATCAGGTCAGCAAGAGCAGCCCACGCCTACGGTGAGGCATTGGCTTCTGAGCATGTGCCCTATGGAGTGGAAAAGCACAAAGCTGCCTGTGACAGCACGGTCATGCAAAGTCACAGCTGTGTGGTTGGCAATGCTGCGTGGAGGTGGAGAGAAAACAGGGAGGGAAGTGTGGGTGTTGAAGGTCCCACGTGCAGGTCCACTGCTCCTTTGGTTGCCTTGGGGAATGCTCCCCATCCTTCTGTGTTTCCTTAGCACTCTGAGGGAGTCAGACAGGGAGGACATAGCACCTCACAACCTTTGAGGGCTCTCAGGATGATGGTAATAACAAGCGATAACTTGCTGCAAGAGCTGTCAGCCTTCTAAATACCAAGCCTATGACAGTAATAACAGGATGGTCCTTACTCATATGTTGGGAAGAGGATCTTGGAGAATCCTTGGGGGCCCTGGCTGTGTTGTCAGAGCAGCATCCCCTCACTCGCCAGGCAAAGCTGTGGGCATCTCTTATCCAGAGAGCAGCCTTCCCTTTGGAATCAGCTGCCCCTCTCCCCCTGCAGAGGAATTGCCTTCTGCTTAATAAATGTCTGCTTGTAATATTCTGAAACAAGGAGGCTAATCAAAGGCCCCATTCTGTGGAACAGGGATGCTAAGTGACAAGATTAATTTCAGTAATCAAGCAGCTTAATTTGGACATTTTTTTCCCTTCTTCTGTGTTGCTGATGGAAATTGAGGCAAATCTCATTCTGGAGAGACACTCTTTCCCTGCCTGATACCATCAACCTCCAGTACTGAGAATGCTTGTGTAGAGATGGGAGGACAGGGAAGAAAGAAGAGTAGGAAAGGGTCACATAGGACAGTGTCAGTGAATGTGTGTGGACTGCTATGACTGATGTTTCTTGTGCATCTTTCCTCTGGAAAGCTCCCAAAGTGTTTTATAGACTGCATCGCAAAGGCTCCAGTCAGCACTGAAATGCAGTCATCTTGGCTCCATAGCAGCAAGTCTTTGAAAGGACATGGAAATTCAGCTGGTTAGGAGAAGGCAGGCAGGCAGGAGGCTGTGGTACCACCAAGGGGAAATCATTAGATGTGAAACTGTGTGATGGTGTGGAACTTACCTGAAACACACCTGTGGCTCAAAGGTCTCAGCTCTGCAACGAAGAATGAATTAGTCTTCATCCTTCAGTGCTATGGAGCCCTGAGGGCCCCTTTCCTCAGCTCAGGACTGGTGCTACCAGCCCATCCTCTTACGATGCTGTGACATGGTTCTCACTCCTCTGCCCAGCCACTGCTGCTGCCGTCTCACCTGCCCCAGTTCCACCTGTGGAACCTCACCAGACATGATGTCACTGAGCTCTGCTATCACTGCAAGCTGAGAATGTTTGTCAGGGATCACCTGGGGCCTCAGCCCATATTGTCCATTCCCTGGATAGATAGTGGAGTTAGCTGGTGAGAGGGTTGGGGAAGAAATCCCAGAAAATGTGATTTATGGTGAGGCAGGAAGAGCTGAATCCCTGCTCTGGTGTCATGAGGAAGCACTCCTCCTTTAGTTGCAATTTTGACAGGGGAACACATTTTCAAGTGATGTAGTGGAACTCAGGACTGGGTAAAGCCCTTTGGATTAGGTAAAAGTGGTGTTTTTCTTGGGGTAGTTTTATGCTGGCCTAAGGCTGAGGTGTGTGCGTGGGCAGGCAGGAGAAGTCTAATAATAGCTATTTACTCATTCAAACGCCTGTGATCTGAGGAAGCCTGGACAGGCACCCAGTGGCGTGTGACAGAGCCCTCCGGAGCCAGCGGAGTGGGTTTAAGGGAATGACGTCCTTGCCCGAGGCGCTGAGGTTTCGGGTCTGGCAGCTTTCCACGCCAGTCTCTCCAATCCCCCTGCCGCTGTCAGCGCGCTCCTCCGCTGCTGCCACCTCTCTTTCACTGCCCGTGGGGGGCATCTTTAACTTGGCTGCACCCCCTGCCGTCCTCTGGCAATCAATTTTTCGGGGACAATCCGTGACGTTTTCCTGACCCCCCTCCTTTCCCTCTTCTCCTTCCACTCTCTCCCTCCCTCCCTCCCGCTGACTTGTTATTATGTACTGCAGCTGCCCGGAGGATTTTAAATAGACCCATAATCGCACAGCAGCTCCTCTTGGAAGTTTAAATATAACCTCCTTGTTAATCTCGCGTGTGGCAGCAGCACAGCACCTGGGGAAGGCAGGAATGGACGAGCACTAACCCGTGGCTTTACATCAGAACTGGGAGGGCTTAGTGAAGTTATCAGGAAATTGCCTTGTTCATTTTAACCGGAATAGTTCTGAGGCTGGTGCAAGGTGCCAAACTGATGATTTTTGCAGCACGAAATTATTTTCTTAGTTACCATCCCAGGCACATCACAAGAGAAGGCTGTCCTGCAGCTACCCTCCCACTTTCCCTTGCTTGGGCCAGTGTCTTACCCCGCTCCAGGAAAGTCCCCCGGGAGGCAGTGGGCAGCTCAGACCTCCTTTGCCTTCCTCAACAGTGTTTGCTGTTGTTCCTGCAACAGTTGTGTGTGTGGTGCTGAAGGAGGTGTTTCAGGTGGAGACCCTGCAGCTTACTTCCCAAATTATTTCGTGGTAACAGACGGATTGCAATATCACTTCTAGTTCTCCAATTAACTAATTTACCCCTCAGACTGGAGTATTGTTTGCTGAGCAGCATAGTTTGGGGACACTACAGAAGAGATCACAATTAATAATGGATTTTCCCAAAGGACCTGTTCTAAAACAGCAAATCTAGTGCTCACTAGTCCATTAAATGTAGTGAGACACTTTCAAACAGGAACTGTTGCCTGTTGCTTTAAGCTAACTGGATCCCTACTCTTCCTGCATCTCAAATGCAGCCATCTTCTCATACAGAGGGATGTGTGAGGGATCATGTCCTACCTAGTTCTTCTGCTGTTGCTGGAAGGAGGATCCAGCCGGCTGTTCAGGGATGTGGGTTGTATTTCCCCCAGTCTGCTGAGCTTTTGCACACCGGGAACTTTGACCAACATTGACACCAGAAAGGTTGTTTCTTTATTTTCCTCCTCTGTAAAAAATAGAAGTAAACCAAATCAAATCCTAACCAAACCAACTAAACCAAACAACAACCCCCCAAACCCACAAAAAAAAAAAACCCCAAAAACCACCAAACCCAAACAAAGAAAATTAAACAAAAACCTGTCTTTTAATTCATGTTGAGCAGTACCCAGAAAATAAAGTAGTACTATTGATGCTAAATTATCTATCCATTCTAATAATCCAGCCATAGTAATTGCTGAGCTGGGGGACTAATTCACAACACATAATTTATTCAGTGAATTTAGCAGCTTTTTCTGCTCATGGAATATCAATTGTGCAGATCATAATTTCCTCAAATTTATTTGAATTTATTCAGTGAACTTCTTGGAAAATATTTACTCTATGGATTGATACAGGCTGCTTTACTTAATTATGGTTGGTCAGAGAGATCCATTTGGTATTGTTTCTATTCCCTTGTTGAATGAGCACACAAGCACTTCTGTCTTGAATACTTGCATATGAACGTGGTAGATGTACACTTCTGCAAGTTTTTGCGAATTTCCATACATGAATATGTAGATAAAACTCCTATATGGGAGCACTGACAGCAAACAAACACAGACAAGCTAGGCTTAAGTAATTTTGCATTAAAAAAGCGAATTAATATTTTTAAAGGGCCTAAATTACCAGGACAAAAGTCTTATTTTACAGCAAAGTAACCTAGTCCTCAGTAAACATCATCTTGAATGGCAATAATGGAATGTTGAATCAGAACCTAATAATTTTCCTCTTTGCCTCTTTCTGCTGATCAGTGCAATGATTTCCTGTAGTAAAAGAAAAGCTTGGACATTTATTGTATGAAGACTATTTCTTTTTTAGCTGGCTGTATTCATGTGATACTTGCTGTAAATGTGCTTGTGTCCTTCAACGGGTAGTGCTTGTCTGAATGGGAGACCTGATTTTCTCACTTCCATTAATTATCTGTTTCTAACCCATCTTCCTAGCTCCCTCTTTCCATCTCAGAAATGAGATATAGTGTGGCTAAACCAAAACTTTCTAAATGACAGAATTGTAAATGCTTCCAAAGGTTTGGCTCTGGTTTATGGTGTAGAAGTGTGAGATATCATGTTCATGAGGACTTCTGTGCACACTTGGGAGTAAGTAGCACAGTGTGATCAACACAGAGTGTAATAGGTAACAAACAGGAAGAACTGGACATTCTTGAGGACTACAATGTAGAAGTAGGCTGAAATGCACCAGTGTGAAGTCTGGGAACATGCAGATAGACATGTGTCTACAGTGCCTGTTTTGGAGACTTGGTTTGGGTAGAACCCACACTAGATCTTAAGGACCTGAGCAGCAGAAATTGTTTGGAGGGCGCAACACTAACATATTTCTGTTTCTTCTAACTGGTCTGGATGACTTTGCACAGTCTGCTTGCCTGTATGGAAAGATTCTTTGTTACTCCTACTAATTGATCCTAGAAACAATGGGATTATCAGTTATAAGCAAATGAAAAAGAGAAAAAGTGGGAGTATTATTTACTGATGTGATAACTGAGCCTTCAATATGAGACATCAGCATAACAGGCAATTATATTCGTAGGTGCCAGGCAGGATATTCCCTGCCAAGGCAGGGAAGTGTCAGTATCATTGTAAAAGTCTCTACTGTAATTTCCTCTGTGTATAATTCTGTGTATAATTCCAGTTATTCCAATTAAAGCAAAGTGGAGCCAGAAAAGTATCTGGTTGGTAGAGAGAGGGGAGAATACATTTAACAAGAGGAGAGTAAGACAATGTAGCTTATCAAACCTGGCAAAATGCACTCTGAGAAAACAGAAGAGGCTGCCTTCCACTAAAACAAGGGTAGGGTGAAAATACCCTGGCAGCAATAGTGCTCTTCAAGGCAAAGAGCTACTGGTAAAGGTATTGACTGGCTAGGAAGGGGCTTCAGCAGAAAGTCATCAGTACAGCAACTTTCAAATCACATGGAAAAGTGAGAAACCTAACTTCCCTCCAGTGAGAGCATTGTTGGTTCCTGAAAAGAGTAATATGGAAAGACTTTCTGGGAGACCAGAGCTGGGACATCCCTTCCAGACTGCTGTTTCTTAATTATATCAAACCCCATGTAGGCACTCTGTTCTTCAGATTTAAAAGGACCTTAATTCAGTTTAGTTCAATTTTCTTCTAAGGGTTGCTTTAATTTGGAAGAACTGTGTCCATTCAAGGCTAATGTGATTTAATGTATTCATGCTAAACTCACAATTTAAGTTAATTTGGATTAATTTTCCCAACCGTTCCTCAGCAGACAACCCTTAAGATGTAGTAGAAATGGCAAAGAAATAATGAGCACTTCAGTCCTGCTTGTGATTTCAGTTCTAAGCTGGAAAGTAGATTTTCTGACTGCAGAAGGCCTGAAGAAACATCTGGCCGTGACTAACATGCCTCTCCCTGAAGAGGTGCTGAGGAGGGTGCAAGATCCCAGGCCCCGTGTCTCGACTATTCTCTGGTGTTTTCCCTCCCTACCATGAGGGCCAAGCAGAGCAGCCTGGTGATATCCTTGTGTGGAAAGAGTGTTAGTGCTGTCCCAAGGGAAGGTGGGCTCTGGGACAAGCTGTTCTGAAAGGTGGAGTTGGGTTTGCTTTGTAAGTAGCATTTGGCAGTAGATCGAGTGTGGGCTGTTTGGCTGTGTGCTAAGGAGCTACCTGCACGTAGAAAAAAATACCTTCTTTTAATTCCCTGAACTGCACTCCACTGCTTGTGCTTGCCAGCTTCTAGGAAAGAAAAGCATTTCTCTGTAGTGCTGTTCTAAGGGGTTTACAGCTCGGCTGCGATGGGAGGTGTTATTTCTGTCACTGCTATTAGTTGGCGCATCTTTATTTGCCTCTTTCTGGCAGGCACATCGTGAGTGGGAAATCTGTGAGCCCTAATCTGTCGGGCTTTGGAAGGTGCACGAAGGGTCACTGCTGGCAGCCCCGGCCGCAGAGGGCAGCGGCGGGAGGATTTAGCGGTGTCGAGCACGGAGCACGGCTGCTGCGGGAAGGGACCGTGCTGCCGTGGCTCTGCCCGTTGCCATGGAAACAAAGCTGGATCCTTAATCGGGATGCGTGTGGACGTGAACCCACCGTCTGCTGTCCTTTTGGCCTCACCTCCTGCTGCCCCGGTCCCAGCGTGGCTGTGACTGCCCTGTGCCAAGTGGGTGGGAGGGGAGCTGGTGTGGAGGGACCCCGTGGGGCTGAGGCTGCAGGAGAAGGGTCCAAGGAGAAAAGGTTAAAGTTGTTCCCTGGGTCCTGGGAGTGGAAAACACCTCTGCTGAGGTGGTGGGGGCAAAGGGAGCCCGAGGAGCAGGCAGCAAGGGTACATCTCCCATGGCAGCTGTGGTGGGAAGCACTCTGAGATAGTGGGGTGCCTAGACACTGCAGGAAGGGAGTGAGTCTTGAGAAGGTCACTGCTACATGGCATGATGTGTGGACCCTTAGGTAGCACCCAAAAGGCTAGCTCGAAGAATGGTACAATTGTATCATCAAAAATTTAACTCAGGGTCTACACTGAAACCACCTTTCAGCTTCAAGGACCCAAGGTAATACTTCTGCAAGGTATTGCTGTGCCTTACGGTCTTTCTAGGTTGTTCAGGTTAGCTCTGGCATTTCTGAGGTAGGGATGTGACATTATACAATACAGGCATGGTTTTGAGAGGTCTGAAAATGTGAGGAGGCTGTTGCTGGGGAATTAAAGCAATTGCATAGTGCACTTAAAACAAGCTTATGCAAAAATGGGTGAGCAAAGAGATCTCACTTACTGTATTCCCTCTGCACTGTGAGCATCAGTTGAGAAGAAAAATTTGCTAAATGAAAATCTTTTCAGTTGTAATACCTAGCTCATTCAGTACCTGGAGGGGAGCATCTCAGGGAAACCTAGAAGCTGTAGCAAAAGCTCTTGACACCTCAAGAAGCAATAATCTGCCTTCTGAGTCCGTAAAAACTGCAGGATAACTGATAAACTCTGAGGGGGTGGTTTGGTGCAAGCGGTAGGATTGAAGGTGTTGCCCACTTGCAGTCCTGAAAAATCCCCTACCAAGATTCACCATCAGTGGAACTGGTTTATGTCTGCTGTCCATATCCCAGCAGGAAGGATTATGACCAGCCTGCTAAAAGTCTTCCTGATACTTCTGTCTGAAATGCTGTTCATGTTAAGTTTAGAGTGTAAACTTGCACAGCATCACTGTACACTGTTAAACTGCTGCTGTCAGGGTTCCCAGAGGACTGAGGACTTCCTTTGTCCAAGATACACAGCTGACCTTGTGTAAGGAGGCAAACTGCCCTGAGAAGGACTGAGTCCAAGACTGGGAGGGCTTTTATGGTTAATCTCTGTTGAAACAGACATGCTGGTCCTTATGGAGTGAAGTGAAAATCTTCTGGGGACCCAGCAATTGATGCATAGCAATGAAACATAGAAATTACTGATGGGCTGTGAAACCCCCCCCAGAAGACAGCTGGAGGGGAACGCAGAGCCCTTGGAAAACTCCCTGTAAAAAAAGGTTTAGGATCCTCAGTCCTTTATATGGGCACAGAGTATGTGTGTTGTAAAACACAGAAATATGTAAAAATATTGCGTACTTTTCCTTCCTTGGATATTCCTTCTTTCCTTCCTAGAGTTACAGTATAAAGAGAGATTCCGTAGGAAGGCTGGTGAAGGCTAAGTGGAAAGGCCATGTTTTTCCACTGATGAATAGAGGTTTGTCCATAGCCTACTGCTGAATGCACAGGGAGCCTGACCATATTTTCACTTCCATTTAGAGAGTATGATGGTACTATGAAGTTAGTGGGATTAGCCTGAGGAGCAAAAGCACAGAGATCTACTGTCAGCCCTTAGAAGCTGCTGGGTGACATAACAAGAGCAGTTGGACACCAAATGAGCTGTAGAGCACTGGGTTGATATTTTCCATGCGGTGTGCTTCATTCACCGAGCTTGCCCAGTCTGCAAGGCTGCGTGCCTTGAAGAGCACTGACACCAAGATAATAAACGTACATCGTTCTTCAACGCTGCTCCTTCTACTCTTAGCACTTAGAAGAGGAGAACGTCCTCTGAGATAAAGGGTGCACAGCTAGTGCTGCAGGCTCCTACGCAGTGCAGACCAGTGCCTAGTGTGGGAATGTACACATCCTGAAGGCATTGAGATAATGAAAAGGTTGAGCTCCTTGCACTAGCCACCACTCTTGAAGGAAAATTTTTTCGTCTCAGTGCTTCTCAGGAGGAGATATTCAGAGGTTTTATATGAAAAAGAGAAAAGGCACTTCCTACTAGCAAAAAAAATTATCTTGAAGCTAGATGGCCAGAGTGATGACTTTGTATCAGCTTTCAGAATTGCTTAGCTGTACCCTGAAATAAACCTTCCTGTGGCTAAACCCTTCCCACAAATATTCCCTCTTATGATCTACCTAAAGAAAAGACAATTTTGGTTTTTTTCATTTTTTTTTTAACCCAGATCTTCTTGGTGTATATTAATTATGTGCCTACTTGCCTTCATGGAAGGTGAGTCCTGAAGGACTGTATTTTTTCAGGAAGAATAAAGTCTCTTAAAACCATGTCTTTAGTGTTTTCACGCACAGTTTGAAGGCATGCAAGCTGTCTTCTTCTGGGCTGTGGCCAGGGCTGTGTAGTGAAGCAGCCTGTGTAAAGCCTGGCTTCTCTCTGAGAACACTAACCAGAGGCTTAATTAGCTCTGAATGCATGTGTGGTGATGCAGACACTGCTCTTCAGTAAGTCTGGGCTGCACCATCACCTGATTTCATTGGGATCATTGTCAGATGCTAGTCCACTTAGGGTGCTGCCAGCCTGAGCTGGAGTGTAGCTGCCATACTGGAGATGAGACAGTTTGCCTGTCTTGAGACATCCTGCATGTAATTGCCTTTGTACACATGAATATATGTATATATGTCTATATACACACACCTGCATGCAGAGAGAAACCTGGAGTGCAGGAAGACAGAAAATGAGTTGGAGTGATACAAGGTGGAAGAAAAGACAAAACACCACGGCCTATGGTTCTTCCTTTGCAGCCAGTGCAGTGCTGGACATGACTTTTTGTTTTCTCCCCTCATGTGGTCCTTTGTTCATCTTTTGTCACAGGCCCTGGCCAGGTGATGTTCAGACTGAATAGCTCGTTTCTCCCCTGCTTGCTGTAGCCCCCGATGATGCTTCCATCTACTTCCCACTCCCACATTGTGCCAGAGTGTGTGGTTAAGAAAGAGGACAGACAGGAGATGCAGGAAAACAAGATGCATTAGCTTTGCCTTTGAGTCAGTCAAAGAGCTATTTCTATACCTAACACATTTCACTCTGGCTTTTATTCTCTTAGATGCTTTTGTTACTCTTATTATTAACGACCAGCAGAGGCAAATTCTTTTGCTGCTCTATCATTCCCTTTCTCTGCTGTGCCGATCCTCGACAGAAATCTCAGTGTCTCGTGTGTGTGTGAACTTGAAAAAGATATGGCAGTTCAGTCTCAGCCTCGGGTTTTGTTTAAAAAAGTACAAAGCCTAATATAGATAGAAAAATTTGAATTCAAGTACAAAAAGTATCTTATTTATTATGCTGCTGCTTTCAACTTATGTCAAGGGCATATTGAATATATAGATATATAGATGGCACCTTCTATTAATGTGCAGGTAAGTATAGAAAGAACCTGAATTCAATTATGTGTGCTTCGGCACAGAGCTAAGCTGACTGGAAATGGGCTTCTTGACTTTCATCGTCCAAGCAAAAAAAGTACAAAACTGAAACTTGTATCACCCTTGTTGCAAAGTCAGATGGACCAATTCCCACTTCCAGATGCTCTTCATCAAATCCCAAGGAGTGTAAATGTTCATGTGCTTACATCATGTAAGTGGATAGAATGGTCCTTACAGCACCAATCACTGTTGCAACCGTGAATACTAAGTACTTCAGGAACTGTGGGGAAGATTTCAGGCTCTAGCTCTGAAGGTCTCCTGTGGTCCAGTCTTTTACCAAGAACAACTTCCAATTCCTTGGAGTTCAGAAATGGCTGTTCCGTCAATAGGGAGTTTGCCACAATTTCTGTCTCAGTCTCATGACAACAAGAGCCATGAAAAACAGCTATTAATCATCAGGGCAAAGAAAAGGATTGGAAGAGCTATGATCCCAAACAAAAATAATAGAAAAAAATAATGCAGCAGCTGTGGATTTGGCAGAAGATCCTGCATATGTTTGGATGGGCATGTGTGCATGCAGGAGGCTTCATGTATTTGTGAGTGTTTTTATCTGTAAAGCTGTAGAAAACCTCTTACTGAGTTTTCGAGACTTAATAGATGGGAGCTCAAGAAGATTTGAGAAGGGAGCTTCTTTTCTGTCTATTATCTGTTTAAATAACTCCAGTGGTCTCAGAGTTTCCAGTGGGGATGAGGAGAATCAATAATCATTTAAAACTTTGTGAATCAATTCGATAAGCAAGACAGACATGACAGCAGCTTCCCAACAGGGGCACTCCTCACTGGTTGATGAGGAAGGAGAGCTGGGTAGAGAGAAGGTAGGTGCTGTTTCCATTCATCCTGGAGCTCAAGAGGTAACTAACTATGGCCAAAGCAACCTCTGATGGGGATTGGGTCTTCAAGCATATTGAAATCCCTATTGATTGTTTCAGCCAAGGACTCTCACAACACACTTCAGTGATACCAGTAGCTTTCCAAAGCAGGGGCTTAATCCAGAGGCCTGGTCCAGTGGGTCAGGAATCCATCTTCTCCTCAGACTTGGAGAGTCCCCAGCTAGATCTAAACCAGAATAAGGGTCACCAGGATGGTGCAGGCTGGGATTTGAACTAGTCAGCTCTCCTGATTTGGCAACTCTACAGGACACGAGCTGGAGTTTCCACACAGTGCTGATGAACAGATGCCTTGGGGCCAGTGCATGGTTTCTGTGCCTCCTGTTGCCTGGTGCAGACATACACATTCTGTGCTAATGAGACAGCTGCTTGCCAGCAGCATGTCCAAACAAAAATGGACCAGGGTACTGTTTCTTCATTTTATGCCCAGATTATTTCATCCTGTTCTGAAAGTATAAGGCAGGGGGTAAAATCCCTCTTAAAAGAAAACCACACAGAGCTGCCTTCTTGTGTGGTATACAGAGCAACGATTTGACATTCCTCCTATTCCGGCCCTTACTGTAAAACACAGGCTGGAGTGAGCTGAGGTGAGTCAGGTTTGGGAGAGCTCAAGGCAAGAAGGAATTGTACTCTGAGCAAGCAGCACCTCCTTTCCAAAGTGATGGAATCTGATCTGGAGGGTGCGGTGGAGGGAATTGTGGATACTCACGGTGTCAGAAAGCTGTGAGTATGAAATGGCTGAATGCTCCAGCTACTCCGAGGCTCAGGAGGAGAAAAGGTGGGCTCACTTCTTTCCGAGTGGCCCCTCAGTCCCTCTCCCCTTCCCGAGCATCTCTACAATCCCAGCCGGCTGTCCGGGGATGAGCCCCGCGCTGTGATTTGGGTAGTGACGCCCAGCCCCAGTCTTCGCAGCTCCTACACCGTCGGGCCGTGCCGTGCCGT
>VWZT01010358.1:229009-423812 GCA_013397055.1 Pachycephala philippinensis | reverse complement strand
TTTATTTTTCCTTTGGGGTATACTCAGAACATCAATTATGACTCTCTTAGATAAGAGGCAGCCAGGTATGAGGTAATGGGAGATCTGGAGTCTGTGCAATCTAGTTAGACCTCGGCTCTTGGTTTTGTCCACTTGCTAGAGAGCTCTCCTGTTTTAAGTGAGTGTTTTGTTTTGTTTTTCCTTCGAGTAACAGAATTGCCCATTTACTGCTGTCCAGGATGGATGAGGCTGAAGCCTTTTATCGCTCCTTGCCGTAAGGAAAGCAGAGGGCACATTTACACAGACTTTGCCTTTAGCTGCTCGCTCATTTGTACTCTAAGGCAAGCCAGCTCTGATCCAAAGGGTATGAAAGTTATATCAATGCGATACAAATTATGTAAACTGGTTAATAATGCCAGCCTGTGAGAAAAAATTAAGCCCTGGCACAATATTAAACTGACTGCCTTACTTCAGCTGTAGCCTGTCCATCTTAGAGCATAGGCAGAGCCAACTTCACTCTGCCCATAAAGGCTGACTAGACCTTGGCATCATCAGGACTGCAGGTGCCATCTGCTAGGACAGAGAAAACAACTAACAGCTTAGCCTGCAGAAGGTTAATGATTAAATAAGCAAGGCAGAATTTGAGAGAAAGGGGGTATCACTACTTTATGAGACAAAAGAAGAATAGAGGCACTTAAGAGACATGCTCTGACCTGTCCACAGCTGGACCATAGTGAGAAGAGATCTTAAGCTCCTGAGAGGCTCAGGGTGCATTGGATGCAATGCTGAACTTCCAAGACTTTATCTAAATTGACTCTGTGAACCTTTGGAGGTTCAGCTTATATTAAGGTCTGCTCATAATAAGACACCAAAGGTATACTTGATGAAATGGAAGAGCAGTTAATTTAGAAATTATTGAAAGAAATAGTATTTCACCCAGGATAGTTGATTTGAGAAATTTATTCAATGACATCTTGCCAAATACTGTGACTGGACTTTTTTAAAAGTGCTGGATAGTTTTATGGCTGCTATTGATTAATAAGGCTATACCAATGACATCCCATTCAGCTTACAGTCAAAATTCAGTCCTTAGTCTGGAGGGTAAGACAGCCAGAAAAGAAGAGCCAGGCAAACACTATGATGTAATTGGATGGATGAGTAATGGGGCAGTCTGACTTTCATCTGTTTTGGGCTGGCAATGTCAAGAAATTAAGCCAACCTAGTGGGCTTCTCTGAGTTGGGACAGGGAAACTGGCCCTGGGCTGTCTGAATTGCCAGCATGGCATAACGTCACCTGGTGGGAGGAATCTACCCAGTGTGGCCAGTGGTCTAATCCATCCATGTACTCTCATCAAACAAGGAAATACACACCTACAGAGGTGAAAATGGAAATGTAACAATCCTGGTGGGAAAACTGTTTATCCTGGCAGCTTGCTAACTGCTGTTTCTCCTCTGTGGAAAAATGCTGGCTTCTGTGTGCGATGCCCTAAGAAGCTGGTACAGCATACCATCATATATTAGCCTGCTTTTACCAGTCATTGTTTATAAAATTCACAAATGTTACATCCTCTCTTTAGCCAAACAACTGGATTTCTCTGAATTGTATATGTCAGACAATGGCCTTGGTATGTTTGACTCTTTCATCTTTTTTATTAACTGCATGTGGTATGGAGTGAAACAATACCAAGATCAAGATTACAGAATCTAGGTTATCTTGTGTTTCCTCTGTTGCAAAGTCTTTTGAATGAATTATTTCTGCAGACCCTTAAATGGAAAGTGGAAATCACTTAGCTGTTTTCAGCCCTTGAGTCATCTTTAATTGGAGGCCTTTTTATTGCAGCTCTCAGGAACTCCTTGGTGCTGGAGCACTTGGACTGTTGCCCCTGGGTTAGGGCTCTGCAGCAGATCTGTTTCCACTGCTACAGAGAGATTAATGTCCAATCCATGACTGGGATCTGTGTATATGATGATACTTACATGTGTAGTTAATGTTATTATACATGTGAATTTGGTATATTTGTTATCATTTACCAGGGTAACAAAATTGAACTGTGCTAGCAACTCTAGATTCTTCATTGCAGTTAGCAGCCATCAGGGATTGTGGCTTCCAGAGAAGACCTGGAGAGTTGACAACCATTCTCCTAATTAATTTATCACCGTATATCCTGTCTGTCTTTCTATCAGTGGCGACACTGAACTGGGTCTCTTGCTACCACTCATCCACCAATTTCTGTAACCATCATGTCTGAGCTATGTATCCTTCTGTCAAATAAGTCTAGTGTTCAGTAATTATTGCAAGAACAAGGGAGGGAACTGATAAATTATATGGTTATATAAACCACATTTGTGCATCTAACGAATTTGAACTTCCCACTGATAGCACGTTCCCAGGGCAGCTTAGAGGATTTTCACTAAGAACGATCCACTCATCAGTGAATCAGAACATGGGAAAAGGATTGCAGGAGGTCATCTGCTGTGCAAGCCAAAATCATTAGTAACCCAGGGAACCTGTTTCAGTAAAACAGGAAAGTTTTGAAATCCTATTAAATAGTATCAACTAGGCAGAGTCATTAGGAAATGACACAATCCAACGTGCTCCAACTTTACATTGAGTAGGTTTTGCTGTGAATGTATTTGTGGAAATGTGAGTGTGTATATGTGTGTGAGATGCAGAGATGCTGTTGTAGATGCCAAGTGTGAGTGTGTATGCGTGTGTGAGATGCACAGATTCTGTTTTAGATGCCAATTCCACCAAGAGGACATAATATTAGGTGCGCACTGTCACCATGTTCTCATAGTCCCTACTGCGAGCATTCAAGAAAGGACTCACACAGCATGATACAGCACGTAATATAAAAGCCAGAGTTTTATTGTATTGAGTTGTTGAAAACTAAATAAAAAAATTAAATTTGGAGAGAAAAAACCAAACAGACAGAAGATCCTGACTGTAGGCTAGCCTGAGGCAGTAATGGATTTGTGGTAAGATAAACAGAAGTAAATGAACACTTAAGCAACAAAGATCCTGATTTCCTGTCAGATATGTTATAACAAACGGGACTCAGACATATAGAAAACTTAATTATAAGACGTTGAACTGTTGTGGCATTTTCCATCATGAGCAGTAAAACTCCCAGTGAATCAAGTATCCCGCCAGGATTGTGACAAATAGGTACGCAGTGGTGTCTCAGTTTTGAAGAAAAGAAATACATAGGTAGGGAAATGAAAGCCTGAGTTTTCCCAGAACTTATTTGCTGCTTGCTCACTCCTTTTTGCCCCCCCCAAATTGTGGGGTAGACAGGACTGAAATCTAAACAAAAGGCAGCCCTGTGTGATTTGGCTGTTGGTTATAGAGTAACTTCGCAAATCAAGACTGTACTAAAGACACATGAACAGGTTTTCCTCTAAATCAGGAAAATGAGAAGAGGGCTTTGGAAAGTGATAGTGGCCTAAGTCATTAGGATCTGATAGGATCCCCTCTGCAAACTGGAAAGGAAGGGCAGACCCCAGTTGTTGAATTATGGCTGCATGGGGAGCTTAATGAAGCAGCAAATGGGGTTAAATATACGAATGCCAAAAGCCTGATAAAAAGGGGCTACTACCCTAGCAGCACAACTTGTATTTGTCCTGCACCTCTGTGGAGACAGCAGACTAGGGCATTTTGCAATGACATGGTGTATTTCTCAAAATCTTAGAAGCAAACAAGTGCTCTGAACTTGCTCCTTACTCGAATTCCTTGTGCATAACTCCGCATGCCTGGCCTTTGTGGGGTCTGGCACTTTGACTGAAGCTAAAGGAGCTTGCCACCAGTAGCAAAAATGTGTTCGTGAACCAGCCACCAGAGCACGGAGCACAGAACCAGATTACATTCAGGTAGGCTGCACAGAGGAAACACAGCATGCTGATCTCCTCACTTGCCAAGTCAGCAGTCAATACCATGGCTCAGTGGAAGGCTGGCCAGTTCTTCAACATGAACGGACCACTGCAACTGTTTTTTGGGATCTTGCATTCCCCTGCTTTGTGGATGTTCCCCAGTCTGTCCCAAGAAGCAGTTTTGCTATGGATAGTAAGACGCTGTTTGTGAGGCAGTAATTGCATTTGCTTGCCTGGGGAATCTAGAGTGCCTGTTAGGAAGGAACTTGTGAGAAAAGCTCCCTGGGGACCTCTCCTTCAGCATCTGAGGTAGATGGCTCGTTAAATGGCAGTGTTTGGTTTCAAATGGTGCAGCTGCAGGAGGGCTCCTGGGAGAGTCACCTGCAGCCTTGCCAAGGGTTCACATCTTCGGCGAGGTGTGGGTCAGACCTGGTCTGTCTGCAAATCTGAAGAACTTAAAAGTGTTGGTGATAGTACTTGGTTGTTCTCTAAACCTTGTCCTGCCTCTGCAAACCCGCTTCCATCCACCTAGGAACTCACTAGCCACCAGTCTCCAAGAGGAGGCTTCATGGTGAGTGTGTTCGCACCTTCACCATGTGCAATCCAGCCTCCTTGCTTGAGGGGTTAAACGTGCAGGAGGAGGAGGCAATACTTGTCCCAGCATCGGTAAACTTGGAGCAGATTTTCTGTGGGAAGCCATCTGTCAGCTGGGGAGTGGTGCTGTGTCAATTGATCAGCTCCACCTCCAGTTCAGCTCTGCAAACTACAGATCCCTGACCTTGTAGGGTGACAGTGGGGGAGTACTGGGATCTCTGGAAGTATTGAGATCCTGTAATGGAGCCTCTGCTCCTTCAGACTGTGTGACGGACACCCCACAGCACCTCGCTGTTTCTTGCAGCAGGTAGCTATGGAAAGCCTGAGCTTGCAAGTGAAAGGGCTGTAGGAGTAAGACAAGCTTTTTTCTGTAGCCAGGGGATTGTATTTCACCTGGATGATGTGCAATGTAAGGGACTTCTGATTAAAACTCCACCTATCCCTATCCCAAACTTAAATCTGTCTCCCAGTGGCAATGTTGAACCATGTTTTGGCTGTTTCAAGGTAAAAAAGGAAGGTGGAAAGTGTGAAATTTCTTCAGGAGAAAAATAGGAACTTATAGTGTTCTGTAAAAACCTGTAATGTCTGGAAGGGAAAAATACTCCTTTTTGGTTTTAGACTGTAATAAAGCAATAATGATTCTATAGGGTATATGTGTGTAAAAATATAAAACCACCTTAGATCTATCTCCTCACCACAGTGAGGTCAAATTCATGCTCTGTCTGATAGCCCCGCTGTTCTGTATCTGTTCAGCTCCTTCTATTTTTCCTTGACTTTCCATCAGGCATGCCCAAAAACAAGGTTGGGAAGAAAATTGTGGCTTTTGGACATTTTTCTTAGTTTGCTTTTTGTCCCCCAAAAAAGGCAGTGACTGAGGTTTCTGTCCAACTCTATCAGCAATTCTCCTGATTTATTGTGAGAGGGACACTTTCTTCTATACTGTTGTCTGTCCTTCCTTCTTCACCCCTCTCTGAGTGCTGAGTTGGTTAGGGAATGAAGAACATTTGGCTAGCCCAACTATTGGGGTGATTAAGTGCCAAGAGACACTTTGGCAAACCAAAATCTGGACTGGCTTGCACCTCCTTAATGCTCTCATTTTGAATATAAGTTGCCTCTTCTTGCTGCTTCTGTAATAGAAATGCCAACAGTTGCTCAAGAGCAATCATTGCATGCACAGCCAAGTGGCCTGTGCTTTTTGATTTAAGGTGGGGTGCTTACATTTCTCAGTGGAGCAGAATTGTTTCGCTGGGTTGTGATAAAGCTGTCTATTTGGTGTATTGATTTTTGATGTTCTGATACACTCTTGTTATTGAGGAGCTCCGAATTTTCTCCCCGAGTCTTTTGGGGCTGAATTCCCTTCAACAGTTAGGCAGTGCACTCATGTGGAACAAACTGTCAGCAGGCATTTTAGCTTGACCCTGTTTAAATCACTGGGAGGAGATTACCTCCTGCACCTTGCTATCATGCCTACTAACTCGTGAGAGTGTATGTATGCAGCCTCAAAATATTAGTGGATTTACCACCTAGTGTCCCCTATTTGTCACTGAGGAAGCAACCAGACAAGACTTCCAGACGCTGTGTGTCAAATGTTCCTGTAATTCAATAACCAGGCCCTTCAGATCTTGGACTTTCTGCTAGAAATGGTGAAAAATTGCAGTCAATTTAGAGGCTCTTATGCATAAGTATAGAAAGGCTCTTTTTGAACTTAATATAAAAATAAATACTAGTCATCGGTGTAGCTGTCTTGCCTTTTCATGTTGCAGTAAGGCTGAGTCTTTGCACTCTAGCATTCAGTTTGCTACAAGTGGCTTTCAAAGGCAATGAACGGTGTTGGAGATGCTTGTTCAGGCTTTTTTCGAATTCTGGCAGATGCTGTGACAATAGTTTGATTTTTTCCTCTGTCTTTTCTAATTTTCTGCATAAGCTTCAACGACATAAAGTATCTTTTTATCAGAAGAGTAAGTTCTTTTTGTGAGCACAGTTCTGAGAGAAGGGGGTGAATTCCAGTGATAAAAAGTATGAGATGTTTTCCATGTATTGAGCAGCTCCAGTTGCTGCTCCTGTTTTTTGGTTTTTTTTTGAAACTTGTCTTCAGTTTGTTGCTGTTGTCTTTTCCTTTTTCTTTTTGCATGCATTTATTTTTCCACTAAGCAAAGAGCAGCCCTAAGAGAACTTTCACTTGTGAGTGGTGAGCTGTATGGAGGAAGTGAACAGAGTTTAGCACCAAACCGCATAAGAAAGGCATGGGGATCTGGGAGCAAGGACCCTTTAGTATAGGATGTGACCCATAGGGAGATCAGGAAAGAGAAACAAACAGCTTAAGACTGAGGATGGGATCAGGCCTCTTTTTTTTTCTTTTTTTTTTGTAGTTGCTGAGCTATAGCATATTTTGTCAATATAGAAAATGGCTATAGGTAATCAAAACCATGATTAAAGGATGAATGGATGATTGATTAACTGCATCCCTGCTGAAAAACAGCTTTAGCTGCCAGGCTGTAGGAGACTTAATTTGGTAGAGAGCTGTTCTAAATCTGACTGTCTTGAGGTAATGTCTTGAGGCACAATGAGTTTTTCCAGGTCTCAAACTCCTGAGTATGTCCTTTCATATCTCTGTATCTCTGGTCCAGTTTTCCAGGCTTATTAAAAGAAGGTGGGGCTGTTCTCATTCCTAAAAAAGGTGTTTGGATTTGGAGAACTTATTATAATGGAAATCTCTACACAGGGAGATATAATTTAATTCTGTCTTTTTTTTTTTTCTTTTTTTTTCTTTTTTCTAGTTTGCCAAACTCTCCTGACTTTTGCATTCTCTCTGTGNTGGTTATTTTTAGTGGGGTTTTTTTTGTTTTTTTTTTTTTTTTTTTTTTTGGTTTTTTTTTTTTTTTTTTTTTTTTTTTTAAATATGTAGTTGGGTTTTTATGATCTAATCCTACTCTACAGAAGTCAGCAGGAGTTTGCAATTGATTTTAAAAGATAGAAGATAAATCCCTAAGAGAGCACATTGGTAATTTTTTTTCTATTCCTTTCCTCCATGAATTGGGCAAAAGCAGGGATTTGCATTTTTCTGGATCTGTCAAAAATTGAAAGCCTGGTATCTGGTGAAATCCCAGGACAATAAAGATTTACATGATGCCATTGAAGGGCTGAGATCTGTATAAAATTCCCTTGGAGTCTTGGAGGTTGTGAAGTGGTACAAGTTCTGATTTTTGCAAAGATGAACTTAGTATGGTAGAAGGATATGAAAGCAATACCAAGAGAAATACTGAGCTGACATTTCTCTAAAACATGGTGTTAACAAACCTCATCATAGTCTAGAAATCTCTTTTTTTATTTTAGTGTATTTTATGTTATTCTGAGACTGAGCCTTCACAGTAGTAGAACTCTGTGCTGTTGCTTGCTCTGAGAGGAGCTAGCAGTAGAGATTGTCAGAGCTATTTGTATCCAATGCTTTTGCCTATTCTATTTGTACTTTGGTCTGGATACTCAAACTAGAGTGACTGTCCCAAACTCAGTATCAAATTGACTGTCCCAAAAATCAGTATCAAAGCTGCTGTGTATCCTGTTTATGCTACATATAAGGTTATGATAATCCCGTGATTAAAGCTCTTAATTTCATGGAAATATTTTGTACATATTCTGTTTTTCTGTCCTCACTTGTGTACCACTTGTTCTTTGTCTGTTAGAATCAGGCCTAACATTTGAAACCTTTAAGTAATCTTGGCAACCTGCCTTTAAAAATAAAGTAAGGACAGCTGGTCATAAAGAGGGTTTTACTTCCTTCTCACTTGCTTTGCTTAAATTTTAAAAAGTTAAAAATCTTTAAGCTCTGGCCAAGATACGAAGTAAGATTCTGACTGTGTGCCTCCCCCTTTATGCTCGATGGATTGACTAGGAATGCTGTTTATTTCCTTTGACCTATTCTTGTTTTCTTTTTCTCTCTCTTCCTCTGTTTGATTTCCTATTCTAGGATGAGTCATCCATGTTCTTCCAGTTTGGCCCATCAATAGAACAGCAAGCTTCTGTCATGCTCAACATCATGGAAGAATATGACTGGTACATCTTCTCCATTGTCACTACTTACTTCCCTGGTTACCAGGACTTTGTGAACAAGATCCGCAGTACCATTGAGCACAGCTTTGTGGGTTGGGAACTGGAAGAGGTCCTTCTGTTGGACATGTCCCTGGATGATGGGGACTCAAAGATCCAGAACCAGCTCAAGAAGCTCCAAAGCCCTGTTATCCTCCTCTACTGCACAAAGGAAGAGGCCACCTACATTTTTGAGGTGGCCAACTCAGTGGGTCTGACAGGCTATGGTTACACGTGGATCGTGCCCAGCCTGGTGGCAGGGGATACAGACACAGTGCCATCTGAGTTCCCCACTGGGCTCATCTCTGTCTCATATGATGAATGGGACTATGGTCTTCCTGCCAGAGTAAGGGATGGAATAGCCATAATCACCACGGCTGCTTCTGATATGCTGTCTGAACACAGCTTCATCCCTGAGCCCAAGAGCAGCTGTTACAACACCCAGGAGAAAAGGATTTACCAGTCCAACATGCTCAACAGGTAAGGGAAAGCCAGCCTTACAAAAGGGCGGTCACAGATGACCTCTGATACCAGAATATGTCTGCTAGGGCATGTGGTGCTTTGGGACAGCAGGTGGTGTTGGCCAGAACCTGGGCAAGGGCAGGTGAGCTGAGGGTGGGACCCATGTTGCTGTGAACCATGAGTGCCAGTGTTGTCACCCCCTTAGAAAGCCTTCATACAACACAGGGGACACGTGAGCATGAGGAAAAGGAATAATGAAGGCATAGTGCAAAAATTTGAGTGTGCCCCTCAATGCACAAATTTTTGCTTTCATAACAGCGCTGAACTTCTTGGAGTGTCTTTGCATGAGCAGGTCTGCAACTCTCAGGTGGGTTCTTGCTGCAAGCAGTGGGAATGTTTGTGTTGATGTCTAGAAGGCACCAGCTTCTGTTCCAGGCACTAGCACTATGTGAACAGGTGTCCCTTATGGGTGATGGTAGTGTAGCCTACCTGGAACAGTTTCGTGGCAGCTGTTGTCTGAACACCAGGTGTCCTTCTGCTGTTTATTAGCCCTGAATTACAGGAGAGAAGAAAGTGCAAAGAGATGTGGAGACCTAGAGCTACAAAAAGAGTTAGAGCCATCAACTCTGCTCAGATCCTCCTTCATCCTCAAAGTCTTTAAAGCCCTTGGAGGTCTTAAGAATCTGGTTTACCTCAGAGGAGGGCTTGTGCTGTCACCCTGCTCTTTGGCACTTCCTTGGCCATTTTCTGCTGGGTGTTTTGGGTACCATTCTCTCTTGTGTACCTTATGCAGAAAGCCTAGTACTTCGGTTAGAATGGCAAGTTTTTCAAAATTGAAAAGGGTATTTAAGCATTGGGAAAACCTGTTTGAATAAACATCATCTTTGTATCCAAATTCAGATTTTCCTAAGAAACAGTGCTAAGACATCTCTTTAAGGGCATAGAGGAAGCCTGCGGTGGAACAACCTCCAGAACAGTGCTCTGATCACTAAATGTTCCTTTTTGTCCCAGATGGAGTTTTAGCGTGTAGCAAAGCAACCCAGATAATTAGATGTGGAATCCAGATGCCCCCTGACCTGCTCAGCTGTCATTGTCCAATGTTTTACATATAAAATCCTTGGATATGTTAGATCCTTTGTGGTGGGGCAAGGAGAATCCAGGCAGTAGCCGTCAGGCCACACAGAGCTCAGTGTCTTTGTTCATTTGTCATGTTGAATCATTGAGCAGTGTAAATGTGATGGATTGGTCTGCATGCTGTGACCCCTTGCTGTCAACTGTTCTAGGCAGATAGAGGGACTAGAGGACAAGAAAGCAGATTTTTGCTTTGCCCGAATGTTGGGGACTGTAAGAGAACTTTATTCTTTGGCCCAATAGATTATCCATATTGCTATTTGTTCTTTGTCTCTATGATCCATTGGCATATTACCAGCTCTTATTGCTTTTACTTCCTCCTCCCCATGCTGTTTTTTTTTCCTCTATGTAGGCCTCAAAACTACCAAAGGTGCCCAAAGCTTTTATCTCTTTCCTTCCCAGCTAGGCTTAGGAGTAAGGGTTTTTCTGCTGCTCTTTTGAGTCATCACTGGAATGATTAAGCAGCGAAAATATATTTAGTGTATACAAAGTAATGAGAAGTAACATCAAGGCAGGCTTTTGTTCTACCTTTCCAAATGAAGAGGGATTTTGGGGGGAGCTCTGTTGTGTCTTTTCAGCAGTTATCTAGAAAACAAAACATTCCCTGCTATGTGATGCAGTGTTCTGCAGAGACCTTCTGCTAATGAGTTCTGTTGACACTGTATTAGCCTATGCATAACATCATACCCATACAGCTACGCTGCTTCAAGGACCCAACATAATCTCTCTGCACAGCACCTTTTTGCATTGTTTAGGAGTTGCCAGCTCAGAGACTCTTGAGTGTAGATGTGACAGAACTGTTGTGCCATGTAGATATGCCCTGAAGCCTGGGCATCCCACATGAAAGCAGTTCTTGTCACTTTAGAAGATCCTAGCTTTCTTCTCACCTTCATGGCCCAAACCATGCTGTTTCTGCTCCTTTGTCTGCTTTGGGGACAGCATTCACAGGAATTAGTGCCAATACATGTAGATACACCCAGCTTAGTCTGGGTACTGACATCAGTCTCACTGAGAAGCAGAGTCAATTAGTTCGTGCCAAGCTCAGTTCTGCCACTGTGTAGATTGCTGCAGGCACCTGAGCTAACTCAGATGTAGTTATACTTTTGCAATTACTTGTGAGCACAGTGCAAATATTCGCTTTGCCTCACATGGTGCTGGCCTGTGAGGGGCTTCTGACCCTACCTCCTTCTCCCCGCCACTCGCCCATGTTTCCACCCTCTCTGTATTTCCAAGTGAGATGGTTAAAAAGTTTGACTTCAGTGAGTTGGGTGCTTAGTTTTTTATTTAAGTCAAATTACTTTCCGGCACCTTTTGAAGTTTAAAAGCTAGTGGTGTCTGAAATAAGCCATTGCTTTTACAAATCCAAGGGTTCAATAGAAACCAGATGGCTTCAAGCTCAGCCTCACACCTGAAGCGTGTGCAGGAGGAGAGGTAGAGGAGAAGCACAAGATGTGGAAAGAGGCAGTCATGAAGATGTGAGTTCACCTCACTGAGCCAAAACCCACAGAGATTAATAGCTGTAATCTGTGTTCATACCTTCAAGTTCCATTGAATTTGCTAGAATTTACTATGTGCTAAGCTTTAAACCTCTCCTGCTATGCTTTTTCTGTCTGGGGTATTACAGATTCTGCAGACCTGGCTACTTCACACTTTCCCTAACCCCTTCTGCCTATTAGGACCCCACAGTACTTGTGCGCTGTGCACACCAGGTAGCAGCAATACCTGCATGTCTGGAACATGGTTTGGCTCATTTTGGACTGGATGCAGGTTCTGGAAAGCTAATTTTAGCCTTGCTCTGGACCCAGCAATACTATATTCAGCCATCTGCAACTTACAGTTCCCCCTCCACATGCCTACACAGAATAGAGAAATGCATGTACGTGGGCTTGATGTCTGGGGAGACAAAATGTATGTGTATGTGACCTCAGATAAAGCATCACCACGTAGCTACTGTTTCAGAAACCTTTGAAACTAATCCAAAGTGGTCCAATTTACTTCAAATCCATAGCTGGGGAGGCAATGCAATAAAGGAATTTTCCCATTTTATTCTTTGGAGAGTGACACATCCAACTAAAAAAATGTGTAATTCAGTTCAGCTGGGGCACACCATACACTAAGACTGTGAATTAGTCATTTGCCAAGATCTGCCTTTGAACTCTGACCATTTCTTACTTTTTTCCCTCATCCTTCTAAAAGAGCAGTTGTTCTGAATGCAGCTAAAATCAAATGGTGTTGCTCAACATGGTATCAGTGGTTGGTCTGGGAATATAATGGAGTAAGGAGAAAATGAACTGAATGTTGTTCAGATTCTCCGTATCTTTCCTCCTTTTTACACTGACACTTGTTCATTTTTGCAAGAACTTGTGCAAACAAAGTTTTATTTGAAGAATGGCTGCAAGCACAAAAAGAAACAAGACAGACTGTTAGCTAAATGCCATTTCTTGACAATGTAGGTGTTTGGTCTGCATCTTCTTGTAGCACTAATGGTCTCATAGCAACTGTTTCTGTCTGTTTTGAAACTGGTTCTCTTTTGTGTTAGACTGGAACTGCAGAAGTATGATCACGCCATTGAACATTTTGGATTTTGTCCAATAAATGAACCTTCTGATGAGATAACTCCGCTAAAGAGTAGTAAAATAGTACTTTGAGAGAGGTTTGTTCTACAAGGTTTGTTAGTTATCTTTTTGAATGATTTTTGAGGAATTTTTCCTCTAGTGAGGGATTTATCTCAATTTATGCTGATAAGAGGCTTAGGTGGTAATTTGGAGTCCAAATATCCAAATGCTGTTTCCCAATTCAGTTACCGTCTTTAATTCTTTGTTCTGTTTTTAATAATTACCTATTCATTTATTCCTTCATTGTCCCAGAAAGAAATCTGGTCTGAATGTTTCAGTCTACTAAGTTTATAGTTATTCCAATATCTGGTCTTCCGGGCACCCAGCAAAACCACTGTGTGCTCTGCCCTTTTCTACTGGATGAGAAGATCTCAAAGGTTGGGAAAGAAATGCTCAGATGAGGAGTTCCTAGCTCTTGGCCCTTCCTAGGAGATTTGCTAGGCTTCTAGGCATCCTGCAAAGCTCATCTTTTCTTCCTTCACCATGGCTGCTGAGGAGTGAGTGGGCAGAGGTGGATGTGTTTATAGGCAGCCTTCTGCTTATTTCGTTATTTTAATTGATGGGACAGATTTCCTTGAGCTCTGGATTGGTGCTTCTCATTACATTTTAGAAATGGGAAGAAATAACTAAATGACAGGAGTATTCTTAGGAGTGGAATTCAGAGATGAGTCATAAGAAAGGAATATAATTTCTGGCACATATTTGAGGAATGGAAGCTCAGCTGTTTTGTATGGATATTCACAGTCTTTGGGCTGCATAAGCTGTGGTTTTATTATAGCCTTCAACAAGACCTGGGTTCTTTCTACTTCTTGTCATGGCTGCTTGTGAATGCTGGGCCATAACTACTAGTTTGTTGTTGTAGGGTTACTAATGAGTTCTCCACTGATTGGCTTTAATAGTCTCTCATTTAACACCAGGCTGCACACACCAGATTTCATTTTAATAAAAAGTGCAGTGGAGCATTTGCTTTGGAATTAAAATACAAATGTGGAATTATACCACCTTTGCAAAGAAATACTTTTAGAGGGAAACAAAGTTAAGTTCAATTCTGTACCTCAGATTCTTCAAATAGGAAAAGAGAAGGCAAGCTTGCTCAGTGCATTGTTTGGACATGACACTTCCACTCTGGGGGAAGTAACATTCATCTGTAGCTTTACCTTGCCAAACAGATAAGAAATGCAGAAGAACCTTTGATGAGTGCTTGGAAAATGTTTTCCCTGGAACAACCAGGACAAGCTCTGTTCTCACATGGCCACATTTCCCTAATAGAAGCTAGGAACTGCTGGGGCTTAGGTACCTGAACAGTGAGTCAGTGAGCAGAGAAAGTTCTTGCAATTGGGTTGTACAAACAAATTGCTTCCCTGGAAACTCAAGACCGTATGGGCTGTACATATCCCTAAAAAAGTGCAGTGCCCCTTCAGGGTATTGCGTCACCCTGATACCTGTCAGCAGCACTGTGCCCATGGCACCCTGGACCTGCTTTCCCCAGGTCAGTGACGAGGATTGTGCACAGGCAACACCTTTCCTTGTTCCTCTGGTCTCTCAACCCACCCTCCTGCCCTCTCCTCTCCAATCACGGCAGCCTTTGCCTTCCACGTTAGACACAGGAGTCATCATATGTCATTTGCAGGTATTGCCATGGAGCCCCTCTGTGTTGTGTCCTAGCTGAGTGGGTCACACACCTTCACACGGTGCAGTAGGGGAGTTGAGGGCAGGAATGGACAATGGACCATTTGCATCGCTCTTTGTCAATTCACAGGTTTGTCGAGTTACCCTCATACTAAGAGACAGGAGCCCTGTCTCACGCAGTTTGGCAGGGCTACATCTACCTGCTTGGCAGCTGGCTGGGAAGCCCTGCTCCAGCCCTTGAATCCTGTGGTGCTCCAGTTGTGGGAGGCACAGTGCTGGGACTTGCTTATGCTGGGGAGGTGCTGAGAGAAGGTATAAGTGGCATGTTCCCAAGGATGCAGAAATTGCCCTTTTCAGAAACTTGGAGGGTGAGGAGGCGTATGTAACTTTTGACCTTTTGGAGCCTTTAAGCCCATGTCTTGTTAGCAGCTCATTATGTTCCCTCTGGTTGGTGTGTCCTGCTGCCGTCAGGCTGGTGCAGACTGGCAGCACGTGGCGTGAGCGCTGCTGACAGATTAGAGATCCCTGCTGCTGAAATCTGCTTGTTCCTGTCACTGCTCCAGCAGCAGCTGGAGGCTGGGGCTGGCCCGTACCTCCTGCCTCTGTCAGGGTCTCTCTGCCTTCCTGCATCCCTTGTTGTACATCATTTAAATCTCTGTTCGTGCATACTGCCATCACTTTTTTCTGTCCCTATCTTCCATCTCCCATTGCATTTCATTTGCCCTGTGTGCATTGCAGTGGTGCAGTGCTGGTGAAAGGTGCTGGGTTCATTGGTTTGGGGCTACTGGTTATTCGTGATGCCTGGTCAGGAGGTGAACAGTCATGTGCCACCACATTTTGGAGGAAGTGTTGGCTTCCTCTGACTCCTTTTTTTTCTGTCACTGGAGGGGAATGCTGAGGGCAGTTTGTAACATGCTCTTGATCCAAACCTCCCCCATACAGGTGGGCTGCTAAGGGTGCCTGATGCAGAAGGGCAGTCTGTGTTTGGCTGTCCTCCTTACTTTGCCCAGCTCTTAAGCAGTCCTGCTTGGGCAGTGGGAAGCACAGCTGTCCTGCAGAGGAAGGTCAAACATCAAAGTAACTTGTATGCTGGTAGGATACTGGAAACCGCTGGCTTCTCAGTGGGAGTATACAGCAAAAATGGTTGTTCCTCGGCAGGCACCACAGGATGCCTTAGTCCTGCATTGCTGGGATTTGTCAGAAGGGGAGAGGAGGCACTTGTTCTCAGGGGGCAGTTGGGTGTTTCAGCAATTAAAATTCAGCAATTAAAATAGGATCACAGAATATTCTGAGTTGGAAGGGACCCACAAGGATCATCGAGTTCAACTCTTAAGTGAATGGCCTGCACAGGAATTGAACCTGGAACCTTGCTGTTATTAGCACCTTGCTCTAACCAGCTGAGCTAATAGAAGGGTTCAAGTGAAATGATGGGGTTTTGGCAAGGGTTATCTTTTGATTAAAGGACATACCCTTTCATAAACGCCTCCAAAATCCACCAGCTGGGAATGAATTTTGGTATGCACCATCAGTTTCCAGATGGGAAAATGTCCGTGTTCTGCTTCCAGCCCTCTGAGACATCTTCTGCTCTGCAGCCAAGTCCAATTAGTGCTAATACCGTGGCAACTTCACTTGCTGGTGACAATATGTTTTAACGTGTGCCTTCAGACTCTCTCCACTCCTCGCAGAAAGTGAGTCAAAATCCTATCTCCGTGGCAGAGCTTTGAAACCACAAACCCAGCTCTGGCAACAGTTTAGCACCAGCTATGCCATTGCTGATCCTGCTCTGATCACAAAATGCAGTTAGGGTGCTGTGGGCTTTAAAGCGCCTCAGGGAATTTGAAAACCTGCTTTAGCAGAGCAGCGAGGGAAGGTGAAAAATATCCTCTTTCCTTCAAGAACTGGCTTGATGGGGCCATGGATATTTTCTGGCTTGCACACCTGCACACTGATGGCTGGCCATATGTGGTTTCATCACTGGCGCCTATCAGGAACATGTGCATTTTTTTCCTTTCTGATAGAAACGTAGTTTCTTTTTTTTTTTTTTTCCCCTCTCTCCTCCCCTCAGACTTAATGTTCTTACTATCTTTCAAGTTTTTAAAAATAGGAACTGCCGCGTTGCTATGGCTCCCTGTGCAACTCTGGAGCAGCTTTTTCTTCTCTTTGATGCAATTTGGGTTCACAATTTGGTTTGACAAGACNGGAGGTATTAACCCTGGTGTGTCTGGGATGAGATTTTTTTATGTTCTGCAGTTTTAACACTGTTCCTGTGGTTTAACTTTCAATGGGGTATTCTTTTCCCCTTTCTGTCCTACATGCTTGTGTGATGGAGCTGAGCCCTGTCAAACAGCTGCCTGCTCCCCTGCAGAAGCACCTGCTGTTCAGTGGCTTTTGCTATCTATGCTTTGTCCGAGAGATTGTGTGTGGTCAAGTGCTTTTCTGGATTGAGGCTTAGAGCACTCCTGACTAGATGCTGCTGATGAAATTCCTCTCAAAATCATTGCTTTAAGGGTTATTCGAGTCTTGCATCCACATTTTGGGAAAATGTGGATCTGCATATCTGTGGGGCAGCTGAATACTTATCTGAAAGGGACCCAACCAAATTTTGCACAGGTAACAGGTTTTGAATACCTGTTACCTGTGCAGAATCCAGACCTCCCTCTGCAGTGCACAGACATCTCCACTGGCCTATTTTCAAGTAGCAATAATTTTTAAAGTACATTTTGTTTTACTTTGCAAATTTTATTTTCATTCACAGTCCAAAGGTGAACATTTTTTGAAAAATCTGAGCAAAAAAATCCCTGTTCATCCAATTTTGAGTTAAGAGAGTGTGAAATGAATGAATTTGTTCTGCTTTCACGTAATTAGCCAGCAGTGGGGTTTCTGTTGGTGTGGACAAATAACTCAAAGCTAGCTTCACTTCAAACTTCAGAAATTGGTTTGCAGTGTTAGACAAGGGATTCCTGCATTGCTAAGGTTAGAAAATGTGATTTTGAATTGATTAGAAACATTTGAGGGTAATGTATGTTACCTTAGTGTAATTTTTTTTGTATTGTACATTCACTGTGCACTGTATTTCTTGAAGTATTTGAATGAAATATGATCTAGAAATGTGGTATTTAAAATGCTTGAATGTGAGTGAAATAATAACAAAGAAAATAGAAATAGCAGAGACCTGTCGGCTTGTTCAGTACACCCTGCTCTGTCATTTCTGCAGCATGTTCTCTCCTGATTTAAGTAATAAAAATGTCCCTACTCAAGCCTCGAAGCACCTTAATATAAAATGAATATTAAAATCTAACCATAGTTGCCCTTGAAATGATCAAACTGAATGCTGCCAGCCATCTTCATACAAAGCAAGCTCTTTTCTGCCCTTGTGGAGAGATTTCTGAGCTTGTTATATCACACCAAACAGGTCTCTACACCTGTCTTGATTGAATAAAGATGGTAAGGTGATTAGGCCTCCCCTTTGCAGTAAAGTATCATAAGAAATGGTGAAAAAACAGCTTTGGTGAACTTAGTGATGGTCTTTTTTAAGGATCTGGAGAGACAGCAGATAGTCAGATGAAGAGTTCACCCCCTTGATGGTGTGGTCATGGTGGAAGAGAGCTGCCACAATGGACTGAAAACCCGTGAATCTCTGCAGCGTGACAGTGGCTAAAAATGCACAAATGCTGACTCGATGCTGACTTTTTTTAATGGTTTTTGAAGCTGTATTAAAACTAGATGGAAATGAGTTTTCAGTGTCTTGCCCAGTGTTCTTCCCTGTATTATTAGTGTCACAAATGAAATCATTTTTCAGCAAGATGGCTACCTCCAGTAGCAGTGTCAGCATCTTGCATTTATTTATGACAGGCTGTAGCATCTTTTATCTGCAGTTCCAAAGCACTTTACAAAGTAGAAAGGGATGGCTTAATTCGCCACAAAAATTCAGCCATCTCTGGGGTGAAATAGAGCAACTGTTTAACAGAATATAGTATGAAGTGGAGATGAATACTGCACCTTTGCTGGAACTGCACGAGGAGTTTCAGCTGGCAGAATGAATTTACTAGAGGCGGATTTTCGCCAAGACATTGGGGGTGTTTAATGAGCGCAGGATATTAGCGGCAGTGCCACACATGCCTCTTGTGTGCCTGTGTGAAGCAGGCAGCCAGCAGTTCCAGAAGTGGTTTCAGGAAGGAGGTTAGCAGCTTTTCCCGTGTGCAGACTTCAAGAGCAAATGATATCAAATTTCAGTGACCTCCTTCATCCTAAGAGCATGATGTGTTTTGAGCTGATTTATCTAGATTCTACATTGATTATCTGCTTATTTGCCCTGGAGACAGCCCTGGGCAGAGGGAGATGTCCAACAAGGCTGCTGTGTACCTGCCACTGGTTACAGATAAGGGATAACCAGAACTGGATGGGGAGCAAAAGGATCGACTCCAGTGAAGCTCTGAGAGGATGCAGCCACGTGAGTAATAGATGTCATATATAAAAGATGGTCCTCCCAAAAGGATACTTTTCATTACTTTCTTCCCCCTTAAAATAATGTGTCACTGACAGATTAGGCTGTGTGAGTGACATGAGGTACCTCAAACAGATTGCTGCAAGCAATGCTTTCCACCTTCTTCACAAAGATGCTGATGTCCTTCTGCATCTGAGTGGTGACGTATGGCATGGTGAGAGCGTACAGGAACTGGTACTTAAGCCACGACAAAACGCTCTTCAGTGTCACCAAGGGACTGTGAAGACTTTGAGGAGCAAAATACAGATGCTTACAGCCTCTGAATAAATCTGAACATCCAGCAACTGCTCTTCAGTATGCCTAGTATGTGTTCGTGTCAAAAAGCTGTTCTACAGGGCAGTGTGGGATATTGGGCTTTCCAGCATTTGACTTGCCCAGATCCAGGAAGTGCAGCAGAGCCATTATTTCAGAGTTGTGCATGCTCTGCTGCCCTTGTCTCAGTTTCCTTTTCCTTTCCTTGCAGGCATGTAGCTGAGATACTGGGGGACTTTACTTGCAGATCTATTTTGGTTTCAATGTAGCTTTGAGATGGAGAAGGTCTTGCTTTTTGCAAATGTGAGATTAGAGGTCAGATGAATCACAGAATCACAGAATGGATTGAGTTGGAAGGGGACCTTGAAGATCATCTAATTCCAAGCCTCCTGCCATGGGAGGGGACATCTTCAGCTAGACCAGGTCGTTCAGAGTCCCATCTGACCTGGCTTTGAACATCCCCAGGGATGAGGCATCTTCAACTTCTCTGGGCAACCTTTTTCAGTGCCTCACCACCATCACAGTAAAGAATTTTTTCCTAATACATAATCTAAAACTACTGTCTTTCAGTTGAACCCATTCCCCCTCGTCCTGTCACTGCATGCTCTTGTAAATCGTCTTGCCTCATCTTTCCTGTAAGTTCTCTTCAGGTACTGAAAGGCCACAATTAGGTCACCCCAAAGGCTTTTCTTTTCCAGATTGAGCAAACCCAATTCTCCCAGCCTTCCTCACAGGAGAGGGGCTCCAAGAAGTGCCTTGGAGGTGGCACCAAGCCACAGTTTCTCTGGTGGCTGTGGAAAGATGATAGTTCTGGAAAAGGCCCCATTTTGACTGTGTAAAGTGAGAAGTTTACTTAATTTACTGATTTGTATTTTTTTCTCCAAGCAATTTTTCATGGAAGGCTCAAGTTTGAATTGATGAAGGCACAAGCTTTGCAATGCTGTGAAATTGATTCGGAATAGTTTATTATAGTTCCATGAAATTGCTTAACAAGAAATTTGGCAGAGTGAGGGAGCCAAATGAGAAAAGCATGGCACTCCCAACAGTGGGTGGCACTGGGAGTACTGTGTAAGCCAGTGTGGAGGGTATGTAGGCATTCAGGGGTAGGATTAGCCACAGGGGAGAGGAGAGCTGCCCAAGTGAGAAGCGTCCACCAACTTGCATTGCAGATCAGGCTGGTTTGCATTGTTGCTGGTTTCCTCCCTTTTTGTCACCCACTTCTGGATCCTCACAAAGCCTGCGGAAGGGATTCTGCCTCTTGGTGCTCAGCTGTGGCATCTCAGAAGCATTTGTCGCAGCCATCAGTTGTCAGTGTGGAAGCAGGTCCCCAGAGAAGGGCACTGACAGAAAGGGAGTGTGGGGATGTGGTGCAGCTGGAGGACCACTTGGGGAAATATAAAACATCACTGGGCTTGGTTTTAGAGCACTCACTGTGAAGGACATGCAGCTGGTTCTCTAAGTGGGAGGGCTGTGGGTGACACTGACTTTTATTCCTCTGTGTGATTTGGAGCTTGCCTTGTCTTTTCAGATGCCACAGGTCAGAGCAGTAGTAGTACCCAAAACCAGGCAGTTGCATGGGTGCTGTGACTTTGGCTGTGGCCATTCTGCTGAAGCTGAGCAGTGGGAACTCCTATGCCAGGAAATCCCTGAACTTCTTCTTGTCACCTGAGAAGTCAAGGGAAAGCAGCCATATAAATTTGTCACATTTGTAACAGCGGTTCATGCTGAAAGTTTCTTTAAATACCAAAGAAAACTGTGTGGTAGCACATAGGGTTCTCATCTGGAGATGGCTGAGTGACAAATGGTCCTTGATCCACTCCCCTCACCATCAAAGAAGAAAGGAGGTGTTGGGCTGTTCAAGGAGACAAACACTGTTGTGCCTGTGGCTATTTACTTAATCACTACACCTCTAGGAGGCTGCTGCACAAGACCAGGGGCCTCAGCACTCAGGGTATTGAGGGTGTTCTCAGTATTGCAGTAGTCTGGTGAGGTGTCAAGGCTTGGTACCACCAGGGAGCTGTGGAACAAGTTTTTCTGTAGTGGCAAATGCTGGTGGGACTGTGAAAGATGGGGATAAACTGAGACAGGTCTGTTTTACAAGAATGGCTCCCTGGTAACAGCTCACACCTTTACTGATGTAGACCTGTGCCAAACAGCTTGTTTTCCTAGTCAAGACCTTATGCCTTGGTTTTGCAACGTCTGCCACGTATTTCACCACTAAAAATGCTATTTCTTTATGTTCCTTCTTCAGGCCAGGAATCCATTTTCTCCCCCTGCTTTTGTCTTGTCAGCAGGCATGGGAATGGTGGCCTTGTTCTGGCCAGTGGGTGCAAGAGGAAATTTAGAATATATTCTTCTGCATTATTCAGAATCTGTTCTGCAATGCTTCTAAAGAAGGATGTAAATGGTGGGTAGTCAAATAGAGGAACAGAGAGGATGGAACAAGTACTTAGATGTTTGAACTAACAATTTTTTCACTTCCTCCTCAACCCACCGATCCTAATGGGTTTCCCACTGTTTGCCTGAGAGAGCGCTGAGAGGGGTTGGGAGTGGGACGCTTGTGAGCTTGCCAGATCAACAGTAGTCCTTGCTAATTGACATTTTATCCTTCTTTTTCAGCATAATTTTGGGGCAGGCTTGCAGGTTTGCATTGTGGAAGGAGAGAACAGGAGGTTGCAGGGGGGGAAATAGCCCATAGGCAAAGCGTATTGCACTGGTGTTTCCATGATTCCATGCCCATGGTGTTTTGCAAACAGCTAGGAATGAACCCACTGCGCTTGTTATCAGTCACGCCCTCTTTGTGTGTCTCTGTGTCATTCCATCACTCCCATCTTCCATCTTCTTCTTATCCTTCCCTCAATAGGTGATTCTTTTCTATAGAAATATTAAATCTTAGCTTAAAACAGAAGAGCCACCCCATTTTTCCTAACCCCTTTCTTTCCTCTCTTTCATCTTTTCTTCCCATGGAAGTGTTTGAAGTACCACAAGTTCCCGAGAAAGGCGGTTTTTTTTTCTCCCTTTGCGCTTTGGCTCAGTGTCCCTTCTTCATTATATCTTCCTTTTGTTATTTTGTTCTGCCTTCCTCCTCTCTCTGTTTTCTCCCCATCTCTCAACCCTTCTTCAAGGCTCTTTCTTCATTAATATGTTAATTTCTAGCCCAGGAATGCTTCTTGCAGCTCACTGTTCACCAGGGAGAGCCAGAGGAGAGAGCCAGGAGAGAGAGAGAAAAGGGGCAGAGAGAATAAGAAAAAGGAGTAAGTCAGTAACTTACAACAGGACAGGACAAGGGGTGTTAGCAAAGGAGAGTCTTGCACTGACTGGTGTCATGATGCCAGGGAGAAGAGGATTATCCACAGTTTGGACTGGGTTGGTCTTTGTCTATAGCTTTGACATTTTCAACTTCTGAAGCTTGGTATTAGTAGGAAAAAAAAAAAAGTTGAAAACTGAAGAAGCTCTGAACTCTTTTTTTCAAGGGGTTCCTTTTTGGCAATTTCTAAGTTATCTTTCCCTCTGCTCAGAATTTTTTTAAACATCAGCCCCTACTCCCACCCTAATATGGTCTCTTTGTTTCATTTGATGCAAACTTGTTGTCTGCATGGTCTTTTCATAAGTCTTTGGGCATATTTTGCAGGATGAACAAAACCATACCAGAAATTCTCTGAAGGGAGTTTTACCCCAAAAGAAGTTTTCAGGTGAGAAGTAGGGAATGTTTAAGCTGCTGTTCGGGTAAAGAGGTATGAATAAAGACTATAATACTACAGAAGTTATATAGCAGTGAAAATGTTAGGGAACCTGGGGTTAGAAGGAGCATGACAACTGCTATTAGAGACAGGTGTGATGAGTCAAAGTTTTCCTTTCTGCCTCCCACCAGTACAGTTACTGGGTGGAAGGTTGCAAAGAAAGAAGAGATGGAGGCAGGCATCTCTGCATCATTAACCAGATCTGGGAAGGATGCAGAAAGCCAACACTATTGCAATTTTGCCCTGAAATTAGGAAACCTCGAACTATTGTATTTGCTGTTTTATATCTAATGAAGCGAGACCTCTGTCTGTGCTCATAGTCCTAGGATTGGATTGCCCAAGCAAATAATTAACAATGCAGCAATGAAAGCCAGTGCTGGGGAGCTAGCAGGGTGGGTGGCTGGAGGTGAGGAAGCAGTTCTGAGGACGGGCATGTGGTAAAGGAGGGAGACAGGAAAAGACAAGCTCTGATACAGTGCTGCAAAACCAGTATGAGCTGGAAGCAAAATAACCGTGGAGGAAAACGGGGACTGCTGCAATGTTCTGTGAAGTCCAAGGCCCCCGAGCCAAGAGCCTTTCATATATTACGTACACACAACTATGTCAGAAGAATATTATTTAGGTTGCAAAGGCAAGCACTTCAAACAGAAGAAAATGCCAGAATTAAGGCTGCAATCTTAATTTGGCATTCTTGTGTCTATGCATTATAGAGCAGTGCTTTCAGTACTATCTTTCAAGACAGGACCCCTGCCTGCCTCTGTATGCAGGATGGGTGACATTTCCTGACTGAGCCGTGATTCAGTATTTTGTTTCCTTCGCCTTGCTTAATGTGTACCTTTAAGCTTTGTATTGTGTCTGCTTTCACAGGCTGCTGAGAATTGAGGATTCTTTGTCTCAAGGCAAATCTGTGGCACGTTAGGTCAGTATCTCAGTACATCATGAAGTTAATGGATTTTCACCCTACTCCTACGAGATGAGAGGACACAAGCTACTTTATGTAAATCCATTGTATAGGCGGGGAACTGAGGTGCAGCAAGATTAAGGTCAAAAATGTCTATTAATTTTTCATGGCCCATCTGAGACACCTAGAATTTCATTATTCAGAGTACTGATCATTACAGAATGCTTTCAGTGTTCAAAGCAAATTTCTCTTTGTCTCCAACTCAGCAATTTTTCAATTGCCCCCTGCCAAGTCTTACCTAGGACTGAGCACCATTTTTCATTGATTTTTTATTAATGTAGAAATAGAAATTTGGTGACATACAAGTTATATGGGCTGTTTGTTTATACGCTGTATAATTGTTTTGCAGAAATCATCTTGAACCCAGGAGAAAAACAAAACAGTCTCCAAACCATTTCCCTTTTTTGATTTTAATTTGAATTATTTCTTTCAATATATTTGAGATGAAACACTGAATTTTGAATTCAAATTAGTTTATAACTTCAATCTGTATCTCCCTTTCATTTGAAAAAAAGATGTTCAGATTCAAAAGAAGACAGGCTGAATATATGTATATTTTCTTTCAACAAAGTCAAAACTTTATACTTACTGATTTGCCAAAATTGGGTTCTCAGTACAGTATTTATTTTTGTTTGGAATTGTCAGTGGACCAAAAAAAGGGGCCAGAGGATTTGTCCAGCTTTTGTTAAGCATCCAGAAAATGGGGTGCACAGATTTCGAGACTGCTTGCAAAAAAATCTGGTTTAAGAGATTTTACTGATCTCTTCTGCCCGGTATCCACTAATAGGGTGCATGTGAATGGTTTGAAGCTGTGCCGTGTGAGGTTTAGACTGGACATTAGGAAGTTTTTCTTCTCTGAGAGGGTGGTCAAACACTGCAACTGGCTTCTTGGAGAGGTGGTCAATGCTCCAAGCCTGTCAGTGTTTAGGTGGCATTTGGACTAGATGATAGTTGTAGGTCCCTTTCAACTGCAATATTCTATTCTATTCTATTCTATTCTATTCTATTCTATTCTATTCTATTCTATTCTATTCTATTCTATTCTATTCTATTCTATTTCTATTCTATTCTATTCCATTCCATTCCATTCCATTCCATTCCATTCCCACCACCATGGCCTTGTGCAGAGGTAGGGACAAATCCAGCCTTGCAGTACACCTTTCAGCTGGCTTAGCTATATGATTTTACTGTTTGTCCTAGCCATCCTCAACCTCTCACTTGAATACTGCCCACTTTCCAAACAGCTAAGTTTGATTCCCGAATTAATCTATCTAATGCATTCAATGAGACTGGGGTCCTGCAAGAAAAATTGTTGATTCAGGACTGATTCTTAGTCATTATGCAAAACTGGATGCATTCAAATTGGTTGAATAACTATAATGCTGATATTTTCCCTGTTTTGCAGTGTTTGACTTTGTGTAATGAATAAGCCAATGCTTTGCCAAACTGCATGCTTTAGTGGTCATGAACTTGTTAGCTTTTCTCTTCCACTGCTCACCTCTTTTGTCTTGTCTGCACCAGCTTGCCTTGTCTGTTCTGCCCTTCTGGCTTCTTGCCCCAGTCTGGTTCTCACCTAGCAAAGTTAGAGTGTACCTTACAGAAAATTAACCTAAGCTCCAGAACCTAGATCCAGAAAAATGCAGCTTCCACTGCTGGACTGTGTCACTAATTTTCATCCGTTTCCGCTTATCTGATGTTCTGACTCCTTGTCCAATCTGTCTTTTCCTCTCCTCAGCTCCAGCAAGTCACAGTCTCTTTGTCCAAATAGTCCAGGTGTCACACCTCCCAGTTCTCTTCTCCCATGTCGCATTTTAGCCCCATACTTCTTGCAGTGTCCCAAGTCAGTGTATCCTGATCACCTTCCTGGCTCTTTCCTACTGCTTTGGAATTAGCCATCCACCTTTTCCAGTGATCCCTATGTGCAGGGAGCAGGCACCATCATGGGAAATACAAACCCAAGAGGTGTATTCCTTCTTCTTCTGCTTCCCCAGTCCAGTCATAGGCCTTACTTGAGCTCATGTGTAGTTCCGTAGACTGCAGAAGGCCCAGTGAGGAGAGGGTTTTAAAAAGACTGGGATTTTTTTTGAAAGCTCTATTAATTTTTCTTGAACAAATGTAAATTGCAGTTTTTCCAAAGGCTTATGGCCTGTCTAGGTTTTCACAAGTATGGGAAAAATCAGCATGAAATGAACGTTTGCTTTCCTCTCTCATCAAAATTCATGTCCCTTGAAAGCAGCGAACTACTGGAGCTTTTTATAAAGGTCACTATCTTTTTCTTAATGTTGGTAAAATAGCTTTTTTTCTCTTGCCTGTTTTTGGAAAAGATCGGACCATTTTAACTTCAATCTTCGTCAAATATCAGACATGACATGAACATCTGATATGGAAAATGTCACTCTTAAAGATAAAATTTGGCATAGCTAGAGGAATTTATAAGGAAGGCTTTGCCTTGGGAAGAAGAGGACAGCTTGAAGAGATGGTGGTACCAGCTCTAGCAATGCAGATCTCTCCTCTGTCTGTGGGCTTCTTGGAACATTTTTAGGAAGTCAAGGTAGATCTGCTCACTGGCGGAATATGTTCTTGTAGGGTCTTAAACCTGGGTCTCAGTCAGCAAGCAGAGAAACAAATTGCTTTATTTCAGTTTGAATTGAAAATGATGTTTCTTAAAAAATAGAAGAAGTGTCTACCCCAGGCTTTCAGCACCTTTAATGTCCATTTAAAAACGTATGCCACACAATGAAATAAAATCGATGCCAGTCTGCAGCACGGAACTAAAACCAACCATCCAAGCAGTTAGAAAAAACAAGTGAAAGAGTGGAAAAAAATCCAATCCTCCACAGCCTGTCCTTTTCTTTCTCCTCCTTCTCTCCCTCCCTCCTTGCTTCAGCCATGGGTGTTCAGCTACAGGGCTGTATTTTGCAGTCCTACCTTCACCACAACAGATTAACTCATGCAGCTCATGAATCATCCCCAAACATGGGAAGCCTTAGTGATAAGGAAGCAGTGCCAGAGGTACTGTTTTTTCTCCATTTTTTGTAAAATGTTTCTAGGAGCCAAGTATCATGTTGAGGTTATAGGCTCCACATGAGAGCTCTAGCTGAGAGCTACAGAGTATGGCAGACTGGAAGAGGGGGCAATTTTGGGATCAGGATGCTGGGAGAGATTTGGCAAAGATTTGGCCAAGCATCTTCTGACACTTGATGTATCCTCCCTTGGTCTCTTCTTGGAGAAAACACAGTGAAAAATACTACTTCTCTGGACTCCATGACAGGCATTCTGTGTTCTGGGAAGAGATTTTAGAACAGGTGGTGCAGCCTTGAACCTCACCACTAGCATTAGCTGAACATTCATAGAATCAAAGTATCATTTAGGTTGGAAAATACCTCAGAGATCATTGAGTCCAATCATTAATCCAGCACTGCCAACTCCACCAGCAAACCATGTCCATACGTGCCACATCTACACACCTTTAGAATACTTCCAGGGAGAGTGGCTATACCATTTCCCTGAGCAGCCAGTTCCAGTAACTGACAACCCTTTCAGTGAAGAAATTTTTCCTTATATACAATCCAAACCTTCCCTGGCACAACCTGAGGCCATTTTCTCTCATGCTATCATGGACACTTAACAGCAATGGTGTGGGACTTGTGAGAACAAGGTATCTCAGTCTGGTTCAGAGCTGATACTATCCCTCTCCTGAGGCCGTTCTCAGATAGTTCTTGTGAATTGTCCACAGCAGAAGGAGTGGAGGTTTGAGTGGGGCTGAATTATGAACTGTTTTCTCATGGCAGGTAAGTGATACTTCCTGGCTGACATTCACCAGACAGTGGAGGTAACTTCCCTGGCTGATGCCCACTATATACCTTTCTCAGGGATAAATAAAAATCTCCAGGGTTAGTATGATTCCTCCTCACATGAGCCTGAAATGTGCTGATTATAAATTGAAGAAAAAGAGGAAACTGGAAAAAACACCAGCATCTCAAATGATGTGCAAGAGGGCTGGTGCCTGTGGCACTGCATGTATTCAATTTCAGTGTGCTGTATTTACTTCTGTTTCCCTTCTGCAAAGACAACCTCCAGGCACTTCACTAAATGGATTGAAAGGTTTGTCTGGTTTTAATGATGCTTGTGAAAGAGCTCATGTGTTATTCCTCCACTCAAATACTTCAGAAAGACTTTGCAATGCCTCTTGGTAAATCAGAACATTATGAATATGTTGGCATTTGGGGGTAGGCAATTATCTGTTCTGGGACTGCTTTAGAAGGAGTGACTGGGGTTAATAAGCTAATGTTTTCTAGGAGAGGGTATCCTAATCTGGGAGAGTATGGGAACAATCAGTGGATTAATTAAGATGTGTGTAATGGCGTGGTATGAACATTTAACTTTAGCAATCATAAGAATTGGAAGCACTGTTTCAGTCTCAGGTGGGATCCTTTAGGGACACAGAATCTGTTTGCCCCATGAAGTATAATTGCCTGTAAACTTTTACAGCAAACCTTTCTCAGTGGAGACAGATTCAAGCTTGTGGTGGTTTGACTGTGGCTGGGCTCTGGGTGCCCACCAAGCTGCTCTATCCCTCCCCTTCCCAGCTGGACAGAGAAGAGAAAATAAGATGGAAAATGACTTGTAGGTTGAGATTAAAGCAGTTTACTAAAGCAAAAGTGAAAGTTTGGGCAAGCACAAACAAAGAGGAAAAAATAGATTTATTCTCTACTTCCCATCAGCAAGCAATGTTCAGCCACTTCCCGGGAAGCAAGGCAAACACTGTAAATAATGAATGCCTCCCCATTCCTCTTCCTTCCCTTAGCTTCTGTATCTGAGCTGATATAATATGGTATGGAATACCCCTTGGGTCAATTTGGGTCAGTTGGCCTAGTTGTGTCCCTTCCCAGGCTCTTGCCCACCCCAGCCCACTGCTGAGGGGGAGATGCTGAGGTACAGTGCTGATGCTGTGCCAGCGCTGCTGAGCAGTAGCCAAAACCCTGGTGTGTTATCAACCCTTTCTAGGTACCAATGCAAAGCACAGCAGTGTGAGGGCTGCTGTGGGAAAATGAACTCCATCTCAGCCAGACCCAGTACAAAGCCCTACCCTTAATTATCATGGTATAAATCTGTAATATCAGTGTGTTGAAGAGTGCCACAGAAGAACTGGGCAGCAGAGGAAAACTAAATGGAGTCACAGGGATTTAGCTGCACAGCTGAGATAAGATTTGGCTCTATGGCTTTGGCAGCAGAGGGGGAAACTCAGTGATCTGGGTGTGAAAGTGAAAGGATGTCGTTCTGGTTCCTCAGCATGACAGTCATCAACCAGCATCCAGGGGAAAAACATTGGAGCAGGGTTTTTTTCTGCTCTCCCACTCTGCCTGTTGACAAAAGTCAGAGGGTCCACAAAAACTCACAAAGTTTTACTTGTAAATGACACACTTGGCATAGAAATTGGTGTATTAGTCCCTGATCTACCATATAAGCACATGACAGTGGGTTTTGAGTAAAGGGGTAGAGTGAAAAGGAAGAGAGAAACGAAGAAATTAATTGAGGTTGAGGAGGGGGAGTTGTGTAGAAAGAGAGAGAGAAAGTAAGAACAAAAAAGGAAAGGAAGAAAGAAAGGGATCACTGTTCCTGTTTCCGGTATCATCTGTCTGATGGGATGTCAGTCCTGGTTCCAGCATGTCAATCCAGCTGATGGAATGTCAGCCCTAGTTCCAGCATGGTGATCCACATGGTGGGATGTCCAGGATCCTGGGGGTGCTGCCTGGACTTGGTGGAGGTACCTTTTTATAGATAGGTTTCCCTGTCCTGAAGACAGGTTTCTCACTTTTTATGCAAATTGGCTATCATGCGCAGATCATTTTTCGCACCTTTTTGGAAATAGGTCAGAGGGCTTGGGTGGTCTTGGTCCCCCCTACAGTCCATAGCTGCTTCTTGGCCTCATTCCTGCACTTGCTCTGTACTGTGTTGTGTTATCTCCAGGAAGAACAACAAGGTTGTTTGTCTTGGAAAAGTGCTGCCCTACTTCCACATGGCTCCTTCTCCAGCCACTCCTGTTCTTTCCCACACCATATTATTACCAACAGTCCTCAACTGGCTCCACAGCCAGCGGCTACAGGGACACTGTGCAGGTTCAGGGCCAGCTGCTGTCCTGGGGACCAGCCTGGTGCAGGCAGTGGGGTGTGGTGCAGGGGCACTGGAATGTCCTGTGCAGAGCCCTGAGCCACCCCCTGAAGAGGGAGGGCCCGTTGTGTGGGGACAGCTGTAGGTGAGGGCTTGCACTGCAAACCCTCAGTGCAAGTCCCATGCCAGCAAGCTGTCCTCCCAGCAAGTGGCCCCCCTGATAGACCCAGTTTCCCTTAAATCCCTCTTCATATCTTCTCCAATTTGGTAAAAACATTCTTCCTCTGACTTCATGCCTGTGCCCCCGGCAGATCCAGATCATCGGCTGGGGGTGTGTGTCGTTGAAGGTCTGAGTGTCCTGCCCATGCAGACTATTTTTTTTTATGGTATAAAATTACTTCTGAGAAAGGGATTTAGAGAATTTCTTCTATATCAGTATATATGACATCTTCAAATTTAGGGCACCTTCCTAGGGAGACTTTGGTTGACATCCTTATCTGAAGTCAGGCATTTAGGATTTGAGGACCCAGTACTTTAACTACTGGGTTTAATTAGTGGGCATTTGTGGAGAGGAAAGGAAAATCTTGGTGACTGACTAGAGGAGGGCAGTGAAGAGAGCAGAGGATATATGCATCCAAAAGATTGTGAATAATGATGTAGAAGAATGGACGTGAATTGTAAAAGGCTCTGAGCATCACCTTCTCTTGAGCTCTGAAAAGTGTCTGAAAACACTTGCCATCTCACACCTTGTAAAATTTGAGCCTAGTGTGTGAACACTAACTTTTAGAAATGATGGGTCAGCAGCTGAGCCCAAATTCCTAGTGTGCCTTATAGTACCATGTGGGCATAGAAAAACAGCCAGCACTGGAGTCCATTGCCTGATTTTCACTCAAGTGAAAGATAGTGATGCAGATAGCTGTAGTTACTCTATTTCTAAGAGGTATCGTGTTAAAGAGCTTGTTAATATCCTCCTACCTTCTTGCCATCCCTTAGGCAACCAGCATGGGCAGCAAGTATAAATAAGTAAGGATATGCAAAGGGCGAAATTTCATTCCAGCACAGGGTATGTTCTGTGATGCAATGAATAAGCACTTAGAGGGAAGGCTGGGATGGAAATCTGCAGTGCTCCTTCCCAGAGCTGGAGATAATTGTTAAAGGCAGACAGAGTCGGGGTGTGGATGGAGCTGAGTGGGACTGCGCGAGTGGGAGAAAAGCATGCCTGACTGACTCTGGCAGTGGTGGGGGGTGCCTATTCTGGCAGCAGGTGGGTGAGCGTGTGGGCTGCAGTGAAAGTGTGGTGAAGATGCATGATTGAATTATTAGTTTGTTATGCACGTGGCTGAGGCAGTTGCAGGGAGGAAGGTGGTCAGTGGACCAGGCTTCTCCTGTCCACTGAACACGTCTGGTTATGGTGTGAAGAAAATACTGAAGCCAGTATTTTGATTGGGCTCTGAATCTAGAAGGACTCCTGGTGAGCAACAGCTCAGCATTGAATCCACCTTTTCAGCTCCCTGGGACACGACAGCATCCTAATTCCCTCTTGGCTTTGCAGACCAGCTTTTGGCTATTGTAAATTACTGCAGGGCAACAAATCCATTTACATCTGGGTAATAGAAAATATAAATTTTGTGCCATCTTTCTTGTCCGTCCATCTGTCTTACTTTGCCACCCTTTCTGCTTTGTCTTCATTAGCTCTCCCTGGCTGTCACTTGAAGCTAAAACAAACTTTCTGGTTTCCCCCATTGGTTCTTCCTTTCAGATATGGTTAGCAGTGATCCTGGATTCTGGGCCATGTATGACTCTGCAAGGAGGCTGCACTGTGCCTTGGGGAGAGGGGAAGGCAGGGTAGCCAATATATGGTGAGAAACCAGGGTGTAAACTAGTCAGAAAGCAGTGGGGATAGCTCTGAGCATGCATGCTGGAGCCAAAGGACTGGTGGTGACCAGACCCAGAGCTACACAGAGGGGAGTCTGGGGATTAGGGTCCTCTCCTCACCTGGAGAGTATTCTCCTTTTGGCCCCCATGTGTGTGAGGCTGCCGTGCTGTACCATGGGAGCTAAAGGCTGTGCCACCCTCAGTTTCTTGAATCACAGAGGTTGTAGTGGGAGAGCCTCTAGCACCAAGAGTGGGAAAGCTGGAGGCTTATACAGGGAGTAATGAAGAGAGATAGATACAGGGAAGATGTGGATGTTCCGACCCTGCATGTGCTTTCTACAGGAATTGTGGCTTCTCTTCAGTTTGCAGTGAGTAGCTGTGTGCTTGCTCAGGGGCTGGAGATGGCTGGCATCAAGAAAGCTGCCCTCATCCCTGGAGCTGGAGAGGTTGATGATTTCCGGGCTAGGACCAGTTTTGTTCTCAGTTAAGCACTTCTCCCTGTAGAGCTCTTCTCTTTAGTCCATGGTTTGGATATCTGTTCCTCTTTCAAACTGTGGGAGGCTGATGGGGTGTGTGGTGTGTGTTTCTGCTGTGTGTATATGAAGAAAACACCCCACCCAAATTGGCTTCTGAGCACCAAAAGGCTCTAAGGCAGGAAAAGCGATGGATATTAACCTTGTGCATTCTTTAGCTGTTGGTTTTCTTTTACTGAATGAATATCACATGTCCTTCCTTCCTGCATCATCCCCCCACCCCTCCCCCTGCTCTGGGCTTTACATCAGCCTCCTTAATAAGAAGTGCTCTGTTTTTAGTCTTAAGTGAGTGCTGAGCTCTTTGCTGCAAGGCTTACTGTTGCCTAAAGCTCTCATCTGAAATATCAAACTGGTTCTTCAGGCATGCTGCACACCCCTGAAGAGCCAGCCCTATCTGAGCTATCCTGCATTGTGCATGGGGGCTCACAGCCCTCTCCCACCTTACCTCCACTCCTTTTATTCCATATCATCAGCAATGACTGGGAGATAGGAGTAAAAAGCAAACTCTCCTGGTTTGTGGTTTATAATAAATTTCTTCAGGGAGTCAGCTGCCATACTGACAACTCTAGAAGAACCTCACGAAAAATCATGGGTAAGAAGACCCTGTTATTAAAGGAAATTGGCAAGGATACCTATGCTAAGCTTCACTCAGAACTGCCATGAGCGCAGTGGGAAAATGTGTCCCTGTCAAGTGGCACTGATCTGAGCACACACCAAGAGGTGCATCCTTTCTCTCACCCATGTGCCCCCCACTCCATGGTGATGCCTTTTGCAGGGTGCTCTCAAGGCAATGTTTCTTTCACATATATTTCCTAGTCCGTCAGCTGCCTCCACCTTTATATTTGAGAGTTTGTTGGTATTTCTTCCCTCTCAGTACTAATTTCTTGAGACTTCCTTGCTTGACCCTACCATACCTTCTTCAATATTCCAAGAACAAATAGTATTTCCTGAGGTAAAATACGTGAAAGGCGAAAGACTAAAAGGAGAAGACAGTGCCTAATTAAAATATGGAAATAGCTGCAATATTATGGCAAATAGCTTAAAAAGAAACCAGAACGGATTAGCTAGCTTTCTGAATAGGACTAACCCCAGCTATTACACAGGGCTTGATAGGAGCAATAAAAGCTCATGTATCAATTCTGCAGAGACAGGAAGTTCATTTGCAGAGTGTTAGGAGGGAATTGCAGATGCTCTCATAGCTCTGTTCCAGGTTGGGAATCCTCAAGTTATCATTGTCATCGCTAATGATGAAACTGATGCACAGGGCAGGGCTCTGAGGTGGAGAAAGGCTCATCTTTAAACGATGCAGCCTGGCCCTGTGCTTACCACTCACCCTGAGCCTTTCTTCCCTCTGTTTTCTATCGTGTGTCCTGGTGCAAGGAAAGGAACCGCAGCTCCCTCTCCAATGTCTTCATCAGCTTGCCTTCATTCTTACAGTTGTGCGCTTGAGCTGCTTCTGCCATGGGTCCCTCTGCCTACGCCTAGGGCTACCTCTTGACTGAAGTGCTGGGAGAGCAGATACGGTGGTCAGGGACCCCGGCAGGGAGCTGGCACCCACTGAGGCTCTGTGGAAAGAAGACTCCAAAAGCAAGGAAGTTCCCTTCAGTATCTAAAACATGGCTGCTTCTAAAACGTGCTTTCACTGAACTGCCCAGATACATTGGCTCTGAAGTGCTGAGCTAGAAAACTCAGAAAAACTAATCCTTGCTCGTGAAGTTTTTTATATTTCTATATAAAATATACTTCTATCACAGATCCAAAGGTTCCCCATGCCACAACACTCCACCTCTCCGTCCAGCCATTCTACAGTCACATTTTTTGCCCTTCACTCTTTCCTCTCTTGCTTGAACATTCTTCCTACCCTTTACCCATCAAACCTAACTGCAGGATGCTTTAGTGTTTTTGTTCAGTTGTTTTTCATTATGATATTTGTTAGAGTAACTGAGAATACCTATTGCTTCTTTTCTGAAGATGGAGCTAAAAAATTCTCTGTGTATTTGTCATTTGGGTGTGTAAGAGTGGGTGACTGTGACATGAAACAATAGGTGACAAGTAAGCTAATGATCATAGTTTGATGTTCGGTTGCTTCATTGGAATATGGATGGGGAAAGATTACCCAAGCTGTCCTTCTTTTGAGTGGAGGGTTGTGCCAGGTCACCTGAAGAGGTCCTTTCTAACCTGAATTTCTCTGTGGCTCTTAAAATCTTGTTTGCCGTAGTGATATTTTCATCCTGAGGTGTGCTTTTATTTGCTTCTCTCACAGTGCATGGCATGGTGGGACTGGACAGTATCTGGAATATTGTTGTCTAGGCACAGAAATCCAATTAAGTGTTTCTTCTTTCATGGCCTAAACAAATCTTGCTTTGCAGGAGAGAAAAAAATGGCAATTTGAAGAGCTCATCTGTAGAAGTGTTTTGCCAATCAAGGGGTGCAATAACAAATGGGGTCAAAGCCTTTACAATTTCTGAGACTGAAATGAGGGCTTGCAGCTGGAAGTGGAACTTCAAAGCTGAAACTGGACCTATATGTGGATTTTGCAGTACAGTTCCCCTTTTTCCTGTCAAAATGGCTGGCTCCCTTTGCAAATCTCTGTAGGCTGCATTAGGTCTTCTTAGTCTCTGAACTGCCCATCATAGCACCTCAGCTTCCTAGAAACTCATATTTCTCACATGACTTTTCCCATGTCAGAATAAAATGAATTGAACAGGGACATGATGGCAGCTTCAGTGTTCCTAATAATTTCATGTTCTCATTCCAAGACATTGTGATTAGCCACAAGAACCTCTATTCTGGCTTTCTATAAAGACTCCGAAAGGATTTTCAGGGATATCAAACAGTTTGATTTTTTTAGACATTAAGAAAGCATGGTTAAGAAACCCTATTTTGAATGACTGGCTACTTGATGTACCATGGCATTTGACCCTCTGGAGGCTCTGCAAGCCTATCTTGCCTCTGATGTCTCTTCTCAGCTACCCCTGTCAGAACTGCGCTGGAAGGACTGAGTCTGGGATTGACAGATGACATTTGCAAGTTGAGAGGCCAGGGATGCTCAGAACATTTTTCCAGGGCCCACTCCACTGAGCTGCGTCCCTGCACAACCTCAGCCGTGTAAACTTCCTCTTTTTCAGTCACTGACTACTGGTCTTGGTGGCAATGTTTGTGCATGGGATCCAGGAGTCATGAGGTCCCTACCCCAGCTCTCAGTGTTCTCCTTGACCTGCCCAGCAGACCCCAAAGAAACCGGTAGCTTTGCCACCCTCTCTCAAGCTGTTTTCTATCACCCTTATCATCTGTGGCTGTTTGGTAGCCAGCTGAGGCAGCATGTTTTGGAGTGGGTCAGCCTCCCCTCTTTCACAGGAGCTATTGGAAGAGCTGACTGCAAACAGATTTTCACTGCCCCAGTGTGGACTGATGTCAAACAGTGCCCAATGAGAGCTGACAAGCTGACAGACCCAATCCATCAGTGGAGGATGAGGGAGGGGGGAAGAGAACATCTCCTGCGCACGCCTTCAAGAGACACAGAGCAATTTCACAGATGGGCCCACAAAGCTCTTGTAAGTGATACAAGTCCATATTTAATAGCCTATCCATTTCTCTGGAGGCAGGTGCAGGTGCAAGGGATACAGCCAGGCACAAAGTAGCTGATAGGAGTCTGGCTTCCAGGGGCAGGCTCCTGTTTGGTACTGCCACTGATGGGTGAATAACTGGGAGTGGGCTGGCTGGGAGCCCCCGCTGAGCTCAGAAGTAGAAGGTCTCTGAAACCAGACTTCGGGCCACAAGAAATAAATCTGTCCCCTTTTGACTGGTGCATCCAGCGTTGCCGAGTATTCCTGAAGAGTAATTGCGACAGTGAAGTCAGAAAGAAAATACTTGATATTGGTTCCTTTTATTGGTGCACGGTTATTGTTGTATGCACAGTGGGCTCTGGGCTGTGCACTGTCCTCTCTTCACCTTTGTCTGAGGCTAAGATGCAGCTTTGCTGCCCTTTGATTAGGGATCACAGTGTTTTCTCATCTAGTGAGACCCCCCGTGCCTTTCTCCTGCCCATAGGGCATGGTACTTTGTCCAGGCTCCAAATCAGACCACATCTCACAAAAATGACCCAAATTTGAACTCATCTGAGCCTACTACCTTTCCCCAATAGCATCCTTCTATTGGCCTACAGAACAACTTCCAACACTTTACTTCAAGATTTCAAAGGGGCCCAGGCTGAATAGAAACTCCTCTTGTGAGGTCACCTGCTTGAAATTGGTCTCAACGGAACAGACTTGCCAGGGACTTCTCAACACAGATCATAGAATCATAGAATGGTTTTTATTCAAAGGGATCTTAAAAATTATCTAGTTCTAAGCCACCTGCTATGAGCAGGGACAGCTTCCTTTAGACCAGGTTCTCAAAGTCCCATCCAGCTTGGCCTTGAACACTTCCAGGGATGGGGCATCTCACAACTTCTCTGGACAACCCGCTACAGTGCCTTACCTCCCTCACAGTGAAGAATTTCTTCCTTATATCTAATCTAACCCTACTCTCTTTCAGTTTGAAACCATTCCCCCTTGTACTTCATGCCCTTATAAAAAATCACCTCTCCAGCTCTCTTGTAGCCCCTTTAGGTACTGGAAGGTGCTATAAGGTCCCACTGGAGCCTTCTCTTCCCCAGTCTGAACAATCCCAGCTCAGACTGTCTTCATAAGAGTGGTGCTCTTCCCCTCTGATCATCTTTGTGGCTCTCCTCTGGACTTGCTCCAACAGATCTATGCCCTCCATGTGCTGGGGACCCCAGAGCTGGATGCAGCACTGCAGGTGGGGTCTCACCAGAGCAGAGCAGAGCAGAGCAGAGCAGAGCAGAGCAGAGCAGAGGGAGAGAATCAACTCCCTCACCCTGCTGGCCACACTGCTTTTGATGCAGCCCAGGATATGGTTGGCTTTCTGTGCTGGAAACGCACATTGCCAGGTCATGTTGAGCTTCTTGTCAGATCTTGTCAGATCTGGAAATTAGCACTGAGTTGGATTTGATTTATTGGTTGTTTCACAATCAAAGTCCATGTGAAAAAACTAATCCCATGCTGACTCTTTTCTGCATTGACTTGTTTACTGCTTCAGCCCATAACAGGTCATTTTTATAATTTCCTTTTTCTTCCTCCAAAATGCAGACTGGTTTTAGGTCCCAGCAACAGTTGAAGTAAGAGTCTGACCCATTCGAGATTTTTCACTAATTTTCAGCCTGATGCTGAGATTGTGAAGGCATTATTGTGGTATATTTGTATTAGACACATAGGAAGTTATGAAGCTGAGAGGAGTCAGTCAGCTGTTCTTCCCTCATCAGGAAAGTTGGGAAAAATTCTGCTACTGTCTGTGCTCATTCTCTTTATCCCATATAATGTGACTAGATAATCTTAGAAGTGGTCTAGAGGCCTGGACTTGGGCTCCAATCTCAATAATAAACGGAGCAGTGCAGATGAATCACTTGGTGGCCCAGCAGAGCTGTGACTGGGCTCAGAGCACAGGGGCAAGGATTTTTTCTTCTGCTCGAGCATTGTCTGCAGGCTGGTTGCTTTATTTCTTCAGTGCAGATCATTTAGAGAGATGAATGTTCAGAGCATAGAGCACTTTGGGATCCCCAGCTCTGGAATATATGTGGGAAAACCAAGCTGCTGTTACAAAAGAAAAGCTACTTCATTGGTGCTATACTATCAGTAGCAATCCAAACACATAACTTAAAAGCATACAAACCAGGCCCTTTCTGTTTGGTCCGTGTCCTTTTCTGTGATGAGGTGGAAACTGGCATCTCCTTGCTTTATAACTGCCTGATTTGCAATCTCTCTTTCCCTCTTCCCCCACCCTCACAGCAGCCTGTCCTCATACTACTGATTCATTGTGCAATCAGATGGGTGATAACAGATGCTTCAGGAGAAGGGAATCTTCCTCCACAATTTGCTTAGCCAGTTGTGTGGTTGGAGTAGGAGTCAATTCCTTCCTGCCGTCTGCAGCCGTCTGCAGCCTGAAACGACTCATCCATCCCTTACCATGCTAGGGGTACAACTATAAATACTAGCAAGGGTTCATAGAATTTGCCAGCCCTTTTAAAATTCTTTCTCCAAACTCTGTCTTTGACCATTTCTTATGGCACCAAAAGGCTTCTGATAAAATACAGTGTGCAAAGGGGTGTGAATGGTTGTTCATTCCACTGAGTTGCCTGCCCTCCAAGTGTTGCAGATGAGGGTTAGAAGAAAGCATTAACTTATTTTCACTGTGTACTTCATTTCCATTAACAGAATCTCCTCAAACTTTTCACTTGTGGTATCTGTCATGTTTTAGAGGTAGGTTGGGACATATGCTGTACTGAGTGGGACAGACATAGTTGAAAGGGACCTGGCCTTGTGCAAACGTGAACCCAACAACAGCCCTTCTTCTTTCCTCGGTAGCTAAGTTTGCAGGGAAGTAACATTTCCATCTCGATTTCAGTGATTAGAAGTGACATCCTCTTTCTACAGCCATCTGGGGTGTGAAAACAAATACATCTGCGTGGTCCAAATCGATCCAGAAAGGTGGAAAGAAAACCAAGGGCTATCAGAAAAATGATGCCTCTTTGCCTCGCTGCTTTCCTCCCGCTCTGGTTGTTTCGTTTGCTGATTTGTATTTCCTCCCACTCTTCAGCTGGGCCAAATTTGGCTCTGTCTGGTGGAGGCAAGGGCCGAAGCAGTGTCAAGGCTGTTGGGGAAGGGGGAGAGGAGTGGGACTAGAGTTCTTGGGGTTGAGGTAGCCTCAGGGCTGGCAAGGTTACTCCCCCAGCACCTCCCAGGCCCCACGGCAAGTCCATTTCTAGGATCCTGACTGACTTTGGCAGTTGGCTGCCGATGGAAAAGGGTTTCCATGGCAATATACCAGTGCTGCTTGCTCCCTCCTCAGCACTCTGCCTCCCATTCCCTCCCTCTCCCTCTCCTCGCCCCCCTCCTCAGCCCTCCTGTTTCTCAAGCCTGTTGCCATGGAAAAGTCATAATCCACAAAGAATTTCAGATCCCCCCACACCCGTTAGGGTTTGGGTTTCTGGTTTGTTTTTTTTTTAATGTTGAAAGTTTGCTTTTCAGTTTAATGTGTGGGTAGGGAAGGCTGCATCTGCCTCTTTGAAACCTTGTGCCTGGGCAAGAGGGAGGTCTTTATCTTGGAACTGGAAGTCCTCGTGGAGGGAGGGTGGTGTGAAGCTCTGGATGGGAGCTCCAGCTAATGGGCACCCCATCAAGGTTATGGCTTTGAGAAGTGCTTACGTGACATTGGAGTTTATGACCAGTTTTTTGAAGCGACTGTGTCGTTTGGCATCTGGAGTCTGAATCAATGATGTATAAGCGCCCAAGACACGTTGGAGAAAAAGGAGTGAGAGATTTCTGAAAGGTGCCTCCTCTTGAGGCAGCTTTTTCTGAAGTGATTTTAGTGACTGCTGCCAACAGAAAAGGGTGCAGACAACTCATACGCTGCTACAATATGTGCATAGCAAGAGCTGTGGGAATGATACAGCCGAAGGTACTGCATGAGACCAGAACTAGAGCCCACGTTATTCCACCTGGTACTCATGCTAATTCCCAGGCTTTCAGGGTATGTTCACAATCTATCAGAACTTGGGTATGAGATTCGTGGGTTATGTTTTAGTTTGTTAGATTTATTGCCAATTAAAGGTGAAAATAGTTAAATTTCCGAGGGCTGGCTGAACTGGAGGGAGCTGTGGTATGGTAATAGATGTGGAGATTGATCCTCTGATGCACTTTTCATGGACCTGTTCTGGTCTCACTCCTGGGACACTTATTTCCATCTGTTCTGTGTTCAGACACAGATAGTAGACACTGTGGCCTGGAATGCTCAGATGCTTGCTGGAAAACCGTGTTCACAGTATTTCTAGGACCAAGGAGTCCTGTAAGTCTCCTGAGCAAAGAAATATTCTTGTCAGATTTCCCACTCTGACTTTCAGGAGGGAGAAGGAAAAAGGTTCAGATAATATATCCCAAATTTGGACCTTGTACTTATTTCAGACCTCCTGAGAGTCTTTTATTGGATGCAATGTTAGTATCATGCCTGAGGCTTCTTTAAAGTGACCTTTTCTCAGAGAAGAAGAAGAGAAGTAATTCAAGATCAAATGCAACTCTAGAATAAAATGGCACATTTATTTCACTGGAGATGAAGCAACATGGGCTGAAGTTGACTCTTTTCTTGCTCAGGAAACACCGAGGATGCATGCTCTGTTTCATTTTTATATAGATGCCTACATTCAGGTGACCTGCTGCAGCCTCCTTATCTACTCATTGGGGATACCTCTCCCCATTGTCTGCGTGTACCAGGCATCTGAGTCGCTGCTCACCTGACCTCAGATACCATAATAGTCATGGAGTCTAACCTGGACATGTGGAGTAGGGGATGGAGTATAACGTTGAGTCTTTTCAGACTGTTGGATTTACAGTGATTGATTTACAAAACCATAAAGTCACAGTGCTAGGTCATTGTAGAACCTCTTCTTTTGGATGAATCCCTGGAAGGTGATGTATTTCCAACTGCCACAGAATGTGGTCTGCTGCACAGAAAGCAAGAAGCCTGATCTCTCAAGTGCTTGCAAAAAGCCTGATCTGTCAGCGGAACTCTACCTTTTTCCTTGGCAATATGCCTTTACCCTGTTCTAGACAAACATAATTTCTTCAGTCCCATGCCCTGGGTTGTTTGTCTGCTTCCATCTTCAACCTCTTTTCCAACACTGCTGAGGAAGAAGCCTGAGAAGTTGGGCATCTATCAGGTGGACCCCATCTCTGTGTTTCACAGAGGCTTCTGAACATTTAGCAGCAATTGGAAAAATTATTTAATCACTACCAATCTGGTCTAGGAGTTGAATTATTGACCAGAATGCAAATATTTCCCTTCTTTTTGCACCTGTCAGGCCTCAGGGATGGATCCCAAAAGGTTTTCCAGAAGACTGTATGAGAATGTAGGAGTGCACTGATCGTATCAGCACAGTCACCCTTCTAGTACTTAGCAAGACCTTGTGTAGCCCCAGATCTCTCTCTCCCTTTTACCAAAAGGAAGAGAGAGAGAGAGGCATGTAAGTTGATTTAACAGAGCCTGGACTACAAACTACATCACAAAACACTCTACAAAGTTAATAATACAAGGCACAAGTCGGATATGATATAAATGATGTAAATGTGTGAACTCTGAGTAGGACTTTGGCAGTGTTCCCAGCCGTGTTCAAAATGTACCCATGATATTTCTATCTCCCATATTGGGAACCCACTAGAGACAGGCATAAAAGACTTAGGTTGGGTTTATTATCCATATTTATCATTCATTTCAGAATAGCATCTTCCTCCCACACTGATCCATCCTCACAGCACTACATATGCACCCAGCTCAAAGCAGGATTCTTCACACCCTGGCTTTTGGGGCAAGAGTTGAGAATGGTGAGATAGGCTTGAAGTGTGTGTTGGGAAACCCAAAATAGATGGTGCAAGGGAATATGGACTCTGTAGCTATACAGGTAGAATTAATGGAAGCAGTTTGCAAGCTGTCAGGACATGGGACTTTGGGGCAGAAAGGAGGCATGCCTGAGTGTAGGAACCCATGTGAAAAACTGGAAGGAAATTCTTGGTATTTATCTCCCTTTTATATTTTCCCAGTGTTTGAAAAAGGGATGATGTCAGTGAAAGAAGAGCACAGAGGTGTTATTGCTGTGACTGGGGTGGGTATAAGCAAAGGCTGGGGGCTGAGGCTTTGCATGGTGATTTTTGAGCTAGGTCCTGGGGTCCAGGGAGCACCCAAATGGGAGCATCTTGACTTTCAGAGGCTTGTTGTCACACTCAGAGCAGAGAAAGAGCCAGTGGTGCAGCTGAGCTGGCTGCAGTGAAGGCAGCAATGTAACAGCAATGGCTGTGTTGGAAGTACTGATGAAAGTGGCGGATCCAACAGAGAGCCAAAGGGAAGGATGGCAGAGATGGCAGATTGGGTGGGGAAGCAGCCACACGGGGAAGGTGCTGCTGGTGAGGAGGCTACTAATTGCACCGAGTGTTGTCGGAGTGCTAGCTACAAGTGAGGACAAGGATGACTAATTACAGACAGGATTGTGAAGAGGAAGAGGAGGCAGGCTCGAGGAGGAGTGGTGAGGTCTGTGATTATGGCACTTTGCAATGAAGAAGATGCTGATCAGTGCGTGACTACAAGGGTTTCAGCTCTGGTATTAACCAAAGCTGTGTTCTTCACATGTGCCAGCTTGTGGCTTTCTTGCTTCTCCTTCTATCTTACTCTTCTCCTTCTATCTTACTCTTTGTTTTATTTGCTACTGCAGCGTTTTCCCTCTTTGCATGTAGTGTGGAGAGAAATGTGTTAAGGGTTTCACGTAGGAAAAAAAAGGAATTAAGAAATCTTAATTTAGACACTGCCCCACTGGTGATGCATCCTATGCCCCTTGTCAGACAAATGCTAGCTGGGAGGCCTTCTTGGAAAGAAAGAGATTTTCCTAATGCTGCAAGGAAAAAAAAATCACGGGAAAGCTTAAAGGGAAGGGGGAAAATAAAAAAAAATGAACCCTAATAGTTCTGAGACTTCCCTCAGCCCAAGGAAGGGTTAATGCTTTAAATGCAATGTAATTTCAGCGGCACTAAAGAACATGTTTCCATGGAAACATCAACCCACAGAGGGAGAGAAAGAGGGAGAAAGGAGAGGGAACAGCAGCAGAGGGAGAGTGGCTCCTCTGGCAAAGGAAGAGCAACCTCCAGACCCTCCCTTCCCAGTTACAGACAGGAGTGATTATTGTTTATTTTTTGAATCAATTCCCCCTTGGAGATGTGAGAGGGAAGAAAGTGATAGGGTGCCAGCTTGGCCGAATGGCTACAGACCCAAAAAATGCAGTCACACATTTTGGAGTGAGGCTCCTTGCAGACGTGACTCTGCTCCTGCCAACACTGTGAATTCATTGCCCCTTACAAATGCGTGAATGCTTTCAACACTTGATAAACTTGAATAACCCCAAAATCGCTAGTGGTTTCTCCTTGGGTCAAAAAAGTTGAGTTAGTTTGCTGTTTCTGAGAATATAATAAAAGGATTTGTTTCAGTCTCTCCAACTGGTTTAGCCTTGCCTGGCTTCTGTCAGTGAGATGGACCTTCCTGGCAGATTTGAGTGGTTTTCCACAAGCAAAAATGTTCTGAAAGCTCTATAGGAAAACTGATGTGTTCACCTGTTTGCTGGTCTTGACTCCCAGGACAAAAACTGGATTGAGCTCTGGGTAAATAGCAAGATGCCCTGATGGCTGACTCCACACCAGCATACCAGCCACCTTCAGAAGACCAAAGAGGTTGTTGACATGCACATCTGCTTGGCCAGTTTTTTTAAGCCATGGTCCACAGCCATGTGAGAGATTTCAAGGGGATGTACAAAAATTATGAAGAAAAATAAGGCTGCTGTCACTGGGATTAAATTCACTGCATAGGGACAGTAGTTCAACTGGAATATTTTTTTACAGCTCTTCAAATTGACAGAGCTTGAAAGACATCATCCTGGGTGAAAAATCACTGAAGAGCCTCATTTGACTTCTGTTCTGTGACTGCTTCTTCTATCAATGATTGTATGACTATGCCTTAAGACAGATGAACAGCTCTGAAGGACATCTCCTAACCTTTCAGTATGTGCCTTGCTCTAGTGGTATGGCTTTCCACAGTGACCTGTTAGTTGGTGCCAAGACATAATTATGACCCATTGTCGGCTGTTCTGACAAATGTAATTTTCCATGCTTTTACAGACCCGTGTAAGCTGATTTTTAGTCCTTTCAAATGGGAGAAATACCTTGAAAACCAGTTTTGCTTTGGAGAAAAGTGATATGTTATCTGTACCTAATGAATAAGGAAGGATGTAAAGGTGTAGCAATAAAAAAATAATACTTTAAAAAAGTAATTGGCAGGAATTTAATAACTCTGTAAAGCTTCCCAGCTTGATCCAATTTTGGACTGAACATTTAGTTTTTATTTTATCCAGTGACTGTAACAATTTTGACCTTAAAGCTAATTTTCTATTAGCTATTTTCTGTTACTTAAAGGTTTGGTGAGTCAGTTCAGAAGTATATTTGTTTTTATCAAAGCTTTGCTGGCTAAAAAAACCTTTCTGAGAATAGACTGATTTCCTATGACATTTATAGATATTTCCAGCTTTAACCAGCATATTCTCTTAAAACGCTTTTCCTTATTCCTGTTTTATTTCCAGTGGGGCCAGAAGATGTAGAAGTATATTCCCTGGCTACTTAGGACTGTGTCATTTTTCCAGAAAAAAAAAAAGAAGATACAAAAAAAAGATATAAACTCAGAAGAAATCAGTATTTGTAAATCAAGTATTTTGAGTTTAAAAGGGAATATTTTGACATGGAAATCCTATATGCTGTCTCTTGTGATTAGGAGCATGGGAATTTTATATTCCTATTTCTCCTTCACAAAACTTGAACTAAATCTTCAGTGATAATCCTTCCCCTGTTGAGGTGATGTTGTTCCTCGTATGATTTTTTTCCATGTGGCACATCACAGCTGTGTTTTAATTGGAGCTCTTGTCCACAAAACAAAGGGCGGAAGGTGTCACACAACAGACCAGACTGTGTGGGAGTGTGATGGTACCAGGAGCTTCATCTTCTGTCCAAAATTACTACAGTTTTCAGATCTTTTGTTTTTTTTTTTTTCTTTCTAACAAAATGTTGAGCCCTTCATGAGAAATGTTGTGGCCACATTCTTACCTCTCTTTCCCATTTAAAAAGTGGTTTTGCCAGACAATTTTTCATGGCTCTGGCATTTGTGAAAATAGGTTAGTCAGGATGTCTGTAAGAAAAAATTGTCTTTGGTTGAGTTTTCAAGATATTGCTGTGACCAGCATAGCACACAGAGCAAAATGAAGATTCATCTTGCTCTTTTTCCCATGAGCAGGTTACCTCACCCTGTTGTATATTTGTGTATCCTACAAGTCACATGCAGTCTGGCTTTGGTACTATCAGCAGCACCCTGGCAGAGCAAGTGTGAAATGCCACTAGGCCTGAATGGCACCTCTTTCCCCATTTGTACAGAAAGCAGTGACTGCATAGGATGAAAAGCAAATGGGAGATCAGGTCCTGGATGATATTATGTACATGGAGAAAAAATTTATTGTGAAAACTCTGAAGCTCACTGAAGCAGCTGGACAAGCAGCCTTCCACCTAGGTGTCATTACTGTCACATCTGCCCCAGGTTGGAGCTGACCCCATGTTCCCTTTTGAGGGGTAATTTGGTGACCCTGCACAATGACTCCCCCACCCTGTCTGCTTCCTGATGGATACCTGTGAGGCAAAACCCTGTACTGCGGTGATGAGTCTCCTCTTACATTCTCAGGAGGGAGGCTGGGGGCTGCACACACTCTGGAAAGTGAGCTTTGCTTCTCGTTCTCAGGAATGGTCCTGTCTCATTAGGATCAAGCAATGCGTGTAGGAAAGCAGCCCTGCCATTGCTGTGGCTCGCTGCGTCCTCCAAGGATAGATATATCCTCAGTCCCCAGGAACTGTCAGCTCAGTCTTTCTGAAATGACAAATTCATGGTAGATAAATAGAAGAAATGGGAAACAAAGTGAAATTTTTATTTAAGATTAAGAGAGGGATTGATGGAAAAGATTCATCCTTCCACTGTACATAGGAGCTTTCACTTGGAAGTCTCATCAGACATACACATTGTTTTCAAAGCAACTTTGCTAAGTATATTGGAGAAACAGCAAGGACAGTTCAGCAGAAATTTTTTTCCACCAGAAATTTTTATTTCAGAGGTCAGGATCAAACACCAAAAAAATTCCTCTTCCTAGAGGTGAGGAGCCAATCTCAGTGGATTGAACAGTATCGCTCCACTGATGTCACATGAATATCACTGATTTATTCCAGCCCAGTAGCTGCCGTCTTGTCTTCTAAAAAGGTGTGGACAGCAGAGACAAACCAAATAGATCTCTTATATCTCTGTTGTCTTTTAGACTGAGGGATATTTCCTAATCTAGATGATCTCCTAACCTTTTTGCTTAACGAAAACAATCTTGAGCTCTGGGCATTTCTCTAAGGCTACTGGTCAGCTTGATTCCTACAAGTAATTTAGGCTGTAGTCTGGGCAGATTTTCTAGTGCAAGATGCCTGTACAATTTGGAATTTGGTAGCACTCTTTTCTACACTTTCTTTCTTGCGGTGCATCTCTCTGTATTCAGTGGTACCACTGACAGTGAAAGAAACAAAAGCAGAAGAGTGAGATACTGTTCCTTTAAGGTTTAATTTTCCTAGTCAATGGTTGCTTCTATTTTTTTTTCCAATTTGTTTTGGTTTTGTTCTTCATAATAGCCTCTTGTTACATAAAATCAGCTGCACTCATGCCCCTTGCATGGAATCCTTTCGCTCTAAATTGTACCTGACACCAAGCAGATGTTACAGATACAGCCAGATGTGCCTGCTATTCACAGCTCCCCAAGCCACTGGCAGCACAGCAGCATGAGGGACAGCTCAGGGCAGTGAGCAATGGGAGAGCCTCTGAGAGGCTCAGCCGGGATCAGGACCAGCCACGGTGAAATTTGATCAAAGACCCAGGCAGATTGATTTGATCAAAGGCTCACCTTTTTGGAGGGTGTGCAATTTGGTTTGATACCCTGTGGAGCCTGTCTTACCTCAAGAGACCTCATGCACACACAGCTGGGTCTGGATGGCTCTTGTGTGAGAGCTGGCTGTGCTCTGAGGCAGAGACAGCCGCAGAAATTTTGAACAGTGGTATGGAGAAATAATATCTGTATTATTTTAAGCTTTCCATGGGTTTGGAGAATGCAGGTATAAGTCAGAAATGAAAGGGATCTATTGCAGTTTCCTCATTAAAAAAATCAACACTATTCCTGTCACTCAGATGAAGGTATTAACAGCATAGTTAGTGCTGGTTAAGTCTTTTATCTGTCAATTGCTTGCCCCTTGAAGGTCAGAATTCCCATTTGTAGATAAATATACTGGTCCTAGACTCCCTTTTTCCTGTCCTTTGAGTCCACCCATCCTTTTGTCTGTCCATCCTTGTCCAGGAGCAGGCGTGAGGGATGGGCAGGACCCTGCTGCAGGGCTGGATTGATGTACTCTGCCCCAGTTGTTTGCATCAGGTGAGGCTGGGTAGGTCTTGCTGGTGCTGAGAGAGGGAACGTGGTTTGGAGCTGTGGGAACTTCTGCTGAAATGCAGTAACATGTTTTTTTTTTTTTGCTCCTTCCTGGGCATGAAGTGGGTCTGTTCCCTGACACCTCAGACTGGTGAATTTTTAACGCTGTCTCTAGGGGGAGAAAAAAGACTATTTCACCATGCAGATTCTGTGGGGTAAAGGCCTTTCACTGCTTTCATCTCACTGCTGTTATGATTGGCCTCAGTGTTTCCCATTACAGTGAGATTCCGGACAGGATGATGGTGGTCTGCATCCCCATCCCTTTATCCTGCATCACATTCCACCTGCCATTTACCCTGCAAAGGCAAAAGGTATCCCACAGCTTTACTTTCCCCACTCTCCACCTACACCCTGTTTTTCCCTCGTGTGTTGGGCTGCTGAGATGACTCCCCAGTGCTGACTATGGAGAGGCTGTTTTATTTATATGGTCTGTCATATTCAGGGAAGCCATCGATGTAAGGATAATCACACCATTTCAGACAGACTGCTTGTCTCACTGAAGCATAACAGGCACTGACAGGACACAGGGAGTGTGTGTGTTTGTGTGTGTGTGCTGCACCCATGTGAGGCAGGGAGTGTGACGGAGTGAACTGATGACATGTCCAAATTTGCCCATCCGGTCAGCAGGCTCAGGAGAAGCTGATTCCGAGCAAGGCACTGGAGGCAGAAGTAGGAGTGGCTAGTGCTGATTTCAAATGCATCTCCTTCATGTCTGTCTCTGGGGCAGAAAAAAATTTGGTTAGCCCTTTCTGTGTTCCCTCAAGCCCCCTGCGCCCACCACATTTGCTCTCCAGGCTTTCTCCATCACTGGCTGAAACCATTTAAAATGTCATCATCTCTCTGCTGGTCCTAAATTGGCCTTCTGATGTGGTTTTAATGCTCTATTTGCTATGCCAACCAACCTTTAAAACACTCTCCTTTAACTTGCAGGGCTGACAGCCTTACATCTAGGATGGGTGATGTTACCTCAGAGCCCAGGATGGGGACTTAGGTCCCCCTGGGTCTAATTTGCTTTGTGCCCAAGGGCATGTCCCTTTGTTCCTGCCTGCTCCTCCATACCACGGGGCTCACGATGTCAGCCTGTTTCCACAGGCTGTGTATGTTTTGCTCTCACCCGTCTGAGTTTGGGCATTGCGTCCGCTGCATCGCCACTGGGCTGGCGAAGGGCTCGACCCTTCTGTGCTTGCATCAAGTAGTTCCAGAAATTCCCACATAAGCAAAATCTTTTGCTGAAAGGTGCTTCTAGCAGATTAAATTAAATTGCCTGTGTCTGCCCCCAGTGTGCCCCCTTTCTCTTTCTCTAACTCTCTCCATCTTGGAGTCCCAAACATGCAGGGATTAAGATTTTTACAGGCAGTTTCCTCCTGGTTTACCTCACCTGCACGCACGACCTGCTGCCCTTGTGTCGTGCCCCTGTTACAGCTGGTGGCTCAGTTCAGACATGTCAGGGAGCCTCTCAGCTCCCTGCTTGCCTGTTTAGGGACTGGAGTGTGTGTAGGCTGCAGGGAGGAAACAAATCCCCCTGGCCAGAGCAGGCAGCAGTGGTGCTGGTGTACCAGGGCAGCAGTGCTGCCGAGGGGGATGACTGCTGCTGCAGTAATGATGGAGGGCAGAGCCACTCGAGTGTGGCTGCCTTGCAGCATGCTGCTGACTCGGCCTGCCAGGGAGTCCTTCAAGCCCTGATGCTGTCACATAGGCTCAGTGCACCCGAGCAAGCCCTGCAGCTCCCTGTGAGCTGCTCTCGCCCTGCATCCCTGTGTTAGGTGGCAGGATCCAGCGAGGTACAGGAGAGCAGGGAAAGCTGGGGGGGATGCCACTTCTTCTGCACTTCTCCTGCAAACTTTTGTAAACATATTGCTAATGGCTTGGAGAGAAAACACTCTGAAGAGTTATTTCGCCAAATTTGGAGACTAATTTCAGTCATTAAGGTGTGAAGCAAGGGATTTTAGTGCTGCTTTAAGTGTAAATCTCAAGGCAGCTCCAAGGATCGGAGTCGTTGATGATCCCGCCTTGATTATTATTAGAGGTTCTAATCTTTCCAGTGAAAACGAACATAAATGACACCCTCTTGTCTCATATCTGTTGCTGATTTCTGTGAACTCTTCTTGTCAGGCTGTGCAAGGGAGATTCCCGTAGTGGAATTGTTCTTGGGTGTGAGGGGAAAGAGGGTTGAGAACTGTTTAATATTGGTGTTTGTTTAATTAGATGTTGGCACTGCTTACTCATTACTGACATATAAAGCTGCAACTCCCATCAGGCTAATGGCATCCTCATCTTCTTGGAGCCTTTCTTTGGCTTTCCTCTGGTGGCCAGTGCAGAGAAGTCATGAAGTTGTGATCTTGGTCCACTGGAAGATCCCTTCCACCACCAGAGCCTTAACTAGGTCTTGTAGGGTGCACATACCTGGCAATGGTCCTTGCCTGGCATTCCTCAGTACCAGAACAATTCACACAGCTGGGAAAAAAATGCCAGAAAAAGAGCATGTGTGGTCCTGACATGGGATGTTTTATGCCATTACAAACAATTGCGTGGCTAAGATTTTCCACATGGAGGATGTTTTGGGGTTCTCTCAATGTTTGGGTTCCAAATGGCTTTGGTTTTTGGAAAATAACCAATAGTCTGCCTTTGAAAATTGTCCTGTTGCAGCTGTTTCATGCTGGGCTCCATTATGGCTGTGTTTCCAACGCTGAACATGTCCCTTGAAGGTCACAACATGGAGCAAGTGTGGAATTTCCTTCAGAAATAAACATAATTGCTGATTGCACTTGGCAATGGGGAGTTAGGAGATGAATTTGGTTGATTAATGGAGTTAGAACAAAAAAGTTTGAAAAGGGAAGAAACTAAAATCATGACCTGCTTTTTTATTTGTTTGAAGAAGTTTCCCTGACACAATGCTTTCATTAGATTAGCAGGGAGGTCTCTTTGTGCAGATAGTAGGAAAGCATGAACCCACTGAAAGAACGGATTTTTTTTCTCTTATTTATTTTCGTGAAATTGGTTCAAATTGAGTTCAGAGGGGATAAATTGAAGCTGAATATTAGGAAATGTTTCCTGATGTCATGGTGTAATAGAACAGAAGAACCTCTTATGTCTGTAATAGAAATGTTGCTTGCGTAATTTATAAAACTGTGCAAAACAGGGGAGTGCAGAGTCCAGGAGCTAGCCCTGCAGGCAGCTTGGTCACCTCTGCCTCTCATGGTGATGTGATGCTACTGGTGCCAGAGCAGATTTACAAAGGTAAAATCTACTTCATGCAACAGGATTGTGAATTGAAGTGAAATATATGAACAGGGGAAACTGTCAGAGTGCCATGGAGATGTCATATAAACCACTGAACTGTGAAATGTGTATTTACCTCCTCTTCCTTGCAGTGTATTTCTAGATGGTCTGACAGTTAAGAAAACAATAGACCTGATTCTTATTTAGAGCAACACCATTTTAACATGTTCTCACAATGCAGCAAGGCCTTGAAATGAGTGTAGCTGTAATCTCAGTCCACTTAAAGATCTTCCCTATTGCCAGAGCTGAGTAAGGAGGCTTTAGGATAAATGAGATTGAAGCCTGGACTGTTTAACTGTCCATTTGTACAGCTGACATGAGGTGCCCCAACAGGGAGTGCCTTTTGCCGAAGTGATGGGGCCTTTCCAGACAAAGGGAATCACTGATGTTGGTTGCAGGGCTGATCCCCCTTTAGTTTGATCTTACTGGGTGTAAGGCTCGACTCTGTCCCTAGGAAAAAGGACTTTCACTGGGCTCTTTCAACATCATTATCCCTATTCGTAAGCTCCTTCACAGGATCACTCTGGGTCCCATGAGGTGTGCTGGCTCTGATAGGGATAGAGCTTCTTGCAGGTGTGCTCTCCACTGCTTCCCTAGCCATTGCCTTGATATTTGGGCTGGGGGGAGGCTGTCTCCACTGCTTCACCTGTAGGCCATCACTGTTCTCCAATGGCATGCAAAATCTCCTTTGGAGAGTGGGCCAAGTGTAGGCTGTGAAGCGTGTTTACACAGCTGATTGCTATGGATCCTTTTGCCCTTTGAGGCAGGGGAAACCAGGGACTGTGGACATACATGTGTGTGTGAGTCTAAGACGTGCTTTCAGGAATTCACTGAGAGCCAACACAGTACATCACTTCCCTATCCCAGTCACAAAATGGGGACAATTGCCTTGCCTTGCCTGATTGTCCCAATTCTTGGAGTAATTGTCCTGTTTTTCTAACTCTCTTCCTCTTAGACTTTTCCCTTGTTTGCACTGTGCTCCTACCCTCCTGATGTGAGCTGAAGAGGGGAGGCAGGCTCTCAATCTGGGTTTGGTTTCCAAGCATTAATGTTCTCCTTGTTCTCTTCTCTCTCCTGCAGGTACCTGATCAATGTCACCTTTGAAGGCAGGAATTTGTCGTTCAGTGAAGACGGATACCAGATGCATCCCAAGCTGGTGATCATCCTTTTGACCAAGGAGAGGAAGTGGGAGAGGGTAGGATATGTTTGGTAATTCTCAAACTGTGTCAGGGAAGAAGAAGGGGGAAGGCTCCAGGCAAATAATCCCCCCCACCTTTCTGTACTTCTTATCAAGGGCTGGCAACCTGCTTCTTGTATCCCAGACCACTGGTATCTCCAGTTCCCAGGCTGCTGTCTTCTCCATGCAGGATGCCATTACAGTCTTCCATTAGCATGCATAAAAAATTCATCAGCTTCCTTTCTGCAACCTCTGAACATAAGTTTTCCGGCCTTTCAGAGAAGAGACCTCTTCTGTGCCATGACTTTCAATGGCTGAGACAGAAAATATTTCTCTGTATGGCTTGCTGGCAGTGAAGTTCTATATGCTAAGCGACTGGGATTGAGCTACAGCCACACTTAGTAATTTATGCCAGAGTTAACAGTGCCTGATATATCTGGCCAGTGTCCCTTGCAATGGGATGGTGCATTAAGTAGGATGTGAACGTGAGATCATATTGAGTAGTTCAAAGATCCAAATTTGCATATTTTGGAATTATTTGCATGTAACCCAAAGCACCATTTTAGAAATGGTGTGAATTTCTGAGTTAGTGGCAAGTTTTGGTTCGTTTCACCTCCCACACAAATGTCAGTGGTCCAGGCTCAGAACAAACATTCCCAAAGGGTTTCAACTGAAGCAGAGGGAGTAGTTTAAGGGCTGAAAAGATGAGATATAAAAAAGTTACGGGGGTGAGAAGTCAGAGCAAAGGAAGGAAAATTCATCAGAACACTTGATAGATATGAAGCAGAAGTTGGTCTGGATGTGATCATGTGTATGGCTTAGAAAAATGCCCCTTTGTCCCACCATCCACAGAAAACTTCCTCTCCTCGCCTGCTTATTCCCTGCGTGGACTTGCAAGTGGCCTGCTTGGTGAAAGCAAGGAAGAAAGTAATGGGGAAATGAGAATGAAACGGGGAGCTGCCAGGAGAAGTGTATTCAGAAGAGAGCTGTGGGAACAACTTGTGAATGAGACAGAAGAGCAATCCCAACAGTGCCTGGCAGGCACTAGGATCTCCCACTAGTTGCAGGAGTTTAAGAAGAAGGTGAAAGGTCCCAGCTTGTGCCTGGTTTCCAGGAGAACCTGTCTACCTCATGGTCTTGGCACTATGCAGACCAGATGAGGGTATATGGTCTGAGAGAGTCAGGAGGTCTCAGTGGGCCAGGAGTGTGAGGAAACAAATGGCATGGCATAGCATGTGTGGACAACTCTTGGACACAGCTGAAAGCAGGCTGTCTAGATACTGCACAGGGTGTGGACACGCAAAGCTCAGGCTGTAGAAACCTCACGTCAGGCTTGGTCCATCACTCAACGTCATTAAAGCTTACCAGGAGAAGTCCAGGAGGATTTGTTCCTAGCTGGCACCAGATTTGTTCTCACGGGGGAAAATTCCATAGTCAGAGAAGGAAAACAAGGCAGTAGCAACATGAATCCTCCTAGGGATTATTAGCAGGGCTGGCTGTGGGAATCTGTTGCTGGAATGCTTTGAAGTCTCTGGGGAGGCACAGCTAAATACAGTCCTGTTTTTATCTTGCCTGTCACATGCTTCACATGTCGCACCCTCAGTGAAGGCTTGGTGGCTTCCGTCAGTGGTAGGAAGGGTTGTTCAGTCTCTGAGAGTGTATTTGTGGTCTCTCAGATGAACCAGACAATTAGTGGAAGGGATCCTGGTGATCACGGCTGTTGGGATTAGACCTGGGACCTGCTTGAGCCTTGCTGTTTGTGAGGATTACTTGGCATCCATTAAATCAAAACAACCCTTCATTTCATAGGAGCTGGGGCTGGACTGAAATGAGGCTATGATGAACTATGGTATTAGTGGTAAAAGAGCACGTAGTGCTTTCTGGACACATATGTTTTATCTTGAAGTGGATGTTTTGCTCAGAGAGATCAGATTATTACAATCAAACTTGGAACTGTTTGAATTTTACACTGGCAGGTTCTTCCTGGAAGACACCAAAGTCATCTCCAACATGTTCTGATCACAGACCAAAACCTTTCATACCTGGAACCTCATGCTCTTTTTCTTAATTTTCCATTCAGCAGAAATGTAAACATTAAAATGTAAGTGTGAAACAGAGATCTTCGTGACAAAGATCATAGTTTTGTTCCATGTTTGCAGAGAGTCAGGCAAAACAGAGCATTGGCCCTTAACGACAGCTCCAAGGCAATGCCACAATACAAGCCACAATACAAGAAATTATTAATATATTTTTAGCACATAATTCCAATACCTTTAGAAGTGCACTGCTTTGGAACATCATCCAAATTTTCACTGATTTTATGTAAATAGCAAGGTGCTTCATCCTGGCAACTTTTAGGCAGACACTCAGGCAGTAGGAGACATGAGATGTAGGGCTGCATGGAAAACTGATTTGGTCCAGTTGCATTCACTATAGCTCAGTGTTTTAACTACACACTTTTATCCATAATCAGATGCTATGCCTGGAAGAAACTCAAGAGGTCATCTAGTTCCTCCCTGTGCCCAAGAGAGGGTTCAACTAGACTGGAATTATTCCTGACAGATGTTTGTCTCACCTACTCTGAAAGACCTTCAATGCTAGAAACTCCATGAAATCCTGAGTCAATCTCTTCTATGGCTTCTCCTCCTTACCCTGCTAAGTTTTTCTAACGTCTAACCTAGATTTCCCTGGCTGCAATTTAAGCCCATTAATACTTTGTGTCTCCCTAATGGACATAGGGATTTGTTTATTCTCTACCACTTCTTATCTTCCCTATGTGGGTTTGAAGGCTTCTATCATGTTGTCTCCCAGTCATCTCTGGTGCAGGTTAAACAAGAATTTGTTCAGTCCCTCTTGGTAGGTCATGTTTTCTAGTCTTCTGATCATTTCTGTTAGCCTCCTCTGGATTTAGTAACGCAGTTTGCAGCTCTGTGCAGCTTGGTGCATTTGATTCTTGAAAGATGGCAAATGGATTTTGAGGGTATGTCTCATGGAGTAGAGATATATAAAAAGATATGTTTTAAAATAGGTGTGAAGTCTTCCATTTTCTGAGCAGCAAAGATCCAGACAGTGACTGAACTGTTTCAGGATTTCAGGTCTGTGAAATCTTTTGCGATTTTGATTTTTTGTCCCAGTTTGGGAATAAATATCTTCACAACCTCACCAGTTATTTCAGAACAGGAATTAGTTTTCCAGAGGAGCTGCAGCTGCCCCCAGACTCTGATGATGATAAATCTCCTCATGAGTGCTTCAGAAAAAGTGAAGCCTTGTAGGGCTGACAATCATGAAAGAACAAGAAGAGAAGCCACTTTCTACAAGGGGGCAGTAACTTGAGCTCTCCTCCTTGTCTTAACCATGAGTGATGATTCATCATGATAAGCAAATGTGCTGAATTTCATTCACTTCTCTGTACTCTGCTGCTTGGGGGCAGAAGGCTGCATGCCTTTCCTCACTATCTTTTCATCAGCTGCTTAGTAAAGCTCTTTGCTTCACTGGCCAGATAGCCTAGGTGTGTTCTGGGTTCCTAGATGCCCCTGTTGTATTTATCATAGAGGTGCAGGTATGCAGATGGAGGTGGTGAAGGAGGTCTGCTCTTATGCTCCATGAAGGGCCATGCCTCAGTGCAGTGATGAGTGGGGGCCAGATGTCTTGCAAAGTGAGCCAGAGGCTCAGTACTACACTAGGTTTTGTGTCATTGGGTTGTGATATTTTGTGTGGGAAGAGTTTTCACCCAGTATTTTTCTTCACTATTTGCCTTTCTCTACTGCTCTACTATGATCCTACATATGGTGAGGACTTAATTCTGGGTTCATGATTGCTTTCTGAGAGCTAGCAAGTGCTTCTATCTCCAGCTCTTTCTCACATCCTCCTTCTCTAATGAGTCCTATCCCACTAGCTCCCCCGCAGCAGTCCTGTCCCATTAGCTCCCAGCTCCTCCCATCTGCTTCCTCACTTTCCCCCAGCAAACATGGGGATGACATAAATGTTATGAACTCTGAGGCCCTCTTTCAGATTCTTTCTCTACTTTAATTACTAGTGAGTTTTGCATTACTTCTATCACTAGGCTGTGCTCAGCCATTTTGCTGATGCTTCTCTGCCTCTTCTCTTAGGTGTGTCACTGGGGATTCAGAGCACCTTTCCATGAGGCTCATGACACTTCTTGTGCCAGCCCACAGAGCCCTTGGATTAGCAAGCTCCCTCCATCTCTTACCAGGCATGCCCCATTAACTCCTCTTCCTGTCTGGACAAGCAAAGCCCCAGGTGGTGGTTTTGGTCGGGGTGCCACTACAAGCCATCTTAGAGGACAGATGGGAAACTTATGTTGAAAGATTCATTCTCCCTGCAGCATGTGCTAATCCTCTGCCCCTATCAACCTTCAGCCAGCTTAGCAGATAAAATGTTTGTCTGCTGCTGGTGCTATAATTATCAGCATTTGACTTTTGAACTCTTCAACTCTAGCAGGGTCTGTTCTGCCTTCTCTAGCCGTCGGTGTGGCCATGATTACAAATTCACGGGCAGGCTGCTCTTAGCCTGTACTCTTACAGCATTGCACACATTAGTGCTCCCTGGGAATGGGGCCATTTGCTGTGACATCCTGTCAGCTGCCTCAGTGACTGTGGACTTCCAGGACTTCCTAATGCCGCAACAGGGTGGAAAATAGTGCCACTACTCTCTGCCACATGGGCTTTCCAGAGATGTGTTCAGCCTCGATCACAGTCTGCATAAGATGAGTTTGTGAACTTCTGTGACCCTGTCTCCAGCTTGGGACAGAGCATCATTATGCCCATCCATGCCTGGGAAGGGTTCCCCTGGGATGTGGGATGGAGATATAGAAAGGAAAGAAGGATTTAGAAGAGAAAAATTGAAAATGAAGTTTTCCCTTATCTCAAAAAATGAGGAAAGAGAACAAGATAAATCTTTGGACACCTAAATGATTGTTGAAAAACGGACATAATGGTCAGCTGCTTTTCATGCCCCAGAACCGAGAAAGAAGAAGTTGTCTTGCTAAATTTTCAAGCAGAAGGATTTCAGTTAGATATGTAGGGAGCTGTCTAATTACTGGCATGGTGAGACATGGCGAGGCTCATTTGCTGGTAGAGGTTCATTTGCTGGAGGACACAGAGAAAAATATCCAACAGTGCAGGATCTCAATCTATCTTGTCCTGTCTCCGAGCTGGTGGATGCAGTAAGTGATCTCTTGTGGTTCTCCGCCAGCCTACATTTCTGTGATTAGATGAGCAAGACGAACCTGAAGAGTGTTTCACAAAAAGCCGCTTATTTCATAGGAGAGAAAACCCGGGTTATGGACAAGCTGATCAAAAACTTCAAGCCTGGTCCAGTGAGGACATAATTTCCGTAAGCTTCTACCATGAACCTTTTGTACGAGCAGGCAGTTGGCATGCGAGGGCTATTGTGGATGGCTGCGAACAAAAGCTCTTACGGAGGCACTTATCCCCTCCTGAAGTCTGCACCTTTGCGGAGTTGATGAGCACCACAGAGACAGGGAATAGGCTGTAGAATTCGATGATGACGCAGCCTTCAGGCCTGATCTCAAGTCCTTCTGTGCATTAAAAGAAATATTCACTGTCATCTCTTTGTGTGCTTCAATGTCCCAGTGGCAGAAATAACAGGGGAGAGGAGGAAGAGGACTGAAAATACCGATCAGTGTTCTTGGCTTTTAGTAATGGTTCATGTGGTACTGACCACTCCGTGAAGAATCAATATGAATCATGTTATCCTATCTGTTATATTGCTTAGCAGAAGGAAGGACTTCGATTTTTTTTTTTAATTTCACTTTCTTAGAGAATAAAAACCTCCTTAAAGAAGGCTTTTTAAAAATAGCAGAGGAACAAGAATGTAGGGTTGGGAGGTGAAAACTGCAGCTGTAGAAATCCAAGCCTTCTCTGAAGGCCTTCCCCTGCCCTTGGAAAGATGACTAGATTGTTTGAGACAGTTTCCTCCTCATGTTGTCTGGTGCCCACCTAAGCAAGCCTTTCTGATCACTTACACCTGCATGCACGTGTATGCTGGCCTCCATGGGATAGAAGTTACTGCCTTTGGTTAGGTTCTGCTCTGTGTGTGGAGTTCTGGCATCTTGCCTGTGTGTCCAGGGAGGAAATAATTTTTTATTCCACTGACTCCTTTTACAGTGAGACAAGATTGGATTGTTTTTGCCAATCAGTCTTGTTTTGCTAATTTTGCTGTGTACATGGGGATTTATGACTCATTGTCCCTGAGGAGAAATGGCATAGAAGTTTGTTTAAACCTACTCAGAGTAAGTGACTGATTCTGTTCCCATAGAACCAATTTTTAGAAGAATATAGCTTCTCTTAGGGCAGAGGGACTGTTCTGGATTCAAGCACATATGGCTGAAATTAGAACGGGAGTCTGTATGTGCATTTCCCCCCTTATTTTTAAAGTGTTCTTTCTGGACATGTCTCTAAGAGACCATAATTTGCTGAATGCCTTACTTCTCATTAGACAGCAGACTTGCATCAAAGAATACATATTTTATGGATATCCCACTCCCAAGTGAGTGTCCCTTAGATACCTGATCTAGGTCACATCTGATGGGTCTGTTTATGACCCTGATTCAATCAGACAACCAGATGGCTTTATTTGTGCACCTATGCTGCACCCACTGCCAGGATTTGGCCTGACTTCTCACAGTTGTCCAGGATCTAACTGTATGTATTTGTGGCTAATTATGGCCATGTTAATCTTACACTGACTCCTAAGGAGAAGGGCAGATTCAAGTGCCACACAAAGCCTTCCTTTTCAGAGGATAAATGGAACAATCTTTCTGGAAAAGCCTTCTACGTAAATCTTGCAGGCTTACTGGTCAAACTGTGTCTTTGCTGGATTGCTGCATCCTGCAATAATAAGCTAGTCTAACTCTCACCAAAGAGAATATAGTGAGTGTCTCTTCCTAACCACTGTATGTTATGTCACTATAAGCTGTTCGCTCCCTTTGCCTCTTGCTGAAGCAGTTCCTGACTTTGTTTGCTTGAATTTTGGAGTGTATTTGTATGATTCATGAGCCTGCAGAAAAATATTCTGGCTCTTCTCCACCAGACCCTACTCCCTTGCTACTGGAGGGAATTCTTACATTGAAACAATGACAGCTTCTTGGAGAGACCTTGTCCTCTTATGCAAATCAGATATTGGAATATCTGGAGATCTTTATTAAGCCCAGGCTGTAGGTAGAATGCCTCCTACCATTTCTGAGCTGGTGTAGCTGATGAGGGTGATAGCAGCCATCTGACCTTTACTGGGGTTGCCAGGCTGACTCGTTGGACAGGGAATCCCGGAGGATTGTGCTCCATGTACTAATGTGATAACAACATCCAGCCACAAGAGAAGACTGCCCTCACCTTCGTTGTATTCCGGATGAGAACTCTTGTCTGGAGCTTTCTCAGCTGACTTGCTCATGCCACGCAGTGAGAGGTGCCACTGTAACCCTTTGCCACACGAATATGCAGTCATCTCTTGCAGTCATCATTGCTGTCCCAAGCACCCAGTTATGGACTTGGGACTCTGCTCTGCAGGGAGCTGAGTGAACACTAACACAAAAGGTGGCTCCTACCCCAAAGTGGTTACACTTTAATTAGAAGACAAAAGGTAGCAGATGGGTACAGATGGACCAACGGGGGAGTACAAGGGAACAATCAGACAACATTAGTCAGCATGGTAGGCAGCAGGCTTTACACACCAACTGCCTAACTCTTGTGAAGGCTTTGATAGGCAGCGGAGAATTATAACTGGCTTTGTGCAGGCTTGTGGGAGCCTTGTTGAGAGTGTGAAGGGCAGACAGGGAAAAGCAGTAAAGGTGCTTGGAGAGCTGCAGCTCAGAAGGTGCAACAGCTCAAAAATACCCAGTGCTGCTGGAAAATTTCCAGTCTTCTTAACATCTGAGGGGATAATCCTAACTTTACAGAGAACCAAAAAAATCCCTGGTAAGGCCACATCTTGGAATGCAGCACAAGCTCCCAGTGCAGAGCTGGTGTGCTAGTGCCAGAGCCACATTGCTTCTGGTTGAAACCCCTCCTGCTTGCCAGCAGCTTGGAGATTTCCATGGCGTGTCAGATGCTGCTGTGTATCTGTGCTCCTTTAATCGTGAGCATTTCATTGATTGTGGGAATGTTTCATCCCAGCATGTTGAAAATAAACACCCATATCTTAATGCAGGAGATAGATGATTTGCTATGGGAAGATGAGCTTTCAGGCATGGGTACAGAAATTACATGTTCCTATCACAGCGCAGTATCAGGGATCCATCCCATCATCATCCCTGATCAGTCCACAACATCCTCAAAAAACCCCAAAATCCGTAAAACCCCCAAAACCAGGAAGGTGGTTTGATTTGGTGCCTAATTTCAATCTGAGCACAAGAATGAACTTTTTCCCCAAAATCCATGTACAAGTGAACTGACTGAAGTGGCTGAGGTCACTTGGCTTGTTCAAGCTGGAGAAGAGGAGACAGAGCACAGCTGTCATAGCAGTCTACAGCTTCACAGAATCACAGAACATTCTGAGTTGGAAGGGACCCACAAGGATCATCAAGTCCAACTCTTCCTCATGAGGGGAAGCGGAGAGGCAGACACTGATCTCTTTTCTCTGTGACCAGTGACAGGACGCAAGGAAATGGCATGAAGCCAGGGGAGATTTAAGATAAGGATTAGGAAAAGGTTCTTCACCCAGAGGGTGGTTGGGCACTGGAACAGGCTCCCCAGGGAAGTGGTCACAGAATCAAGGCTGCCATAGTTCAAGAAGCTGTTTGGACAACACTCTCAGGCACATGATGTGATTCTTGGGATGGTCCTGTCCAGGGCCAGGATCACTGGACTTCAGTGATCCTTGTAGGTCTTTTCCAACTGAGAATATTCTAAGATTCTGTGATTCTGTGACTGTTTATCAGCCCAACAGTACTTGCTTCATCTGTACTCCACTCAGGAGTGACATGAACAGGTTATGTATCCTTCAATACTGGGCAGATACACAGCATAGCCACTTACAGTTTCCCTTGCTTTGTGTCCAATTATATACTGGAAATCACTTCAGGGAGTCTGTAGCTGTGAGGAACCACACAGATGCCATTGGAAGAGGAAGTTTATTTCCTGTTGGTTTCGGTGGCCAGACTGTGCCATGAAAAGGCAGCTGAAGGAAGCATGGGAATTTAGGCAGCTTTAAGACTTGAAAAGCATGAAGAGATGAGGGCACAGAAAGCTAGCAGCCAACCAAACTGAGTCTAGAGAAGGCACTAGCAGAGCTTCAGCTGAAGGAGGCTCACAGTGAGTGAACGTGCCCCCAGTGCCTGAGGGTGTGTTTTCATCTGTTCAGTTGCATTTGCTTGAGTCTGTCTCATGTCAACGACATCTTTGCTTGGCCTGTGAATCCTTTGCTTTTTCTATTTTTACATTATCTGAATGTTATTAACAGGAGGCTCTGTTTTCCTTCCATGGGGCTTGAGAGAAGGGAAGTGCTGCATATTCATAGGACCCTATGTTTTTCTTTCTTTTGTCTTGTTCTTTCTCTTCCTCCTCCTTCTCTTCTCTTCTCTTCTCTATTTGTTTTTGGTAAGATTCTGGCAGTTTGCTTTTCCTGCAGTAAAAGTCTGGCCACATTTTCCTCTGAATGAATATGAAATAAGATTTTCTTAATATGAAACAGCTCAGACTTTTTTCAGTAAGAAATAGCTTGTTTGTTGTGTCTGGCTTGGTTTGTTTCTCTCCTCTGGTGTTGGTTCTGGCCAGTGTTCCCGTGCTTGTTCTCACATGCTCCTTGTTTTGTGTTTGAACCCTGATTGTATGTGGTTGACTTGCCTTGATGCTGAACTGCATCTTGACAGTATTTTTTACTAGATCAGGAGAGTCTGTTCCCTTGTGGTCTTCTCTGCACTGTTACGTGTTAACTTCTGTGCTGTTTTTCAAAGGTATTTCAGTGTTAAAACTGTGGTTATCACTGGAGCTACTCTGTGCTTGAGTTACTCTTGCTGCTCATGAACTCTGGCATGTTCTCAGTGTCATCGATTTGAGCATACAATATGTGCAGCATCATTTGTTTTCCCTGTGCCTGAACTGTGTTTTCCCCGAGTCTGTAATTTTTTCAGACTGCCTTTGGTAACATTAGATCCCGGCACTGACTCTTTCGTTGCCTTGCAGTGGTGTCTGAGTTTCTGTCACCATTCTTCGGCCTTTCTTCCTTGTGAAAAGACCTGGCATTTACTGACCTGGGTTTAATTCTAAAATGTGCTGGGAGTTGTGCTGTCTTCTGCTGAGTCAGCAGTTTGACAGTCTTATTTAATTTCCTTCTGCCAGGCGAGCTGCATGCTGCAATGTCTCCCACCATGCCAAGCCTGAAAGGCTGTTTGACAGCCGTTTTCTTGTTCCCGTTTAAGCTTTCAAATTGGTCTGCATTTTGTGTGGCAGTTTCTGGTGCTTGTTTCCCTTAGGTTTATTTCCTCAGTTCCCGTACACGATAATGACTTACATTTCCATTGTTCCTTCCTTCGAGAAGGATCCTAAGCGCTTTGCAAAATTAACATAGAGGCAACACTTCACTATGAGTAACATTCAGCCGCTCATGTGGTGGAATGGGGTTAGGCTGTTTAATGATGCAAAACAGCGCTGCACAGCCATGTAAGGTAAGGAATGGGAGTCTCAAACAGAAGGAGGCGAGGAATTTTTAATTAGACTCTGGCCAACTTTGTCCACAAAGTCTGTTTTTGGGGAAAATTACATGGATCATTAAATAAGAGGAGTGATAAGGCCTTTGTCCTTCCCCTTCCAGATGATAATGCCTAAGCCTCAGAAATATGGTGGGAGGAACAAATGAGTCTGTGGAAAAACATAGTTCAGGATCAATGAAAATATTAATTAATTTTGGCCAGATATGGAGGATTTATTGTGGAAGTTTTACAGCTGTAAATGAAAACTGACATCTTGGTGTTTTCACAAAAGCCTTTAGATACCATTCACAAAGGTGATGTGGAGGAGAAAATGGCAGCATCTTCCCCCAGAACCCAGAGCCTCGTTAGGCAAACAGTGAGGACAGACTACTAGGCAGTGGGAAAACTGTATTCAGATAATTTCTGCCTGACTCAGAATGGAGGCTTAAACTGCTGTCCCTGTCACCTCTCATGAGGAAGGTCTAGCCTTTGGGACTGGGATTTCATTTTTTATTTTATTTTTTTAATTGTCACTTCATTGCTAGTGAGTACTTGAAGTGTCTCTGCAGATGTGTGTTTCAATCTTTCCACCACTGTTATTATTCATGTCTGTTAAAGAACATGATTTTTTTGTGTGTGTTGAATGACTGAGTTTGATTAGCGGAAAATTCTGAAAAGAAAACAAACCTGGCTTTAGATGGAAGTAATGCCTGGGTTTATATTGAAGCAATACCTTTAATTTTTAAAAAAAGTTTTTGTTGGTGTTTTGTTTGTTTTTGTTTTTGTTTTTGTTTTTTTTGTATTGTTCATACCTTGCTTTGAAAAATCTTTTTTTTTCACAACTTCATCAGAACAGCGTTTTGGTCAGTGGTGGAGCATGCAGTGTGGGCCTTTATGTGACTGGAGAAACTGCACAGTGCAATGTCAATGCTAATAGGTGTTGCACATCTTTTTGTTCTCCCTGTAGGTCCATCCTGGTTTATATAATCATGTGGTTTTTGAGAAGAAATAGTCTTTGCTGGTAAATCAACTTATATTGGGTGCAGCACTGGATAGCAGAGGTGTGCTGCAAGTTTTCCAGTCTAAACAGTGTTGTACAACAGTCTCACCAGCCAAGCTGGGAAATCTGGAAATAACAGAGAGAGTCCATTCTGCAGTCTGCTGCCGGAGATCAGCTCCGGCACGCTGAGTTTAACTGTTTGCTCTAAGCATCATCTGGGTGTTTTAAGAATTCAGGATTGCTCAGGTCACTTCTTTCAGGAGAGAGCTTTACTTTTGTTCTTTTTTAGAAGTGGGAGCTATTTGCTTTCCTTCTGAGATGTGTGCTCATTTTCACTGGGGCCAGAGTTCTTTGTATTGCTGCATTAAATTATGTTTGCTTTGTAAAGACTGCTGGGATTATGGCAGCATCTCATTTCTGTAGCTTTTTTCACCTTTGACAGGGGCTACCTGTGGACAGCTGCTTTCCTTGAGCTTGTCCTGTGTGTATAGATCAGCCTGCATTTGTAGTTTCCACCAGCTTCATGCCCTGTTCCTTTTCTTACAGGTGACTGCTGTTTGAGGTCTCGGCTTTTGGAAGGTCTGAGGAACAGAGCCATAGAGAACTCTCTGTGTCTTTATTTGAACATTTGTTCTATCCATGCTCTGTCTCCTGTTTGGGTCCAGAATAAGTGCTGTGTGTGTATATATTTTCCTGCTCATTGCTCAGACACCTTGCTCCAGCCTGGGAGTAATGGAGACACTGTCTTACAAATAAAGATTAAAAGAGTACAGTCTAGTGAAATTGGCATTAGGAACTTTCTCCATTAGAAGTCCCTTGTCTCAAATAAACACTCTGAAGATTTCCCAGGGTTTATTGTGCAATGTTACTTGAACTTTAGTTAAAACTTGTTTTCCCTGGCTCACCTGTGTCTCACTGGACCCTTGCCTGGTTCCAGAGGGTAAATTTTTCCCAAATATATATTTTTACTAGATAGAGAGTATGGTAATTTTCTGCAAGTGTTTGAAGGGAATAATCAATAAGAAAAGGAAGGCCTTCTTTAATACAATCCAAGTGAATGTAATTAAAGAGTAATGGGGAGGCAGGGGGTAGAGCAAAAGTGCATTTAAATGTAATATTGGGAAAAAGAGGGTTCTTTTAGAAGATGCAGAACAGTAGTGTGATGGACGTGCTAGCAGCCTGGTTGCTGTAGCTGTTGACTGTGGGACAGAACAGACCACATGGGAGGGAGATGGAGAGGAACTGACAGCAGAGACATCCACTAAATTTTTCATTTTCATTGTTCCATGTCTGTCAGTGTGTTGCTCTGGAGGGAGAGCAGCACAACCCTCCCTACCCCCAGGAGAAACTCCCCCTCTCCCAGATATGCTCTTCCCTCAGCAGCCCTGGCTGCCTTCCTATGGGCGGGAATGTAGAAAAAATTGCCTTTGCTTGATGGGAGCAGGCCCAGTTGGTGCCATGACACGGAGAGATGGCTGAGAAGCCCCTGGTGCCCTGAGGAGGCTGGCAGGTCTCTGCACTGCCTGCTTTGTGTCTGCACGGGTGGAATTTTCCAGGATCATCCCCCTCTGCCACCACCACCACTTTGCAAATTCCAAGAAACGCAACTCATGAAAATGCATTCTTAGCACACAGCTGACATGGTCAACATCTGCTTTCCAAAGAGAGTGCTGTGAGAGATTTCAAATTGCTGCACTGTGGAAAAAAAATGGCTTGGGGTAATTATAGATACCTAACAATACTATTTAATTTCTTCTGCCATATCTTTCCTACATAGTGTATCTGGTAATGCTTCACAGAGCTGAATAATTCTGACAGAGGGCAGTGAAAGGGGTAGGTAAGGGAGGAAAAAAGTTCCCTGTGATTTCAGCTGGGATCTGAAATGACGGAAATGTGAGCAAAAGGTTAGGTGTTTTCAAGTCCTGTTCCAGAAAGGGGACCTTTGCCTTTTTTGTGCAGTGCCTACAGGAGTAGGTAGAGGATGTGGATGATGAGGGCAGCTGAGAAAAACAGGACCTCCAAGCACAGTCTCACAGGACAGGGGGAGCTTAGCACAAAGCCTCACTGGTAGCTGGGGTGCTGCTTGACACCCCTGCTTCTGAGCAGGCTCGGAGCTTGGGATCCCAGGGAAAAGGGACGCAAAATTTATGAGGCTAGACCTGTGACCAGTCGTGAGACTGACTCTTCCAGTGGGCAATTCAAGGTGCCTAAAAGTCAGACCCGTGCTCAAAAGCACCTTTGCTTCCTCTCGTACAGGGGGAACCTGAGAAGACCAACCTCAAACAAGCTTAAGTAGGACAAGTCTGGGTCCTGGTGATGTCTCCTCTCTGCTTCACAAGTGCTGTCACTTTGTTGGCACAACATTCCAGAGGTCCTAGATAAGCTGTGGGTGTCCACAGTATGTCCTGGCAGCGTAGGGCCAGCTGCAGTGATGACCTATCCCCCAAGAAGTGCTCTCATTCCCTGAGGGCTGCTGCAGCAGAGAGGGCACTGCAGGGGAGACTTCAGAAGAGGCTCAAGGGCCAAATAGGTGGACTTGTGGGAAGGTCAGAAGATGGTTTAGGAGGAGCCCTCAGAGACTAAGTGGCACATGTGAAGGGCACAGTGAGAACCATGGAGAGCAGAAGTGGGGAGCAGTGGGCAAAAACAGAATTTGGGGATATTAGATGTCGGTTCTGGCATCAAAATGGAGGCACCCAGGAGAGGGGACCTTGGGGGCTATTGAACTTTTCTGTAGAGCCAGTAGCAGGAGAAGGATGTTATGGAGGCTTGATATTTACCTTGGCTTGCTGTGCATCCAGGGTCAAAGTAGATAAAAAAGGATGCAAGGTGAAGATGAAGCCCATGTCTCAAGCCCTTGGGATGTTGTGTGCTTTCTGCCCTTGTGCTGGGTGCTCTGTCCCACCTCAGTTGCTGTCCCTGAGATGAGTACAGATGTGCAGAGTTGAAGTGAAAGGCAGTGGAGGTTTTCTAAAGGGATGATAGAAGGTCAGGCAGAGACTTCAAGCTGAGGACTTCTCAATTAGTATGGCTTCTACTGGTAAATTATCCCGTGAAGGCAAACTCTTAAGTATAATTTCATGTAGAGAAATGCACCAAAAGGGATATAATGAAGCTATTCATATTATGGAAGTGTGACTATTATCCTGGAAGAAACACTGGTTTGTCTGTCCTGCTCACTGGGGCTTTGTCCCAGGGATACGTAACCTGAAGAGCTATTGATGCTGATTTGTTGCAATACTTAAGTGTAGGCCCTGGGAAAGAGGCCTACATTTGCAAACGTATGTACTCTGGCCTAAAGCAACTTGTATTGAATTAACTTGCAGAAAAACTTCTGAAAGTTTTTTTGGTGGAAAGTTAGCATTTCAATTAAATACTTTTTTATTTGAAGTTCTTATTTTCATTGAGACACCCTGACTTTTTTGAGAATTCTGAAAGATTGAAAAGTGACGCTCTAGAGTCTTTTATGGCTACAAACAGGCACCTTTTATTTTTTTTTTAATTTGCTTTGTTTTTTATCTCAATTTTTTGACTACTATTCTGAAATTTTCAGCAACAGAAGTGATGTAGGGACCTCCTCTCATTTCTATTCAAATGGATATTTTTGTGTGCTTCAGGAAGCCAGAAACATGAACCAGATGATTCTGGTATTAAAAAAAGAACATACTCTTAGCCACTGTACCTCCTTCAGAGGAAATTATCATCTCTCTCTACTCCAGAAAGTTCTGCAATGATAAATGCAAAGCTGTGCAGATGCTGATGGAATAACCAAACCTTGGTTTCTGAGGAAAAAGCTAGAGATGGAAATCAGCTCAAGATTGAGATCCTGAAAGTGTTCAAGGACAGTTGGATGGGGCTTTGAGAAACCTGGTCTAGTGAAAGGTGTCCCTGCCCATGGCAGGGGGCTTGGGATTGGATGATCTTCAAGGTCTCTTCCAACTCAAGCCATTCTGTGATCCTGGACAAATCTGAAGCTGCAATCCCTGTTGAGGGCTTATGAAGAGCATGGTGAAGATGGGCACAGCTGTGTGGCAGGAAGTATACAGAAATTATTGGAAGGAGATATAAGAATGAATGATAAATATTTAGACAGCATAACAACTTTGCAAGATGGTTGCTAAAAATTAAAGCAAAAAAAGAAGTGTTCTGTTCTTGAAAGGCCTCTCTCACAGACCACCCAGACACCATCCTCTATAGTGACATGCGAAGCTTGTGTCTTTTCCTTGCTGCCTTCTGCTCTCTCCCACTTCTGTCACTGCAAACCAGACTATTCTGAGTTATGTTGATGCTGTAAAAATGGTACTGCAGTTCCTGACCCAGCCCCTCTTTCTGGGGCACAAGCACAATCTCTGTCATGTGATGGGTTGGGACAGCAGTTCTTGCCTGGTTCTTCACGTGAGATGCACATGCTTAGGAAGTCTGTTCATGTTCTCCCAACATTGTCCCTCCAGACAGTGCTGGACAGGCTTGTGGTAGAAAGCTCAGCAAAGACAGGAAAGGAAGATAGCCAAGAAAAGGGGGAAGAGGTAGGAAGGGTTAAAATAAATGCCTCTCATGAGATCCAGGTTGAAAGAAAATTGACTGCATCCTTGATTACAAACTTGTATCTTGGGGAAGAGACTAAGCCAAGGTTATTTCTGCTTGAAATTTTGCAGTTACTGGTCATTTATTTCTGCAGCACTTTGCAGAGCAGTGAACTGAATACTGACTGCCACGTGGCCAGTCAGCTATCTACCTGCAGCATAGCACTGACAGCACTGGAAACTGGAACTGACTTCAAGGATTTTCTGACATCACCATAGCCTCTATAGAAAGAGAAGGAGACAGGTTACCAGCCTTCTGTGAGAAGCTCTAAGAGATACTGCAAACACCTATCTTCCAAAGTAGATGACCTGTCCCTTTATCTGCCTGCCTGTCGGAGGGTTTCCTTGCAGGTGAAGGTAGTTTCTGAGTTGCCTATACAGAAGTAGATCTGAAAAACCTCTGATTTTCTTCACCTATTTCAGCTTAGGTTTGGGAACAGGGAAGCTGTGAAGGTTGTAATTACCATGATCCAGTTGCTGAGTCAGACATGCTTTTCATTAACACCTCCGTTCTGTTCACTTCAGCTTCAGGGTAGTTTGAGGTAATTGCTTATCTATACAAGGGTGGTTGGTCTGGGAGATAAGACCTCCATGTGAGTGTGAGTGGTATCTTTTCTTGGTAGTTTTCAAGGCTCAGACTTGACTGGAAGAGGCCACAAGGGCTCAGAAAAGCACTAGACAGTGTTCCAATTTGCCCATGAAATGAGACTGGATGGCTGATCTCCTGGTACCGGGGTGTCCCATCTATTTTGTGTTGGACATGCAGACAAGAAATAGCACCACAGCTGTTTAAAAACATCTTTGTTTTGATTTTACTTGTTGGGTTTTGTTCCCTTCTTACTGCAGTCATTATATCTCTTTCTTCTGGGTGTATAGGAGCCAGTGCCAAAGTCATAGTGAGGTTAGAGATATTTCATTGAATAGTGCTCATATACTGACCCTACAGTACATGTCTTTTTCAGGTGTGGATCTACCTTGTTTTGTATTCCTGGTGCAACTAAAGGTACTGACTCTGTTCTTCAGAGCCCTCTGTGGCTTTACATCCTCAGTATTTTATAGGTTTATCTTTCAGCCTGGATTGAAATCAGGTTTGTGCATGTAGCTTACAGGTGGTCTGGTCTTCACACAGGGTGCTAGACACTGATACTTTCTTCCGTGCTCTTGGTAAAACCCAGGCAAAAGGTTGCTGACCTTTAAGACAAGTTGCACTGCCTGCCTGGTTGCTGAGGCTGTTTCTGAGATGGTTTTCTTCTTTATGGGCTATGGAGGTCTCTAATGTCATTTTTCTGACCTTGTGTTAATTGGAAGTGTTTCCATGGATGTTTTTCAATTTTATTCCTATGGCACTTGGAGAGATTGAAACAATACACAATACAGAATGGGAAATAAATAAACCTAATGATCTTAGGAGGTTTGGCGAATCTTACATCTGTGGTGCCTGGAGCATCCTTGTTGGCTAATAAACTACTTGTCCTTCTCTTTCTGGCTTCTCTTCTGGAGAAAGTGTTCTCATAGGATCTCTCTCTTCCACACAGTGAGTCCCAGGATTGCTAAGGAATGGGAGGGAGGGCAGGGGACAAGGGCAATGCACTTCGACTGGAGGAGATGCAGGATAGTAGGGAACTGTAAAATGTGGAATGTATGAAGTGACATATCAGAGTGGAAGTTCACTCAATTGTTAATCAGGAATTCAAAAGAAGAGGAATCAATCAACGTGGCCTTTGCCTGGGTTAGGACAAATCCTTAGCTAATTTCCTTAGCAAGATGACTGATGGGTTGTGGTCAGCCTGCCAGAAGAAGTCCCAGGAAATGGGACTTGGTCAATAAGGGAGGAGCAGCCCAGCAGCCTGGCGAGCTCCTCAAGCCCTTGCACTGCAACAGTGCACGAGGTGAAGCTTCCCCTTTCTGTTGGTGCATCTGCAGAAAGAGAAACCTTTTGTCTTGTGGATGGACTGACCTACAGAGACTGCTTTCATCAGCACTTGTTGAAAGGGAAGCCTCATGCTGTGGAGGCAATACTTTTCTTCCTGTTTATGTTACGGTCATTTGGACTACTTGCAGTTGTGTGGCCATGGCTATGAAAGAAGAGTTCAGACCAAAGCTCACAATGATGTCCCTTGCAGTTTGCCACGTTCAGAGGAAACCCCTAAAGGGTTTTGCTGCAGTTCACTAAAACTGTTTGTGATGATCTCTTTTCTAAATCCCCCTGATGAAGACACAATTTTGTTTGCTTTGATTTCCATCCTCAGTCTTTTGACAATATAGTTTAAAAAAGGGGAATATTTCTGGTATAAATTAGTTCAATATTTATTGTCCCAGAATGAGAATTTCCTTTGTACCACCATTCCCAACAAATTAGTTTACTTGAGAAAAGGAAAATTTTGACAGCTTGTAGTTCTCTGTGCTGAAGCCATGCTGAGTACCAATGATCTTCTGACCTGTGGCCGTGGGCAAGTGTTCTTTTCTTATTACCTGTTTTACAGCAGCAGTTTTAATGCAACATTGTAAGGTGCAGTTGCCTCTGCAAGGGTGATGCTTGATTGTTCTACATCCTTCTTGTAGTACCCCTGCAGCCTGTGATGGATGGCATGTGGTGTTGAAGAATGTTGTTTAAGAATGAACTAATTCATTCTTAAATCTGTGCACAAACTCCTCAAGAGAAGCCAAGGGAGGAGAGGTGGAGCTGTCCTATGTGACAATTTTCCCTCCCTCCTCTGAACACAGGAGCCAATTTTCCTGGCTGCTGACGAAGATGTATTTTGAGAAATGGCAGCTGAAATTAAGCTGTGGAAAGAGAAAGGGGTGGTAGACAGAATTACTTTTTGAAAGATGTTAAATCCTAAACATCTCCTTCAGTCCAGTGCCTCTGCCACTTAACTTCATGGTGAAGACAGATCAAGGGACTTTCATTGGTAATCAGAAATAGTGGGGTTTCTTTCAGCAGCTGCTATGAAAGCTCTGCTCTATGCTACAGGCTTTTCTGTCCTTGGCTAGAAGCGTAACATCTCCACAGCAGGTAGTGCTTCAATGTGGGCAATAAATGATGTGGGAGACTTCAGAGTGGCTCAAGATGTAATGTCCCATTTTCTCAGTAGCAAGGCAGGACTGCTTCTACGTATGCTTTCTGGAGAGCAAAGTGAATTGCATCTTCAGGCTCTCCTACTAGGCTCCTCCACAGATGCTGAGAACTGTTAAAAATGCCAGTGGACTTATTTAAGTGTCCAGTGATTTGGACTTCATGTATAAGGCTTTGTCCCTTGGATATTTTAAGTGTGTGGTCCCCTGGGGTCCAGAAAAAGAAATAAAATTGTTCTAGAGACAAGCATTTTTCTGGCATAATTCTATGTTCAACGCTGTGTTCTTTCTGAGTTTCCCGTAGGCCAGGACAGTCAGCAGAGGTAGATTTACTTGTGGAATGGCTTAAACATAACTAAATGAGCTGGACTCCCCATCAGTGTTATGTCTTCAGGGAAAAGAGTCTAAGTTTTTAGTCTTAGGGTGATGTTTTTTTCTATCCTCTTTATTATCTCGTTTTGGCTGCAGTCTGGGACTTCTGTTCAATGGCCAAAGATCTCAGGCAACCAAAATGCCAGGTGTGAAAATATGATGCAGCAATGTCGTGTTCTGCTTGACACTTATCATCCAGGCTAGCTTCTGGCTTTTGTCTGCTTCTGCACCCAATACACCAAACGTAAGCCTAGAAACAAACCTCAACATGGCTGTGAACAGGGAGTGGCTGGTACTGGGTGGGAATCTTGACCATTTTCCCAGTGTTTCCAGGAGATGAGGCTTCTGTGAGGTGCTGTTGGGCAGACAAAACTTTGCATATTACTCTTTGATGAGCACAGGTGAGTGGTGTTTGACGTCTGCAGAAAGTTGTAGATGTGTATGTGGATAGCTGGGCTTAACAGGGCAGATATGGAAGTGTACTGGTTCTGTGTGTATTTCTGTGTGTGAGTTAAGACATATTGGTCCTTGAAGTGTGTGTGGAGCACTGCCTTATTATGTATGTGTGTAGGGCCTAAAGCCACAGTCACCTCTTTCAGTCTTGATTGACCACAAGAGTTTTTACCACTCCTATAAATGGAAGTTGCTTTGTCTTTGCTTATTTCTAATCTAACTTTGGGAATAGTTTCTAAGCCTGGGAATGCTCAGTTCTTTCTTCAGCATCAAGCCATGTTCCCTATTGTTGTGCTATGACAGCAAGTTCCACAACCTCATGCTCTAGTTTGTGAAGAAGTATTTCCTAGGTCACAAAGCATGTATGTGTGGTCCTAAATGAAAGACACTAGTGAAAATAAATTTGAACAAACTTGTAACCACTTTTTAAAGACTCCAGATTCAAAACATAAGACTTCCTTTCTTTTCTGGATTGTAAGCAATTTGACTCTGGTGTGGTCTTCTATAATTGTATCTAGTCCTCTACAATCTCCTAGATTAGAAAGCTCTGCCATTTGGGGATCATGGTGTTCCAAAATATCCTTATTCTATATGTTCTTAACCCAACATTTCTCCAAAATTTCAAAATTGTAACCAAAATCTTGAACAAAAAGCCCTTAGAATTTGACTTCGCTAAGTATTTTTCAAATCATATTACTGTGAAGAAAAAAATACTTCTTTTTAATAAAGACACACTTTTTAGTGCTAGTATAATTCTGTGCTTGGTCAAATTTTAGTTTCATGCTTGTTAAATGGCTTGAGTGACGTTTCACATCCAAGGAAATCTAGTTCACAAATAGAAACATTCTGAGTGATTGTGAGAGAATGTTCCTTGAGATTGCAGCTGTTCCTTGAGATTTCTTTTCATTTTCTCTTTTTGAAAGCACATCAGCTGTGGATCTCCTGAGAGAGCTGCACCTAGACATGCGATTTTCTGGAGAGTTGTGCTTCATATCCAAAACAATGGCGAAGGTTAGATGCCGGCTATAGCCAACATCCATGATGTATTGCAGTGGATGCATGGGCTTGTGCTGTTAGGAGACAGGCTTCTATCACATCTCCATGTGAAAATGTGTTTTGGTAGATGGGGTGGGAGTTTAAATGTTGGCAGCTCATTCGGGGTAAGGGCTGTCTGTGCCTTTCCCTAAATGGCCATTGACACAAAGGAGCGTCGGGTGTTTCATAGTCCACTGAGCTGTGCCATGGTCTGTGGCCACTCTTCCTATAGCTGTGGAGTCCATTGAGGTCTGGGGCAGTACAGTGGTCAGGATGTGGTAACAGTGCTGCTGGGGCAACGATGTGTCCTAGGCTTGACCTGCCTGACTCTAGTCCAAGGTCTTCTCTGCAGTCCTGGAGCTGGCCTCACAGGGTATGGGCTGCACACTAAGGAAAACAGGAATTGCTCTAGAAGGAAAAGGGTGATACTACATGAGTGATACTATGAGGCATCAAGGAGGCCTTTCCTGCACCATGCATGATTTCCTTTGGCAAGGTGAAGGCTCTTTCCTTTTCTTTCTCTCGCCTTACTTCCTTCTCTTCCCCCCACCTCCACCTTTCTCTTTCCTTCTCACTGGCTGGGTTGCTAAGAGCAGCCCAGTTGGGACTGAGATAGAGCTGCAGACTGGCCTCTTGTGCAGTTCTCCTAAATGCCTTTTCAAGCAAGCTCAATAATTGATGAGCACCTGAGCCCTTGTCTACACTGAAGAGTGCACATGGTATTTAGTACATGAAAAAGCTATTTTGCCCATCAGAGCTCATTGCTGGAACAGCACTGTTTCCCCAGGACACCAGTTAATTGATCTCTCAGTAGTTACAGAGAAACTTCCTTTATCCAGTTGTCTCAGCTGCTTCACTTCTTCCCTCATAGAACTTGTGCCTGCTGTTGACTTCCACTTGGCACACCAGAGCACAGTTCAGTTGCCTTCTTCCTCCAGTGGGTTATTCCCTGATCACTCCTGTCCAGCCTGTCCTCTGCTGTAACTGAAACAAGTGTAGCAGACCTCAGATCATATCCTGGGTTTCCACAGCTTGGGTTTTCACACTGAGACATTTCACAACTAGTTGCCTGCCCAGGATTAACTGCTTTTATTGAGGTGAAAGATGCACTGACACAGCTGCGGGTGCAGGAGAAAGCAGGAAGTCAGGGTTGAAATGTCTCAGAAGAGATGGAGAAGGAGGAGGAGGAAAGAGTGGGTGTTGTGGTTTAATGCCAGCCAACAACTACGTACCAAGCAGTCCCTTGCTAACCTCTGCCAGTGGGATGGGTAGGAGAATCAGAAAAAGGTAAGACTTGTATATTGAGATAAAAACAGTTTAATAATTGAATTGAAATAAAATAAAAGATAATAATAAAAATAGTAATGAGAAAGAAGATAACAAAAAGAAAGAGAGGACTAAAACCCAAGAGAAACAAGTGATGCACAATACAGTTTCTCAGTGCCTGCTGACCAATGCCCAACCCATATCTGAGCAGCAACTGGTGACTGCCAAACAACTCCCCCCAATTTATATACCAGGCATGACATTCTGTGGTATGAGATGTCCCTTTGGCTTGTACAGATCAGCTGTCCTGGCCATGCTCTCCCCCATCTTCTTGTGCACCTGCTCACTGGCAGAGCATGGGAAACTGGAAAGTCCTTGACTTAGAGTAAGCACTACTTAGCAACAACTAAAATGACAGTGTGTTATCACGAGTATTCTCATACTAAATCAAAACCACAGCACTGTATCAGCTAATAGCAAGAAAATTAAGTCTATCCCAGCTGAAACCAGGACAGTGGGTGAGAACTGTCATATCAGGCAAAGTGCAAGCCATCAGCTTAACATCAGTCCCTGCTGAGCACACAGGTTGGATAGGGTAAGCAGGACAGAGTAGCTGGGGATGCTGCTGAGCAGGACAGAGGCATATTGACAAAACTGAGCGTGGAGTGGGAGGAAGGACTGAAATAGTTGAGGTACTGCAGATGGGGTCATGGATACAGACTAAACTGCTTATTGCTGTCAGGGGCTGAGATGACAGGATGTGCTGTGAGCCAGAGCTGTAGGATGGGAGGTCCAGTGCATGTCAATACCAGTCTCTACTCTGCTGTCAGCCTGACAAGGGAGATTTGCACAAGGGCATGGGTGCGTGTTTCCCAAAACAAGGTAACAACGTCCTTTCTCCTGTTGCAGCAACACGTTACATACACAACCTGCTCCATTTTCAAAGCAAATTTACAGGAAGGGCGTTTGCTGAAGGCACTACATCGAATCTGTATGTGTAAAGCTGACCCAGCTGGTGTTTGCCAGATCCTGGAGAAACATCAATTCTGGTCTTTAAAAAAGATCAGAGGGAGCAGAAGGGAAAGGAGCTCAGGAATTGTAAATTTATGGAATCACTGTTGCTTAACCCTGATTCTCAGAAAGCATATGAAATGAATTATCAACTAAACTTTTTGTCAGCACCTGAACAATGACATGGAGACTTGTAGAAGTCCACCAGGATTTGTTAAGAACAGGTCATGTCAGACCAATCTAGTATCTTTCTGTAACAGGGTAACAGGCATTGGGGACAGAGATGAAACTTACGGTGTCATCTACTTGGACTCCAGTAAGGTTTTTTCATCTCTTTTATCATACTTTGCTAGCAATCTAGAGGAACAAGGTCTTGAGGAGAGTGAATAACAAATGCGTGCAAAATTAATAAGAATGTCAAAAGGTAAGGGAGAATGGACTTGGGTTCTGTGAGGGTCTGTCCTGTGCTCAGTTCAGTTCAATATTTTCTTTAATAGCCTTGGTGGTGGATGTAGAATTTGCATATTAAATTTGAAGATGACAGAAAGCTGGGGGGACTGTGAATTTGTTGGAGAACAGGGTTAGAATTCATAATGCTCTTGACAAACTGGAGGTACACTGAAAAAGGGTGACGTAATTCAATAGAGACAAGTGCAAACTATTGTACCTTGGCAGGAATAATAGACTACATAAATACAGTGCAGAGAAAGATCAACTAGATCACAGTTCTGCAGAAAAGGATTGGGGGAAAGGATAAAAGAGGATCACAAGCTGAACATGGTTGTGTATTGTTGAGAAAGAGACAAATGTTGTACTTGGGCATATAAATAGGAGTTTAGCCTGCAAGGCATATGATGTAATCTCTGTGCTCTGCTGGGTGATGGTAAGGCTTAAAATCTCTCTGCAGTTCTGTGGATAGCACGCCACGAAAGGTCTGGACAAACTAGAATGACACTGGGGAAAGCAGTGAGAGTAATCAGGGGTGTAGAAAAGAAGTTTTACGAACACTGATTCAACAAATTGGCATTGTTTAGTTGTAATCTGGAGAACTGAGGAGAAAGGGGGAGACACTGGACAACAGGAAATGGACCCTGAATCTCAGAGCTTCCCCATTTTCAGCAACCCCTTTGGCAGCACTAAGTGACAGCATCAGTGACTGTGTCAGCACTCTTATGTGGTCCCCAATGGAGGAGGCATTTCTGTGATGTGGTTTGTATGGTTAGAGGTTCAGGTGGTTCCTGTGAGTTTGAACAGTTCCTTTGCACCATGGTCAACACAGTGGCACTGGAGGCTGTCACAGGAAAGAAGGGGGACAAGGGAGCAGGGCTCCTGAGGAATCTCTGCCACTTGAAACAAGTGGGTGCATCTAGGCCAAGGGTCTGCTTGGGCCCAAGAGCTGTTGCAGTCACTCACTGTCTGTGCTGTGTGCCAGCTGATGTCTTCAAGGTGAGGTTGGAAGGTTGGCAGGTAATCTTCTGCACAGCATCTGTAACCCTGGAAGAAGGATAAAGGCTACATATTGTCTCTTCTATTTTTTTTCTTTAAGCCAGGATTTGCTCTTTATTGCCTCACTTGGCTTTATCTTTGTTTTTTTCTTTCATCTCTATCTTCTGTGTGTATATGTCTCTCTGTCTGCCTTCCTATCTATCACCAGTATATAACCACAGTGATTTAACTGCCTCAACTTCCACTCTTCTGGACCTCTTGTATGTGTCTTCTGGGTTACTGTAATTCCCTAGGACTTTCATATATCAACTCTCTCATCTTTAATGTCGTTATTATGGTGTCTTGTATTAGGCACCACAAAAACACCTTCCAGAGGTCAATCTCTCAAAGTGCTGAAAGGAGATGTTGCACACTACAAGTAGGTGAATTAAACATGCATATGGAGAGAGTGGGGGATCTTGGGTGCAATGAGGAGATGAAATACCTCTATTATGGCATAATGAATGTTGTTTGTAACTTGCTGTCTGACTAGCTCTTGCAGACATCAAAGCTGAAGAGAGTTTGAAGGCCGAATGTCATGGTGTTTAAAATGATGTCTAGATTTCATTGGATGCCAGAGTGCCAAATCCTGTCTTCTCAAAAGAATTAGGAAATCAATTTAGTCTTCCATACCTGAAACTGTGTCCCATTAATTTCTGTTTCTTAAATTTCAAATGTATTCACCACATACTGCCTTGACATCCTTTTCTTGTTTTGGGGGTGGTGGTGTTGTAATATTCATAGACAGTTATCATCTGCATTACTTTTAATATATATTATGAGTCTGAGGCCCTATGAACTCTTTGACTAGCCCTGTCTGGTAATACTTAGGGGCTATATAAAACAACCTTGAAATGCGGTGGCAATATTTGGGCATGGAAGGACAGGTGTTCTTTGTCTTTTGAGAAGATCTGAAGTCTGTAGCTGAAGATAAAGGGGGCAGGCAAGAAAGCTCCTAGGAAGGCAGAAAACAGAAACACAGCATTTTTATTGATGAAAGAGCTTTTATGAAGTTGCTTTTAAAAGGCGAAATTATATGGCCATTTGCACTGCCTCTTGATTGCTCAGTGCACCAGCTATTCTTTATGCTGCATGCCATTTTCTGCCTTGTATTTAACTCCACAAAATATTCTGGGATGCAGTTTTCATAAAGATGCCTGTATTAACACATCTGTACTGTTTCATAGTGTTAGATGGGGGTAGGATTTCCTCCTGGGGTGCTCATTAACTTCCAGTATTTCTTGCCCTTATTTTATGCCATAGCTGTGCGCTAGGCTCAGCTGAGTTAGCTGAGCTCTAGACTTGAGTATGACAGATGGCTAATCTATTGCAGCCTTTTTTGGCCCTTTTTCTCCTCCACTCACGCTATAGCCTCAACATAAGCTTTGAAGGTTCATTATCTAAATCATTGCATAGAAAAGTCCTTTGGGAGCCAAATTCACCTCTGGCATAAGTGCTGCAATTCCATTGACTTCAGAGTAGGTTCAGTGCTTGACGTCAGGAGAAAATTTTTGCAATGTAGATATCAAAATGAACAGGTCTAAGACATAATGGACTACTTTCTCTCCCCAAAATGACCCATTCACAGGCTTGGTTTGGCTTGTTGTCAGTGCTGCACTCCATCCTTGTGTATTGAGGACCCTTTTTCTGTTTGTTTCTGTTCTGGAACTTCCTTTTCTGCTCCGAGTTATATGCTCCTGAATGCCTTCAGATCTGCTTGTCTGCAATCTCACGCTTCCTCTCCTGGCTCTTTGGAGATGGTTGTGCCGAGTCCTTGCAGCAGGCATTGTTGAGACAAAGCTCAGACAGCTGTCCCAGGATGATCATTGTCATAGGTCTTAGGAGGTTGTGGAAGATGTAGACCGAAGTCCGTAAATGTTGTCTCATAGCTATTGCAGGCCAGGACTCTCGTATCTCCCTTACACAGGGGAGCAAAGACAGGGAGCACCCCTGGAAGTCTGGTGTACAGTAGCCTTACAAACCTGAGGTATTTTCAGCAACCAATACACAACTCCTGGTGGTATTTAGAGCCTTGCAACCACTCTGGAGGGGACAAGTTGTGTCAGCAGCCCCTGGCATGGGGGAGGACAGTAGAAGTGCAGGCTGGCAAAGCCTGAACTGATTGACTCTTACTGGCAACGAACTATTTTTGGGAGCCAATGATGAGAACAGCCTGTACTGCCGCAAGTTTGACTCTGCCTTGCAAGGTTATTATCTGTGAGTTTAATCAGGGTCTGTCACACGCATGGAGTGAGTAGCTAGTGTCTCAAAGGGTGTGTTTTGTGCTGGGATAGGGGGAAGGAGAGATGGGGGATGGGGAGAGAAGCTTTTGAGGTATGAATGGAAGAAAAAAGACACTCCCTTCTTGAGTTTCTGCTGTTTTTTAAAGTGCTGTTAAATACATAGAAATTACATACATAAATTCAAGACAGACTTCCCAGATACCTATGAACTTGTTGTGGTCAGGCAAAGGCAAGTCAGTGATTGCATATCTCTTATTTTCCCTGAGCCTAGGGGGTCCCTCAGCTCTCCGTGAATGAACTCTGTTCACAGAGGTTGCTTTGCCCTCTGTAGAGATGTAACTGTACCTTCCTGGGATGAGATGTGGCAGCTGTTCATCAGTGCAAAGCCATTTTAACCAGCCGTTAGGAAATGTGTGAAAATGGAGGGGTAATTAGGGAAACAGACACTGTAATGAATAGCACTCAGGCTGCAGTACGACTATCGTTCTCTGTCATACAAAAGACCAGCCCTGGTTAGTTTGATTTATGAACTGTGCAGAACAAGCTTATGGTTATTTTGATTATCTGTGTTACTGTATTCACTGAAAAAGCCTGCCAATAACCAGTGCCCTGTTGTGCTGGGAGCTGCACAGAGAGACCTAGATGATGGCTGCAGCCACTAAACACTTACTGGGTAAATATCAGCTGAGAAATCATGGTCACGTAGGCAGATGAGAGAGTCAATGCACAGGGAATGCAGGCAAGTTAAGAACAGTAGTAAATATCCAGGCTTTTCTTCCTCAGCATACTTTTGGGAAAGTCTGTAAAGAGATGACATATTTTATCCACTGATGGCAGTGAATATTTTTGCGTTGACTTGCTAGAGAAATATGAATTGTGTGAGGATTTTAAGTTTTGTGGACTATAAGCTTAACATATCAGCAGCTTGACTGTTGCAAATTATCTGCAGCTTTCTGGGTAAAAGTGAGACTTAGGGTAGATTAAGACAAAAAGCAATGATATAACTTCACTGGTGTTCATGGCACCTCCATCAAGAAGAAGGCCAAAACTGAAGAAAACTGTGGGGGTCTCTGAAAAGCTACTGAAGAAAGTGGAGCAGGTCAGCATTCACATCCTGTTACTGACTGAGGGGTTAGAGGGATCAAGTGTCTTGGAAAAGAGGCACTTGGTACAGCTGAGAAGGGAGGCAAAGGAAGACTGAAAAGAAAGGGGAAAAATTATATCAGGCAAGTATCTCTGAAACAGCCTTTAGAATGGGTGAGCAGGGGAGGGGAACTGAGACGCATTTGCCACAGACAAAGTGAAAACATGGTAGCGTAAGGAAGGGAGCAGAACCATTAATGTCAGTGAGGGACAACAGACCTGGGTCCTAATCCCAAACCTCAGACCTGCATCTTTGATGACAAAATGGGGTCAAGAGCCTGGCTGTGTTCCCCTACAAAAACCAGTCTGTCCAGAAGCAGGGTTTGCTTTCCTACACTCAGGAGTTGGAGCATGGAGCTCTCCTCGATTCAGTCCTGCTGTGCTGCTTACTGTATGTCATTGGACTTCTGTTTCTTGGAGATATCTTGTCCACTCTCAAGAGACCTGGCTTTTTCCTAATCTATAAGATTACAGGCACCTCTGACAACAGCTTTACAATGGCACAGTTGCAGAAGTGCAATAACCTCCTGCAGGAAGAAGACAAAAGTTCTTATGTGTAGATAAATGCATGGAATAGTGAATGGAGCCCATGAGCCTGTCAAAAATTCCTGTTTGTTCTCTATATTAGTGTCTGTTCTGTTTGGAAAGTCTGCATTTTTTAGGTGAGAGAGTTCTGTAAAGTGAGAAACGAGAGACCCGGTAATATACACATATCTACTGCAGTTCTGACAGGCAGGGGTAATCACAAACAGGGAGAAGGTGATGGGTGGAAAGGGCTTGATGCCACAGAGAAAGCAAACTGCAAGGAACCTGACAATGCAGCAGCCACTTTGGGGAATCATCAGCTGTGATGGCTGTGAAAAATCCCAAGGGATCCCAAGTGCGCAAATGCAGTTATGATTTGACATCTGGATGACTGGATTGACATCTTGAGAAGGATGTTTTCATTCTCCACTCTGCTTATAGAGAAGTGGGAACGGATGGAGGGAATGGGCTAAACTCTCATGTTCAGTGGTACACACCACACTGACAGGGCACCTCTGTCTACTGCTCTGGTGGATACTGCTGGCTCTTCTCGCTCTTCTGATTTCTGAGGGATGGGGTGCTTCTCCCTGTAATGGAAGAAGGTTGCCTAGGGAAGGAGGTACATTTCTATACACTTATTGCACAGAGCTCAGGTAAAGAAACATCCCCTCTCCCATTCCTCTTGAACACCCTGGTTTGCCTATGTGCAAAGGCTGGGTTTTTTGATTTCTCTATGCAGATTGGGTACTTTATTTTGTCATTATGAATAAGGAGCTTTTAAGCCAAAGTGTCTTCCTTTCCTTAAGAACACTGATGTAGAGCAGGGTAAAAAAGTGGTAAAAAAGTGGTAAAAAACCATCCTGCTGAGGGAGAAGAACAAGTTGCAGAAATTGCTGAAACAGAGGGAAGAAGTGACTTTGGTTGATTGCATTCACTTTGGGCCCAAAGCTGTTGCTGATGGCTTGCTTCCTACAACTCAAATAGCAGCCAGAATCTTTGTACCTGGAGGAGAAAATAGTACTAGTGGACCTGAAAGGGGGCCTTCCTTGACATTTCCTGCTCTCTGGGGAAGTGAAAAATCTGGGACATTGTCCTGAATGAAAGTTGTCCAAATCTCTCTGAAGTGTTACCCTCCAAGAGCTGCATGCCAGTGCACAAAAAAATGCCCTCCTCTGATCATACAAGTGGTCCTTCAAGTCTGCTGGTGCCTGCTGTGGGCTCTACGTTTTTGCTGGAGTGTGCTCTGCAAGAAACTGTCTCTTGACTGATTTTCTGAGAGCTTTTTAGCTCTCCTGGTTATGTTGGGAAGCATACAAATAGTATGTGGTTTCCTAGGGTATGGCATATTTTATATGGCTATTACCCTTCAAACTGCTGTTTTATATGGGTGACATAAGTGGCCAGAGTTATACCCTATTCCCTCTAATGCCCATTTTCAGAACAGTGTTTCTCAAGGAATCTAGAAAACATCCAAATGTTATTCTTTGGTATCTCATAGAGACTTGTGAAATCTGTAGTGCTATGGGCGTAGGCACAAGTAATTCTGTGTGGATGTAGGATCCATAAGCTGGTGAGCCTGGAAGGAACTCTCAAATGAACCTCCTGGTACCGAGTTCAGAGGGGAGAGGAGCAACGAGGTCTGGGTCTCACGCCTGGCGTCTCTCTGTGACAGACCCAACCAGTCCTCAGCGATGAGCCTCCACCCTTCTCCTGGGCATTTGAGGCCTCTTTCTGGAGTATGACAACAAACTAGGAGAAAAATGGAGCAGTTAAAAAAGACTTTAAATAGTCTTAAAAAAGACTCAGCATTAGTAGTAAGGTTAATTAGCTGTGTCTGTGACGGTTCAGTTAAAGGCTTTTTCCTCTATCAGCCTCCCAGTATGGCACACTCTTGGCTTTTGGATTTATGCAGTTGTACTAACACAGACCTGTATTATATCAGCTCTGGTCTCAGGGTGAAAACCAACCCACTGTGCTGGCTGGGTCAGAGAAGAGAAGGGGATGGTTGTGTTTCCAGTTCAAACCCTCATCACCTGTCTGCTCCCAGCCCTCCTAGCCGTGTCTCTGTTCTTTCTCCTTTGTGCCCTCAATACTGCAGACAAGTCCCTCACGTGCTTTTCTGCATCTTCTGTGGTTTAGTGGCTACTTAAATATTTATTTATGTAGAACTTGCCCCTAGGGATTGTCTTATGAATGCAGAGGAGGGGTATTGTGAGAGAAGGAGGGAATGAGCAGTCCCTAGAGGGCTCAGTGTTGTCTATTGCCGAGAGGCAAAAACTGCATGAACAGGCTTGTCCTGGAAAAAGATTAATGTGTGAAAGAACAGGCACACACGTGCACACAAACACACACACATGTATGAACACAAACAGAAAACTGGCAACTGAACACGAAGAGAAGGAAAGCATTTGCGTGAGTCAAGTGACCGGAGTTAGTCTGATCTGTTCAGTCATGGAATTTGCTCTCTTTTGACCCATAGGACACCAGCATTTTTACAGACCTGCCATCCAGAAAATGCTGCAGAAAGATATATAAGGCAGCAGGGATGGCCCGAGATGCTGCATTGAAGAACCATCTACCATGATTTGAAGGACAGGCTGTATATTATTGAAAATACTAGTTTCCTGAGGTTTGCGAACACACTTGAATTTGCCCATTGATTTAAGTGTTAAAAATCTCTTTGTAGATAGCACGCAGGAAAATCTGGAATCTTTTTTGCTGTTATGATTGATATTGCTTGAACTTTAATCATATGCAAGAGGCAGCTCAGCTTGTTGAATTCATTAATTGCTAAGGCGTAACATATTCACTTAATTGGATTCTCTGCTAGATAGAGATGTATTTATATGTATTTGTATATGTGGTTAGTGTATATATTTAGCTCCACAAAAGATGATATTAATGGAACGTTCAGGTTGCTTGGTGAAATAATCATCCGACTGGAAGGGATAAATGTTCACTCATAAGCACGATCTTTTCTATTGCAAAAAAGGTTAAGGCCTGACTTACTGGCTATTCTTGGCACAGCAGTAAAGCAGCCAGGCCTATAAAGTCGGCACTGAGGAAAATTTGCACTTGTATGTTCCTTGGGCTGGCTGTGGGGCTCTGTCCCACCACAATGCCTGTCTTGTCACTGAGGACTGCTGGTCAGTCTTTCTCCAAGACTGTTTCTCCTGCCCTGGTCTAGGAGGCTCCCTACATTTCCTTGTGGAAGACAGCACTGCATTGGTGAGACAACATCTCTCAGCCGCAGCTGGGGACCATCCTTGGAGGTGGGCTCTGAGTAGTGCAGGACAGGAGAAGCAGTGCTGCCATCTGAGGAGGCTGCAGCCTCCCTTCCTTCCACCCACCCACATATCACCTCTGTGTGTGGAGAACTACTGTGTGGGACCCTGGATGGCACAGTGGCTGCCTTAGAGCCATGAGGGAGAGCTGTGGCCAGGGGCCTCAGCTGGTTGAGCTCTATGTTGAGTGTGGGAGATGAGAGGCATCTGCTTCCTGGAGGCTGGAAGGAGCAGGGCTGAGTGCCACTGCATCAGCCTGAGCATCGCTGTGCTGACTTTTCCAGGAAAGGTATTTTCAGAGAGCGAGGAAAGACAGCTGCCTGGTCACTTGCGTCGCTTCAGCTTCCAGAGCAGGTGGAGAAAACCCAAGAATGTTCTCTTGAGCTTTAGTTAATCTAAAATCCTGCTGTTCCTTTTACAGCTGCTGATCCACATGCCTGACCTGCGCTGCTGCTGCTCTGTCATTAATCAGCACGATTTCCACTGCTGACTGCCGTCATGCACGGCTGCTCTACACTAACCACCACCCTTCTACGGCAGAGGTCCTTCCTCTGATGTGGGGTGTGAAGGTGGTGTAGGTACAGCCCTGAGCTGCACAGTTCCTCTAGAGTAGATGAGCTGAGGCACCTCCTTACTATACTGACCCTTGTCATTGCTCCCAGCTGTCAGGTCCCTTTTCACGCCCCTTGCAACAAGGGACCGATTATTCAGAGCCTTTAACAGAGGGAGAACTGAGCTTCAGGAAGCTTCGGTGGCTTGCTTAAGGTTACAGAGTAAGCACAGGACAAGATAAGCGCCAGCACTTGTGTCCCTTCACTCCTGGGCATCTGAGGAGAAAGCATCTGCTCTCTGCACAGCTGCTGCATAGCTGCTTACGGCAAGGTTGCCCTGTGAAACACAGCGATGCGTTGCCTGTGCCGGCGTGTGCTTGCGATGGTAAATCCACACGGTGCAGAGCAGTGCCACGGGGGAGCATCAGCACAGCATGGTGCAAGGCAGCTGTGTGAGCCTGGCAAGCTGCCTCAGCTCTGAGCTTAGCCTTGCTGGGCTAACATGGCTACATGGCATCTGCCCTGTAACTGTCCCCATGCCATCTACCCCTGCCTTGGTACCTCTGCTCTGAGGTTACACAGACCAGACCAGCTTGGTCCTGTCCTCATCTTCCATGCAGTACAGCCCTCAGCCCTCTCTCTCTCTCTTAGTCTGTTATGAGCGTGTTGCTGCAACACAAGAAACCTGTCTGCACCGTGATCTGCCTGATTAGTGCCTTCCTTTTGCCTCACCTTCTGGGCATCAGGACCATGAGGGACCTGCCAGCTTCACCCTCTTCCACCTCTCTCCAATGCACCTTTTCCAATTTGGTTTCTGCTTTCTTTGCCTCATTCAACCCCTTGGCAAGGTCAAGGGGTCAAGTGCTGCTTTTTTCATCATAAAACAGGATTGCGTAATCTCTTCATTGGTTGATTTTCTTGCTGGCCATTGCTGTTTCTTTATTCCTCTCTCCTCTGCCAGTGCTTGGAGATTCATGGATAGCTCTTTCTCCATCTTCACTGATACTTTCTTGGCCCATTTATTGGTTTTGTAATAGCTCGTGCACATTCAAGCCGTAGAAGGAATTACATACAGAAAATAAAAGAACAGTGATTCAATTTTTAACTTGTGAAGTCAAGCAAGGAAATGCCAGTCTTGTTTCCCAGGCCACCTTAATTCTACTTCTTCAAGTTTCTTTGAAGTACAAGGGTTGAGGGAGGGACTCCATGGAGAGAATTGCATGCACTCATTAATTAAAACTTGAATCGAAATGTCCACACACAAGTGGGATGGAAGAAAGGCTGAAAAGGAAACTGTAAACCTGCCATTTTCTAATACTTCAGCCTAAATAAATTACCCTTAATCTAGTTTGTTTTATGGCTTGGTGGTGGATTTTTTATATGTGCTGTGTTTTTCTTTGTTTCTTAAGAGGAAACCCCAAAATCTTTTCATTCTCATGCGTGCTGAGCTTTCAGCACTGAGTCTGACTGTTCAATCCAGTGACTAACCTGTACTTGTTTCACAGGCATTCGTGAAAGCTCAAAGTGGTTTGCCTTTCTTCTGCATCCTGAATAGTGGAGTGCAGGTGACCTTTTCACAGTGAGGCACGTTTAAACAGATAGAAGAGAACCTGGATGGTTTGTCCACATTTTGTGTGTAGCCTGGTTGGACTTTTGCCTTTCTCTTGCTCTGCCAAAGCTGAGGTGCTATACTTACCATGGTACTGGTGGGGAGTCCCCACTGATTCACTGAGGTGTTGGGTTTAGCTCTTAAAACGTTTATGCTCAGATGCTGTTTGGATTGTCTGCCAGGACTTCTGCAGGAAAGTGACAGAAAATAAATTATGATTATTCAACAGTTTATAATGCAGTTAAGAGTGAATTAAATTTGATGGGCCAAAGTAAAAATCGTGTGCTTAGCCTCAGGGTTTTTGCCCTGCTGACTTTCAAATGCCTGTTGCAAAACATGGAGATGGTTTTTCTCAGGGAACTGGCCTGAAGACTCTTGTAATGGAAAATGTCAGAGAACTTAGTTACAGGCTTACTGCTTATTCCCCTTATAACAGAGGTAGCTACACAGTACACACACATTTAAATACACAAAGTCGTCCAGCTAGTTCTAGACTGACAGAAATCATTCCACGTGTGGACTTACATGTCATCATAAAAGAGACCCTGCAACCTGCTGAGAGCCTTAGCTTCATCTTGTCTCCAAGACTGCCTCTGTCATGCCTGTTCTCCTACTTCTAGGCCACAGAAATGGCACAATATCTGTTTTGTGTTGACATGCTTATGCACAAAATGACAGACATATCTTTGAAAAATAGGTGTGCCTGAGGTCCATCAGGTCTGAGAGAAGGGGAGAATTTTATTTCTTTAAGGCCATACTCCCAAGAAAAGAGTTCTTGGCTTAACTCTTCCTTGCTAGCTGGTGTTGGCAAAACATAGCTTCCTCTCTCCTTTCCAAATCACTGATTTCAAGGTTACCTCTCACTCCCTCCACACTCCTGTCTGATTGTGCTCCTTTTGCACAGGGATGCCTTGCAGCCCAGATGGCCTCAGCTGGGCCTTTGGCAATTCTGCTTGGACTCTAAGCTCAGATCAGCTTAAGATAACTGCTGCTAGGGGGTACCTCTGTGTGTGAGTACCTGTGTATGGGATGGAAAAAGAGGAAAAATCTTTGGCGGAATCACCCCCTGATGCTCACAGAGCACTTGCTGGCTATGAGCAGCGTGGTAGTAATGCACACCTGTGCTATGAACCAGCTGTCCTGCTGGTGGGCTCCACCCTGGTTGGGTCTTCTCTGTAAGGTGTAGGTAGAGCTGGCAGATCTTGTCTAATGCTCTACCCAAATTTGGCAGAATGCTGTGGTTTTCAAGCAAAGCCCAGCACTTGGCTGTAGCAGTGGATCAGGTGGGGGTCCTGCAGCACATGGGTTCTCTTTCTGGAGTTCTCATCCATCAGAAAGTCTGAAGCCTTTAACCACACAAGGGATTGAGGGAAAGCAACAAGGGTGTCCCTGGTTGCTCCTATCCCACAGCTTTGCTTCCCATTCTGTCCCTTTGCAAAGCCAAGAAAAGAGACCTGGCAGAGAACCAGGATGCAGAGCACACCTGTTGTTTTGGCTCAGTTTGGGGACCTGGTGACAACTTGGAACACTGTTTCAATTGTCTACCCTTTGGGATGGCCCTGGTGCACTGCGCAAGACTCCCTGTCATGTACCAGGTTGAGGGGGGCTGCAGACATGCACCCTGAAGGTTTGGAGGTAGTGGGGCTGGCTGTGGCTATGCCAGTGTGAATCCAGACCCAGCATCCTGACAAAGGGTGTTCTGCGGATGCGGACGGCATTTGCAATCACCAGCTCAGTGCTGTCAGTGGTGGGAGAAGAAAGAAATGGGGCCTTGCAGCTTTGTAACTGCTTTCCCTGGAATCTGGCTCCCAGCATGTGCAGCAATTCCTCTGGAAGAGGTTTGATCCTCCCCTTTCCAGCAGCGAGAGAAGAGCCGAGCACCCCGCGTCTCTCTGCCAGAGGGGCGTGTGTACAGCCGTGCCAGTGCTGCTCTTGGCAGGCGTGCACCTCTGCACAGGGGCAGCTGGGGCTGCCAGGCCGAGGGCAGGGGCTCTGGCTGCTGTATGCGGGGTGGGGAGGTGTTTCACCCACTGTGGCACCTCCCACTGGAAGCTGAAGGATTTCTCTCTGATATTCTCAGAGATGTTTTTCAAGCAGTGCCTTCAGTCTTGCTCGCACAGCACAGAAAACAGTGAGATTTAGGTAACTCACCCCCTCTCTCTTTAAGTTTTCTCCTCTCCTAACGCTGCTGGGGTCGGCTTCAACATTTATCTTTTCTCAGCACAAGGAAACAGCTTTGGCCTTCCTCTGCATCTGCATTTTTGAACATTCCTTCAGCTTCAGGTCCCAAGAGATTCTGGGAGAGATATTCAATCAGTGTAAAGAGTAGGTGTCTCTGCACACGTGTCGGGATTTTGTACACCACTGTACTGGACCCACTTAGCAGGCAAAGCTCTAAACTGTCTCCCAGACTGCAGTGAATTGGCGAGCATCCCTCCCTCTGTGTAACATGCTTTAGGGGAGAAAAAAAATTCCAAGTGAAAGAAATGAAACCTCAGCAAAATGAAACTCAAACCCAGAACTCAACAGGGAAAGCCAAGGGGAAAAATCATTAGATAGGGCATTACATGCATGGACACGTACTGGATGCAGACACACACCTGCACAATGCGGATGCACTCCTAGAGACTGCAAAATGCTTACGTAAAGCATTTAGATGCCTATACATGCACATAAAAATACACTTTTTAAAAAACCTCTGTGACTCCTGAACCGCCTGGGACACGAAACGTGCAATCTTACCAGTATGCCTGCTACATTTTCCCCTGCCCCACAGTTCTGCAAAGGAGAGCAGTAGAGATGCTCAAGGTGAAACCTTCTTTCACCTTAGATGAGCAATGATAGGGACAGTATAAGCTCCCTGGTTTTAGATTTTATTTACCAGACCAGAATCAGAATAGCCTGATGTTGCTGGAATTTGGGACATTTATTTAGCTCCCCTGTCCTCACACAGTCATTTCAGAAGGGCATGATGGCTCTAAGTATGCAACACTATTAAGTAAGAGTCTGAGTCAGGTGCTGTCACTGCCTGTTAGCTGAAGGTGGGTTGTGTTGGATGGTAGTCAGTTTTCAGTGTTTGTTAAGATATAAATTTTGTTCTAATTCTTCTTCCCAAATCCTAACACCTGATTTGCCCCTGCTAGAAGCTTAGAGTTACATTCTCCAGCCCACTCAGATCATAGCCCCCGCTACCATTAACAGCTTCCTCTCCCTTCATGTCTCCTATTTATGCCTGTGCTGATTGCAGTCTGCATTTCCATAAATCATGGTTATGTATACCTCAGGTAGCACTGAGGTCCTTGAATAACTGTGTCCCCCTGGAGTCCCTGCTGCTCCAGCATGAGCCAGCCTTGCCTGGATGAACCATCTTCTGGGCCACCAAGTTAATGCTACCAGCAAGACCACGGTCATCTCCCAAAGGGGCTAGTTTTATACCTGTCTTGAATTCTTGGTGCCTTCTGGTTTGGAGGAATGATTTAGCAAGGCAAACTCTTTGGCATTCTCACAGCTCTGACCTTTTTGTGACACCAGTGGAGCCCCATAGTTCACAGACTTTGCAGAAGTCAGACGTGCTCAAAGTATACCTCATTAACCTTCTCTGGCTAATCATGGCAGGGGACAGGACCTTAGCCACTGCAAAAGGCATATAAATGCACCAGGAAAGAAAGGTTTCAGCAAAAATGGCAAGAGCTGTGTAAATGCCAGACCTCAGTGAGATGGAAGACCGTGTTTCTGCAAAGAGCTTTTATTCCCAGAATGAGTTGTAAAGCAGGAGCAAGTACCTCACCCTGTCTGTATTCTAAGCTCAGCCTCTCTCTTTCTGGCATATGTTCGGTGCCGTATAAATATAGAGGGGTGAAAATCACACCATCTCCTGCAGCCTACATTTTTAATTGAAAGGCTATTAGAAGCAATTCCTGCTTCTGCAGGTGCAGTCAAGAAAGCAGCCTTCCCCAGGTGGTTGTGGAAGGTGAACTTGAGGTTCAGGAAGGAGTGTTGTTTTTGTGTTAATTAATTTTGCATGTGGAGCATTCACAACCATTTCTTGTCTGCTTTGGCTGATGTGGCTAATTAATCACCTTAAAGTGTCTGTAAACAGGAGATTTTTGCTCTTCGTGGCATCTCTTCTCCACCTGCTGTAGACCAGCCTATGTGAGGATACAGACCTGTAGCATCACAGGAATTGTGTGTTTGGTAATGGGTGTGATGTTGGCACTGTAAGTGTGAGAGTCATAACTTAACTGGCTTTGATGAAGGCTAAGAGGAATGTTTTATTCTCAGGGCATTAGAGAGGGTGTTGCTGCTGAATGAGGGAAGTAGGAGCAAAGGAGTTGGAGGTATCATTAGCATGAGTCTTTGTGTTCATGTGGGTTAGCTGGGGGACAGAGACACGATGATTAAGACTGAGTTTTGACATTTGCAGACTGAAAAATTGAAGGGAGAAGGCTTTTCACAGTGGAATTCCTCCTCTTGCTTCTGCTTACGTATAGTCACTGGACTGGAAAGACTCATCTGGTCCCATCCCTCTGCTCTAGGCAACAAAATCATGTAGCCCTATACAAACCAGTTGTGCTTCTTCTTGACCCCATTTTACTTGTTTTCGCAGCTACTTTTGGGCAGCTGTTTCAGAACTTCCCCCTCTGATGGTTAAAATCTATCTTATTTTCAAGGCAAATTTCCTTACAATCAGTTGTTCTTTTACCAGCATTGTTTTTCCTGCTTAAAAATCACTTTCTTTTCTCCCTTGTGTATCTGTCCCCCCTTTATTTATACAGAGCAGTCATATCCCCTCTTGGCTTTCATTTATCTAGGTTAGACAAGCTTTTTAATCTCCTTCTTTAAGACAGGCTCTCTATTCCCCTAATCGCTCAATCCAAGGTTATTTCTGATAACTAGCTTTTCTCTAAGGTTCCTTGCTGCTTTGCCCAAACTAAGTGTAAAACATCACGACCTATTGCCTGTTGAGTAATTTTGGGGTAAAGAAATATGCCAACTATCAGATCCAGAAAAAGAAACATCAGGGTGCTGCTGTTAAAATTTGCATTTGTTCTCCATCTAATCTCTATGAAGCTAAAGACTCCCATAATAACTTAGTTCCTGATAAAATTTCTCTTTAGAAACAGTAATGACATCTCTATCCAGACTGAAAGCCAAGCCTGTGGAGCTACAGTAGATCTCTGTAGTTTGGTCCTCAGAATATCTTGCACCAGCCTTCCAAAAACTTTTTCAATCCAAAATGATTCTACTTTATTTATGCATGATTTATTTCTTCACAGTCTACTGCAGCATTAGGGTTACAACAGCATCCCCTAGGTCTACCTTTATTTAATGTACCCTGAGCAATGCCTACTTCCATTGGCAGTGTCCCAGTTATAACTGTTATTTCTACGGTGCTTCTAGAGTAGCCCTTTTCAGGTCCTGCCCAGTTGTTCTGGTTTTCCCATGTCCTCATTCAGTATCTGTACCAATTCTACTGACAAGACTCTTATTTCTCCTTGGACTTGCCCTGCTTCCCAAAGGGGTTAGGCATGCTTCTCCATCAGCTATATTACCAATAACAGTCCTATTTCCCGCCCCTTGTCCAACATCCTACCTTTACCTTTTCTATTTCTGATCTTCCATTTTTCATGTATTCAAATCAGGTATAAAAAGTTATGTAAGATTTTTCCAAAGATTAAAGACAGGAAGTTTTCGCATTTGTACCGTTCATAGATACATCTGTTCCCTCATCTAGCTCTAGACACGTGTATGTGTCTCCTCACTTCCACAGTATCTGTGAGCCTCATGCCCTTCTCTATGTTTATCTACCCAGTGTACCCCAGATGTAAAAACATGCTGTTATCTCAGTTTTACACAATGTGGAGCCACAAAGGTGCAGATCAGGTTACAGAGATTCTTGGTGGAACAGGGAATTTCTGCCTAATTTTTCCTAATTCATGCTCTGTGTTGTTGCTTTAGTGCTTCCCCACTGGAATGAATAAACTCCTCAGCTCCTGGGGAAAAAAAATAAAAGAACCAATAATAAGGGAGGAAACATTGAGCTTTTGGGAAAATGCAGAAAGCAGTTCAAGTCCTAAGTGAGTTTGGAATGGTCTTTTTTTTTTTTATTCTGCAGATGAAACCAAATCCCTTTTGTTCCTTTTGCATTTCTTCTGTCAAGGGCGGTGGGGGGGACAGGAATTGAGATAAGCTTGTATATGAAAAGAGAGTGGCGCAAGGCATGGTGCAAATAGGAATCTGAATAAAATAATAACTATCAGGAGACTATGCTTAGATAGTTTCCCTCCAGCCTGTTGAAAAACAAGCACCTGAAGGTTTGGGCTCTCTCCTGAACCTTCACCCCAAATACCAATGCAATGCTGCTGAGTATCTTGCCTAAGAAATGTATCTGAACATTTCTGGTTTAATTAAGAGCTGTATTCTCCTGCCTAGTCCTTGAAAATCAAATTTCTAGGAGGTTTTAGTTTTCCATCTGTTGACACTAGTTATAGGTCTCTCCAGATGCTCCTGTGTTTTGAAGTCCTACCTTGGCATATTAGGAGGAACTCATGGATTGACTTCTGCCTTTGTTGGAACAGATGATTTTGGAAATCCATGAGAGTAGCTTTTACTTGTCCATACTAGCCATCTGGGTAAGGATTTTGTAAATGGTGAGACTGGATGCTGGTCGTTTGAACAGCTTTTGCCAATGTAGCTTATAAGATAGCCACTGAATGAGACTATCAGCTCCTCTCTGTTATAAATATCTTACTGACCTGATAACACTGAAAAGAGCACATGTAGGAGAATAAGGAAATACACTCTGCTGGTATAAATTGCAGCAAGAAAATTTAGGTTAAACATCAGGAGAAAAAACTCACTTTTTAATGGGAAGGATAGTTAAGCACTGGAATAGATTGCTCATGGAGACTATGGACTCTCTGTCAGTGTAAGGACAGGTTAGAGAAACATCTGCCACAAATGGCAGTTACAAGCCTTAGCTTCCCTTGGGAGGAGAGAAAAGCCTCTGTTAAGAATTAGTTTCAAGGAACTAATGTGATGCACCTTTCATTAAAGATGCGCATTAACATACTGCAGAACTCTTTTATTCTGGCTGCATTATACCGCGGTTAAGGCAATTTGCCAGCCAGCTGGAAGGCTTTCAGAAGGCTCCCACTTGTTTTCCCCTTGCATAGGCAATCTCACCTTTTGTCTGCGTGGGATAACTTATATGCTTACACAAACAAATAGCATATATGATAAACTTTTTGTTCTACAATTAATTCTCCCTTTCTTTCTTTGCAAACGTGTTGGACTCCTTCTTCCAACCTTGTTATCCAAAATAGGATCTTATATTTAAGGTAAAAGTTAGGTACTCCCCTCCCTCAACACCTCCAAATTCATCCCCAAACCAAAGTGACTTTACTTTCTTGATAAGATCAGGTGTCGTACAGCTAGAGCAAGGGACAGTTAAGGTGAAATTCTGTTTCTTAGGATCTGTGTCCTGGCATAAAGTAACATTATATAGGGATTGGAGAATATGATTAGAAAGGAGTTTTTAAAGATCCCTAGTATCCTTACTTTTACTGATTCTGTGGCCCTTCAGGGCTCTTAGTGGAAGTTTGGATGACTAGACTGATTGGAGAACACCCAATGGGTCTTGAAACTGCAGGGTGACCAATATGAAGAATGCGTGGGATAGTTTATTTTTCCTCTTTTTGCTGAGGCAAGCACTCAGCAAAACCCAAGTAATAACAGTTCACAGGCTATTAATACAAAGTACCCTGAGACTTCAGAAATGCCTTGCTCTGCTCTGCACAGCTTGGTAGGTTATATTCTTTAAGTGTAGGCATCTTTTACCTCAACAAATCTGTGACATTTAATTCTGCTAACCTCTGTCCCTACAGTGAATTGCTCCTTCCCTCTCATGGCAGATTATCTAGCATACGGTACAAATTTGTGTATTCTTTATCTTGCATTGTCTCCATCGTCTGCACATGTGGTGTTTCTTATTGCCCACATGTTGCTTATGCCCATCCTTCTTTAACTATGTGCATATGCATTTGACCTTTGCATGCATAAGCATGTAAAGAAGTCTGCCCCCTTTTAATTCACTATGATTTTCTGACTTTTCTTATTCATATCTGTACATTTATGGAGGTATATGGCATGTCTGATTGTTCAGGTTAGCAATAAAATGTAATATTTGCACATATTTTTGAGATAATCCATAGTTGATTTCGAGGTTTAGGTCAGAACATTTCCTTTCCTGTTTTTCTTCCTCTTTGGACAATTTAGAATGGTTTTATTGGGATAATAAGGAATGGATGTGTACTACTGCATTTGCAGGTTAGGTGATTTAGTGCACAGAAGGCTGTGGCAATGCTGTCATTGTTATCCTAATTTCATAATGTTTCTGTGTAGTACAACACTGTGAGACGTGCCTGGCACACAGCCTTATGAACTCCCCTTTCTGTCCCAGAGAACTTCTGGGTAATTATGGGTTGGGTTTGCCTATCTGATCTAATTTATCACTTAGGGGGTTATATCATGCCTGTTACTGAGATATCTAAATGCTGCTGAGATTCTGAGATGTCTCTTTCATCAGCCACTTATTTCTATGATAAGTTAATGTTACTGAGCTGAAATCTGGGCTGTTCTGTGCAGCATCTTAATCACTGGTCCCTACTGAGCCCCGTGTGGCAGTTACTGCTTTTGGGGATTTGAGCTCAGTTACTTGAGAGCTAAAGTGGCACTGCAGAAATCTCTGGCTCAGATGATGATAAATTGACCTGCTTGGTGAACGAGTGGGAAGTCCAGGGCTGAGCAGACCCTGGATAAGCATGGGAGTCTATGCTCTTTATTCCGTTAGAAATTCACTTTCCACATCCAGGCTTAGATACTAGCATGAGTACAGACCATCTCCATGGGTGGAGGGAACATTAGGGGCAAGCTCTCCTTGGCATTCTTTGCCTTTGGGAAGGCAAGACCAGCTGCCCAGACACTTTGCCCACCTTTTTACAACCCCCCCCTGCCTTGTGCTCACTGGGGTGCTGTGTTCACCCTGCACAAGGATGGAGGATGGATGTGGAAACTGCTGTCTCTGGGTGATTTCTTCTGCCTTTCTTCTCGCCCCACAAGCCCTCAGAGTGGATTTTTCTTTCATGGCCAGATGAAGCGTTTGTTTGTTTTGAAGGTGACAAGTGTTTTATGTGAATTCTGGATACTCTCAAATGCCAAACCCCAGCTGGGCTTTGAGTTTCACAGATTAACCACTGACACCTAATGAGCCTTTAATAAGTGTTTCTCCCTCCCATTCTGTCATTTACATAAATAAATGACTGAAATTTGGGGGCGGTGGGAGGGGTGTTGGATTGGAGTGGAATGAAGCTTTTCTGTTTACCCACCAAGCAGGTACACCGCTAAGAGCAGTCATGCAAGCCTCCCACACACCCACACTGCCTCTGCCATCAAGTCAGCATGTCTCAGTCCTGGCCTGGAAGACTTGCTTTGAGGATCATGCAGGAAAGCTTCTTCTAAAGCCCAGTTAGCTTCTTCACCCTCTCAGCTTCCGTTGCCAGCCAAGGTGCTAATTACTGTCAACTGTGATGGTGGGAGAGGGGGACTGAGAACAAAGGCGAGACTTTAAGAGTTGAAAGTACAGTTGATGTTCAAGTTTTCTCTTTTCCTGGATTTTTTTTTTTGCAAGAAATGGTCTACCTGGGCAGTGGGTGAGCTTACATGTATTGTCTCTTTAAGTACTGCAGTGGCTTCAAAACAGCTCTCATTTGTACCAGTAGGTATAAGGCACTTGAGTCCCACCCCCTTCTTTGACTACTGAGGATATGATCTCTATTCGCTGAGGAAATTAAGTGTTCTAAAATTGCTATAGAATTTTATGGAAGTTATGAGAATTAGGGAGAAATAGCAAGATTTAAAAAAAAAAAATAATAAATGCTCTTTGGTATTAATTTTCGTGCATCAAACCCATAAAGCAATTCCTTGTTTCCCGCTAAGGTATGTAACCAAATCATTGTGTTCCTGTTGTTTGGCTGAAAAACATTGAGTCTGCTTGACCATTGTTACAGTATTCCTGTGGTTACCCACTCACTCTCCCAGAGGGTGAGACCATCACAGAGATGAGACAACTCGGACATCTTTCTTGTTTTCCACTTGCCCCTTGTTTGAATCCACTTACTCAGAGCCTTCTCCCCAGAAATGTCCCCATCTTACATGAGTCATGAGTTTGGGTACTCCAGAGTGGTCCTTTTACCCAGTCCTTCAGTAGCTGTGGTTGATGCAAAGGGATGGGACAACTAGAAGTCTACCTTCTGTGGTTTGTGTCTCCGCAGGTGGGGAAATGGAAGGAAAAAAAGTTGCAGATGAAGTATTATGTGTGGCCACGCTTTGAGCTGTATCCTGACTCTGAGGAACGCGAGGACGATCACCTGAGTATCGTGACCTTGGAAGAGGCACCATTTGTCATTGTGGAGAACGTGGACCCCCTAAGTGGCACCTGCATGAGGAACACGGTCCCTTGCCAAAAACGCATAGTGACTGAGTATGCACCCCTGTATTTTTCTGCTCATCCTGGGCTCTTCATTCTCAGCAGAATGTAGAATGTCTGTTGGGCCAATACCATCATAATCTGATAATCCTTTTTAGAAAATCACCTCCATTTGCCCAGCCTGTCCCATGTCCATTCATGACGGGCCCCTTTGGGCAAATCATTGTAGTGTGTCGCTTCACCCTCCAGCACAGATAGCACACTATAAATTGTCCACATTATATTGTGGGAGGGGGAATGCAAACTGACAACAGAGGGGAATTACAGGAGTTTCTTCCAGTCTTTTAACCCATTATTGTTGTGATGGTTCAGGAACAAAACTGATGAGGAGCCAGATTATATGAAGAAATGTTGCAAGGGGTTCTGCATAGACATCCTCAAGAAAATCTCAAAGTCTGTCAAGTTCACCTATGACCTCTACTTGGTGACTAATGGCAAGCATGGAAAAAAGATCAATGGGACGTGGAATGGAATGATTGGAGAGGTCAGCAGCAAAGGGAGGGCACGGTGGGCTTCAGCCCTGGGCTGGGTGACATGGGTCAGGTCTAGCCTCCCATCATTATTGGGTCCATTTCTGAGGCAGGGACAGAGGTGACTCTAGAAATGACTGGCCTGCATTCTTTCTTGGCACTAAGTGAATTAATCTGCTCTGACACTCCGACCATGACAACCTTTCTTGTCCGACCATTAATTATTATTCTCTATGGTCTCACAAATTTGGCCTACGCAGTCTTAGAAAGAGGCTGATATCCATGCACCACGGTTGCTGCAACCTAGATTATGCTTAGGTTGTATATAAGGTGAATAAAGAATGAAATAAGACTTTGCAGTGTTAGAGGGAGGATAAAGCAAGGACAGAAAAATGAGATAAGACGTCTTCTCCGTGGATGATGTGTTTATCCTAAGACCTCTGTGGATTTATTTTTTATACACATACCAGCTTTGAGGGGAAGATTAATGTCTATAGGTTTCCTGAAAGAAGAAGGTGTCCTGATGAAAGATTAGAAAGGAGAGATGTTACAAACAATATAGGGAATGGGATTACAGGAGTAAAAGGATTGTGTTGAAAGGCAGGAAGACGAGAAGGGGCTTGACTGTGGTTCTTGAGGGCTGCCTCGTGTTTGTGTGTGATCTCTTTCTTTTCCTCCTCCAGGTTGTCACCAAACGGGCCTATATGGCTGTGGGATCCCTCACCATTAATGAGGAGCGTTCAGAAGTGGTGGATTTCTCTGTGCCCTTCATTGAGACGGGAATCAGTGTCATGGTGTCACGTAGCAATGGAACTGTCTCACCTTCTGCCTTCTTAGGTATTGTTTCAATCTAAAATTAAAACTTCACCCAGTGGTCATTAAAAATTAGGTGAAGGTTGCTTGTGATTCTTAGCCTGAAAGCTCTTTTTGGGAGTACCTGTGGGACAGGTGTATAAAAATATACTGTGATGTTTCAGAACTAAATCCCGGGCAAGCAAAATCCGGGCAAATGCAAGTACAAATAGGCACTGCCTATGAGTTCCAAGCCGAGACATTTTTTCAGTAATTGTATGCCTAATCCTAGAAAAAAATGGGCTCACTCAGAGTTGTCACATACACTGCAGCATGTGGTTTCCCCCTGACTCAACTAATAGTATGTTCAAGGAGTGTAGGCCAGAAGAAAATTGATTCGAACCTTATAGCTGGGGTACCATAACACTTAGTGATAGCAATTAGCAATAAATGGTTGCACATTCAGAGACATTCTTTGTAAAGACATTATTAATTTGACCCTCCCTTGACACCTAGTAGAAGTTAGAGAACTAATAGACCTTTTCAAGAACAGTTGAGCTATCGGTTCTGTGCTGACACCGTGTCTTACAATAAAGGCATTTCCAATGTCCTTCAGTGATGGAGGGTGATCAGAGAATACAGAAATCATACTGCATTTCCCCGAGACATTCATGTCTTCCTAGTATCTACTATTTGGCTTTATAAAATGCTTTATGATGCAGCAAACACAGTATATGAGTTATATAATTACTGTCTGCTCTCTGCCAGAATCCTGAGAACATTCACAAACAGAAATACTTTTATATGGGTAATGAAATTTTCCCACATCTTTTTAAATATGAGTATCATGACTACTAACTCTTCAGGAGTTTTTGCCCTTAGCAAGTCCACCAATATTGCCAAGGTATGTAAAAACAATGTTAAAATTATCTCCTAAATTTTAAACTGCAATTTAACTGAGTTTGCAGTATGTGTTATACTCTGGAGCAAAATTCTTTGTTTCTTTGATCTGGTTCAGTCCCATCTTTTTCTGTTCCGGCTTGGAGACGGAGAAAACCTGGCAGAGATCAAATACTTGCAGAACATGAACACTAACATTTCTAGAATGAGCCAGTGTTCCCATTGCTAGAGGGATGGAATACTAAAACCTACTGTCATTATGGCTGAACCTTAGAAATTTGGAGATGCTCTTTGGCTCGAAAGCATCTTGAAAGTTGGATGCTTGTCTGAAACTCTGCCAGTTCTGCTTGATTTTCCCCACTCTCTCCAGATGGTGCTGGAGGACTTCCTGGGAACAATCTTTTATCAATGCGTTTTATTTTATCAATGCATGCCACAATGGCTGTGTGTGGTTCCAGATGGAGCCATGTGTCACAAATGTAACAGTACGATGGAATGCAGTCATTACAGAGACAGAAGCTGCAGTTTTCCCAGTTCAAGAAGTTTTTCAGAATCAGGTTGATGACTTTAATTTCTGCTTTCCCCCAACCCAGTTTGCCCCACACTGGGCTTCTCTGAAGAGCAAAGGAGCTGAGGTGTTATCAGGTCTTTCACCACGGTTTTCTCTTCCTCTCCAGAGCCTTTCAGTGCTGATGTATGGGTGATGATGTTTGTGATGCTGCTTATCATCTCTGCGGTGGCTGTCTTCGTCTTTGAGTACTTCAGCCCTGTGGGCTATAATCGGTGCCTTGCTGATGGCAGAGGTAAGGGGAGCTGTTTCTTGCTATGATCTCCTCTGGTTTCCAGCCTCCATTCCTTTGTTGGGGTGTTCCTTTGCCTTGAATGCAATACGGATCTAGCCCACTCTGTGCTCTGCATTCAGACTAAGGAGGGCAGGGATGGAGGCGAAAAAAAGGCTCTGAAGAGAGCAGATGCGTATAATGGATAATTTGCTTGGCGTGAGAGACGAAGCTGTGTCGCCTTTCATGTCTAAAGCACGTACCAGCTCCAGCTTGTTTCTCACTGAGGGAAAATGGGCCCTGGTAGCCAGTGCTGGCAGGGGCTATGATGCTGCACTCATTGAGGCAATCACAGGGCTCAGCACTGTCAATCCATCCTTCAGTGCTACATCTCCCTGGAGAACAAGCTACTCTGCTGGCCTCCTGGCACAGTGCTATGTCCTCCAGACTCCACATCTGTCACCTGGTCAGGTCCTTCCCCTGCTTGCCTCTCTGGCTTTCTAAGACCAACTGAGAGAACGGGAAACTAATTTTCTGGGGAGTGGGTAAAGAATTATTTTTCAAGGGCAGCAGGAAAGATGGGAACAAGCAAGTGATCCATCTCTGTGGTTCTGATCTTCAGAAGGCAGCCACATGAATTAAAGAAAGGCTGTGTGTCCTTCCTGAATACAGCCTTTTTTTCCTTATTGACATGAAAACAATTAGCAAGTTGAATCTTCTGTCATCTGCATGTCTTCATCCCCTGGTGAATCAGCCCTTCAAACCTTTCTGGATTTATTGGTTCATACAGAATAGTGGGAGAGAGACAGTTACTGGAAAATGCACTCATTTGCTCCCAAGTCTAGTGCTTTGCGTAAATTCATGGCATCAAATTAGAGAGGAGTGAAAATAAAAAGTGTTAGTGAGAATGCAGGCAGAATCACATACATGGGGAAGTGGAGAACTTGTCTCTTAACATGGAGCTGTGGAGTGCCTTTATGGCACCTGATCGTAACCCCATGGATCTGTGGGCACAAGTACTGATAAACCTGTGAGTATCTTAAGAGGTATTAATACAGATGTGGAACTGGAAGCAGTTTTTAGTACAGGTGTGCAGTTGTGCAGTTGTTAAGTTAGCTGAACTGTGGCTGCAAGTATCAATATTTCTGAGTAATTATGAAGAGTATGGCATGGTCAGACAGATATTATCCCTGAGAGATGAAATATGAAGATACAGGAATCTGCTGCAGGGACTGCAGAGACTGCTGATTTTGGTAATGAAAACCCTGGCTAATGTTACTTTGGCTGCATTTGAACTATGACAGCATGCCCCTGACAGTATGCCTCACATACCTGCATTTTCTCTTTATGTACATCAAGACTTTTGGATTGGAATCTCCCTTAAAATCTTGGTTTGGGTCTGGCAAAGTAACTGTGGAAGCACATGGGGTGATCGGTGGAGAGAGGAAGGCTTTTAGAAGGGAACTTCTCAAGATTTCCTTCCACCTCAGAGTTCCCACTGATGTTTTTCAGGCCTTTCACCTGTATATCTTATGGCACATTAGGGGTGTAAAAATGCCACTCCAGCATGTAAAAAGACAAGGACTGCCAAACCATGTTTCTCTTAGGAACTTTGTCTCCCTGGAATTTAAAGGCACCAGTTTTGCCAGGAGATGATTCTGCTCTGAACTTGGTGTGCAGTTCCCTGGGTGAAAAATGAGCCCCTTGCATTCTTCAGTTGTATTTAGGGTAACACGGCTAGTGCTTTCAGATGATCTGTGCTATTTGCTACTCAGAGGTTTGGAGAGGTGAAGCTTTCTTCCCTTTTGCCATTCTGCTGGAGTCAATCTTAACCACAGGCAGCAGCACTAGGGTCCAATCAGCCTGCCCGAGGAGATAAAGCATTGGATGCTGATCAGGTTGGCACCACTGGAGAAATGACAGGTGCTTGAACAGTACCATTCATCCTAAGAGGATCTCCTTGGTGTCCAAAGAGTGATTGCTTCTGCACTCTCCCTCTCAGCTCCTCTTGGGCTCAAGTTGAAGCAGTTCTGGGCTAGGTTCCCACTAATGGAACCAGCATGTGCTGGGGATTTCTGGGAGGTGCCATTTCACGAGTTTTCAGATCTAGTGCTTTATTAGTGCTTTATTAGTGCTTTATTAGCATGGCTTCTGGGATATGAGTGACCTTCCACAGTGAAAAGTGAATAAGGGGAAAATAGGAGCTTTTAAAACACTGGATCTGCTCCTGGACTATCTAGGGCAGACCTGCAGATTTTCTTAGGTTGATCAAGTATATGTCACTGTCGTGTACCTTAGACACAAAATATGGGGAGAGAGACCTGTGTTCTTCTCTGATTCATGGATCTTCAACAGACTGAGTAATGAAACACTCTTGCAGAAGTATTTGTAGAGCCCTGCTATTTCAGATGGTGCTCTTCCTTGTACCTTTACAAGTACAGTGAGAGCCATGTTATACACAGGTGTATGCTGGGAGTTTGAGGTCATCACTCTTGAACAGCTGGAAATGAGGATAGAATATTTCCGAGCAAATTCTCTTTCTGAGGACAACACTTCAACCAAAATTAAATGTTTGGGCTTCTAGATACTTCAGTCAAATAAAAACAAATGCCCTCAAATAAGGTTTCAGTGGAAGTCCCTGAGACAGAAAAAGACAAGAAACCCGAGGATATTTTTAAAAAATAATTTTTCAGGTCGCACTTTGCTGAGGTATGGTAGCATGAACTTAGGGGAGTGCAGCTGCAGATATTCAGCTCGCAAGCAGGAATAGATTCTGCTCTTAACTCTTAAGTCAAGATGTGTATGTGACTGGAAATGCAGACCACTTACTCTCAGATGCTTACTGGGATCATGTTTCTCAATCACTCTAGAACCAGGAGGTCCCTCTTTCACCATTGGCAAAGCTATCTGGTTGCTGTGGGGGCTGGTGTTCAACAACTCTGTGCCAGTACAGAATCCCAAGGGTACCACTAGCAAGATCATGGTGTCGGTGTGGGCCTTCTTCGCTGTCATCTTTCTGGCCAGCTACACTGCCAACCTGGCTGCCTTCATGATCCAAGAGGAATACGTGGACCAGGTGTCTGGCTTGAGCGACAAAAAGGTAATGTATCCACCCAAACCCTCAAAGCAGCCTTTTACACAGAAGAGGCTGCTCTACCCTCTCTTCTTTCCTTTCACAAGGAAAGTGTGCAGGTGTTTTCAGAGTCACATCATAGGTTTAGACCCTAGTTTAAATAGCACAACTGTTCTTCATTGGTATTCAGTTGCACTTCTACATGTGTTAAGCACTTCAGGAATGAATTATAAAGAGAACTGAACTGTGCTTGCTTGCGTGATCCCAAACCACACCTTGACTGTCAGCAAGAAACAAATTAATGGAGCTTTGGAGACGATGTGTATAATGGCTGTAACCTGCTTTTTCAGTATGAAATAATTTGTCTTGGGTACGAATGCTGGCCATTAGGCTAGCAAATATGATCTGTTAATTTATTCTGAGAACAAGTTCTGTCCATGGGAGTAAATCACTGTGGCTTTGATGTTTTACTATTGCTTGCATTTGAAGTTATACTGTTGTTTTTTCAAGGTGTTTGGAGGCTTAGCACAAGACATCATTTTCTGTTCAGACTCTGAACACTTGAGGATTTTGAGAAGATTGCTGATACATGCAGGGTAGAACTGTCTGGCTTGTGAGGCTGTAATACTTCGCACACTGCTTTACTTTTGTTTTGTGGTGAGGCTACTCACAAGGAATTGAGTATTGTGAGGCTCAATTGCCTATGCTGAGATTGTTACTCAGTCATTGGGGCTGCTTAAGGGGTCATGCCATTGCAGGGCAGACAAATAGCAATGGGTTGCACACACTGCTGTTGGTATAGCAGCAAGAGGAGGACTGCAAGTGTCAGTTGCGGCTGCTGGGTTGGTTATAGTTACTGATTCTCGTGTCCCTCATGACAGTCTAGAAATAATTTGTGGCCAGGCCTCCTCTGTTCAGAGGAGCACCTGTTCAGCAGGCTGGAAATTCTGTGATAGATTAATCATAAAGAGTTTTTCTTACTCATTTTGTTGTTGGTTTTTTGTTTTTTTTTTTCTTCCTGGAATGAAACATGGCACAGAGTAATACAATCCATGCAGAAGTGCTCCTGTTATTTGTGTTAATTTTGACCTCAATTTGTTTCACACTGTCTGCTCATTTGCAGTGTGCTGTTTTGAGGATGGGGTGGAGGGGAGGATGCTTTTCTGTCAGGTGGAGATTGTTGCAGAGACTCCTTAGAAGCTGTGGGCTCCTTCAGATTGAAAGATACTGTTCAAAACCAGCTAGCCCTATCAGAGGTAACATTAGTTTGTCATCATTAGGTTTTCAACCGTCTGAGCTAAATGGGATAGTTTGTACCTGTGATCTATTGTTTCAGGCTGTGCCTAGGCTCATGGAGAGAACCATGCTTTTATTCTCACGTTTTTCAAGATATTTTTCATACCTGCAGAGATATGTGCATGAAATATAATTTGAAAGCAGTGACTCCTGGAGCTTCATAGAGCCTTTGGATACAAATTTCTGGGCCTATTTTAGTTGATTTCACTGTAGGGCCACCTGTGTGTATTGGATTGAGGCCATTTTCTTCTACTTTTCTCTGCCAACATACCTGTATTTACTTTTGCTATGCTAAAGCATATGTGCTTTTTTTCCTTGGGGAAGAGAAAGGCTACAGTACATAGTCAGAGAATTGTGGTATGCCTCAAACATAGCTGCTAGTGCAAGTACAATATTTGGGTAAGATTACAATCTACCAGAGCATCTAGAATCAAATGAGAATTGGCTGGTGAAACTGAAGGCCAACAGCTGCCTTTGGACCATAAAGGCAGGTGGGGCTAAGTCCATCCAAAAGGTGTGAGTGAATGAGCTTGATCTACTGGGCTTATGGATTTTACTCTCTGAATATGCCAAGGACCCTGCACAATTTGGGAGCAGTCATCCAGACATTTGTCACACTGCTTCTAGATCCCCTGGTTTGGGAGGAATTCACTGTTCTGAATCTCATCTTTTCCCTTTTCCAAAGCCTGCACACTGCTTGCAACTCGCTCACCCTCTCAGTGCACTGCTTGGCCAGGATGAAGGGCACAACCACATCCAGGGCACGTGGAGGTGTGCTGTGCTCTACCTCCCTTCTCTTGCCTGCTTAAAGCCAGTTCAGACTTTCAAAAGAGGCAGTCACTGTTCAAAAACAGGTGGGAAAGACTGTTTTCCAAAAGGAAAGATTGTTGCTTCCAATCTTTTATCTCCAATATATGATCTGGTGTCCACAGCAAAAGTGAGGCAGATTAGTTTCCTGGCCTTCTCCATCAGCTGGTAAGGGCATCTGTGTCCAGCACAAGGGCTCAGCAGAGGATGTAATCCAAGCCGACAGGCAAAGTGACAGTTGTTTAAAAGGATATTGTTCCTACTTGCCTAGACCCAGGTCTGCTTGCAAATGCCTCTGTAGTACGACAGTACCTGGGGAAGGTGTCCCACTGACACTGTAGAGCTGCCAAAATGCCATATGCACTCACAAAATCCATTACTGTGCCTGGCTGGGGTGCACTTGTCAAGGTCAGGCTGGCTGCACTCTGCAACAACTACCCTGAGGGTCTCCTTGGACCCTCTTCTTTGGGTCTTGCCTGGGAAGAACCGCTCCAAGAGGTGCCTACAGCTGCCGACATGCCGCTTCCCCAGAAAAACAGACTGAAACGCTCCAGATGTCTCAGGACTTGGATGGTGTCTTGGCTGTGCCCCAGCATTTACTTCCTAATGGCATGCAAGAAAATGACTGACGTCATGTCCCCACGGTGCTTGTGTGGATGCCTGAGCAGGTCTGTCTGAGCTGGGCAGGAGTGAATGCCTCTGTGCCAGGGTACCAGGTTGAACTGAGAGTGTCTGGAGGGCCCCTGTGTGAACTTAGTGACCTCTGCCACTCTCTCTCTGTCACAGGTGATGCTCAATGCTGAATGCCACCCTTTGAGCACAAAACAGGTGCCAGGGCTGATGCAGGAACCCACCTCTTGATGTCTGTTAGCTTCCCCCTGTTAACCTTTGGAGCTGCTAAATCATACGTCAAGCTTTAGCTCTTAACTCTGGGGCAGCCACAGGCGGTTTGAGGGAGGAGAAACCTGCTGCTGCCTGAGAGCAGCACTGGCCCTGTGAGTTCTGCAGGGAAAGTCCTGCCCTTGACAGCATCTCCTTTCCAGCTCCCTGTGCTTGTGGCATGCTGAACCACTTTCCTCCTGCACAGGTGCCGAAGCAGCATCTTCCATCTCCACCTGTCCACTTTGTGCAGTGGAGAGGCTGGAGGAGGTCCTGGCTGGGGCAGTGCCATGGTGGCTGTGTCAGCTCCCAGCAGGAGCACCTTTGCATGTGCTGCTGGGCTGCATCCAGCCAGGATCCATGTGGGGGGCTGCTGCTGCTGCCCTGACCCCTGAGAAAGCCCCAGTGGTAAGAGGGCCTGTCGCAGAATACTGCAGTCAGCTCCCGGGTCTGGATTTCATCTGAGTGTAATCAGAAGATATAACCCAATTTCCATTAGTGGGAGAGCTTCAGACACATTAGAGAAACAAGCGCCTGCGGTATTTCAGTCTAACGAAGGCAATAAATACAGGAAAGATTATACAAAATGAACTAATGTGTGAAGTAATCTAATAGCTATACGTAATTTCCATTCATATACACTAGTAATAGAATAAAAGCAAATGTGGACAGCCAGCAGGGCATTTAAATAAAATGATTTAGAAGGCAGTAGGTTAATAATAAGAAAAAAATAGTATCCTTTCCTATAAATTAGTTGGAAATGCCAAAGAAGCTAATAAAGTATCAAAATGGTAATTTTGTAATTGACATGAAAAGGAGAGAAATGGATTTCTGCATGCCTGCAAATTAATATAGATTGCTGAAATTTCACACGTATTTGACTTATTTGCTTTTCAAGATGTTAATGAAATGTTGAGACAAATGCAGCATAGGTCAGTTATTTTTTCAATAGATATAAGTTTGTTCCTTTCTTTAAAAGGTAAGTTTTGAAGTTAAAACTGGGCAGTATTTTTACTGAAAAAAAATCTGAGGAGAATATAAGAAGGCAGAAGGAATTCCTGATATTTTCCAAAATAGCTCATTTTAGTATACTTGATACAAAATACTTTGATATTTCTGACATGTATTTTGACATGTCATTTTCTAAAGGCACTACTCATGAAATTGACCTACATTTAAGGGAAGAAAAAAAAGAGGGAAAAAGATTTTTTTTTCTGTAACAAAGGAAAGGGACAGACGGAGATAATTGGAAGACAAAACAACATAGGTAGATCTGAGGTGAATGGAACATTTCAAGTTGATACAAAGCAAATGCCTCACTCAAAAACCTGCAAAAATAAAAGGTTCTGGGCTTTTCTGGCAGTAATAGATGCTTGGCTGCGAAACTGAAAAATGAATTATTTCCCACATTGTACTTTGCAGCACATTAAATCAAAATTATACAAGGATCCCAGATATGCAGAACACTTAAGCATGTGCTTAACTTTGTGCTCATGAGTGGTGACATTAAAGTCAATGGGCTATTATACACATGATTGAAGTTAAATGCTTCTCTGAGCTTGCAGCTTTTGTACAACAAATACCTGTTCTGGAGAAGTCCAGGGAAAAATGCAGAGCAGATATCTTCAGCTAGACATTTTTTAAGAGGACTGAAAGTGGGGGTCAGTCTTGTGCCTTGTGAGCTCTGTAAGGGGAAGACTGTCTAACTGGATGGCTTGGAGGCAGTAAGAACCTTCCATGGGATTAAACATTTACTGTTAACTGACATTTGTGGTACTTCCACACATTTCGGCAGGATACAAAGGAAGTTTTATGTGGTGGTGTCCAAAGGCAGAAAGTATGCAATCTTTCAACAGCAGTATGATTTTTATTGTCAGGACACCTTTGTGGAGATATGAGTTAGGCAGACAAAAGAAGGACTGTGCCACTTCCAATTCTGTCCTCTTGTGATAAATCATAACCTTGTCCAAAATCCGTAAATCTGATGCACCTTACTTGACAAAAATACTCCCCAAAATAAAGAAGTTCTTGAATCTCCAGACCTTATGTCATGAGGTAGAGTTGAATTTCTTTCCATAGTGCTTTCCTAGGGGTACATCTCCCTGTAAATGAGTTGAACTGTGCTTTTTGCTTAAATATGACCTTTATCAAAAACAGGGGTATTGACTAGTGCTTAATATAAGAAACACTGGCTGATACTGAAGCGTAGAAAACTCAGAGCTCTGATAGTATGAAATTTTATGGCTTGAAATCTGATTATTTCTCCGCATCTCCTTGTAAATCATCAGGTGCTATAGTATGAAGTATTTACAAATGCTATATACTGTAGCTATATATTATGTGCAAACACACATAATACATGCATACTATATGTAATTACATATTATGCTAAAATTTTCATATTAATAAATAGCTACTAAATAGATACAGCACATCATATGTTAGTAATAGATCTTTCTAACTTGTGACTTACATTTATTGTGTACATAAATGTGATCTCAAATAAATTTTTGCAGTTGTAGATGGGTGTGTTTATCATAGATTTAGACATTCTGCAGTCTTTGTGTTGGGGTGATTTTTTTGTTTTCTGAGATCTTTGGAACAAATCTCTGTGCCTGTGTGCTAAAATGTGATTCTGTAATTTTTAAGACTATAAATGTTTAAAGTCAGTGGGTTTTCAAACATGTTTTTTCCTCCCCGCTTCAGTCCTACTTTCTTTGTCATTCTCCCTCTTTTTCTTAAGATCAGCACTGTACAGTGCAGAGTGGCAAGGAGGCTGCAGTGTGCTTTAGCCTTCACTTGGTCTCCCAGGATTCTCTTTTTCTGTTCATCTGGACGGATTTCCCTGGTATCAGCACCGGCTGGGGGATGAAAGGATCAAGAGCAGCCCTGCTGAGAAGGACTGGGGGGTGCTGGTGGATGAGAGGCTGGACATGACCCAGCACTGTGCACTCACAGCCCAGAAAGCCAATTGTATCCTGGGCTGCATCCAGAGCAGCTTGGGCAGCAGGGCCAGGGAGGGGATTCTGTCCCTCTGCTCTGCTCTGGTGAGACCCCACCTGCAGTGCTGCAGCAGCTCTGGGGTCCTCTGCACAAAAAGGACATGGACCCCTTGGAGCGAGTCCAGAGGAAGCCACCAAAATTATTAAAGGGATGGAGCACCTCTTCTTACAAGGAAAGGCTGAGAGAACTGGGATTGTTCAGTTTGAAAAAGAGAAGGCTTCAGGGTGACCTAATTGTGGCCTTCCAGTACCTGAAGGGAAACCTACAAGAAAGATAGAGAGAGGCTTTTTAACAGGAGCATGTAATGACAGGACAAGGGGTAAGGACTTCAAACTGAAAGAGAATAGGTTTAAATTAGGTATTAGGAAAAAAATTCTTTGCTGTGGTGGTGGTGAGGCACTGGAACCGGTACCCAGAGAAGTTGTGCATGCCTCATCCCTGGAACTTTCAAGGCCAGGTTGGATGGGGCTCCGAGCAACTGGTCTAGTGAGAGGTGTCCCTGACCACGGCACGAGGATTGGGATTAGATGATCTTTAAGGTCCCTTTTGAGGAAAGCTCTAAGCCTCCAAGGCATGAACTCCTTGCACTCCCCTGGAGGACTCAGAGATAAGTCACTCACGCTGGGTTACGGCGACAAAACCAGCAAAACCCAGCATGCCTTGTTTCTTTATGTAAATCCCCTGCACCCTGTTGGCTAGTTGGTTTCCACCGCACCCCTGCTTTCCCCATAAATACGGCCGCGGTGGCGTCCTGGGGGAGGGAAGTCTCGTCCCTGGCCTCCCTTCACGGGAGCTCTGCTGCAGACCCCTGACCCGTCAGGGTGGCCCGGCAATAAAGAAGCTGCTTCCGTGGAACCGCCATATGAGATTCCTGTCTCTCTTTCCCCGCGTCGCCTTGGGTGATACCGCCAGAGCTGATCTCACAAGAGCTGAAATCACTAGAGCTGAAATCACTAGTAGCAGCAGAAGCTGCTACCTGGCTGGTATCACCCGTTGCCCAGGGAGGCTCGCCCGTGCCCTTGGAAAGGCTGTTCCTGCAGGGACGCGCTCTCCAGGAGGACTGTGGCTGCTACTAAGTAGCACAAAGTCCCTCAGCAACACCCTTCCACCCCATTTTATGCTTTACAGACAGTAAAAACCTGTAATGGGAGTATTCAGGATTATTGCCAGTTAAAATGCAGTTTAGTTGGGAACTTAAGCAGGTAAGATGCAAGGGGAGGGGACACTCAGGGTCAGACTGTAGGCTTAATTCATCCTTGCTGGAAAGGAAGAAATGCAAACCCCTGGGCTTTGTTGGAGGCATGGATGAGAGTCGCTGGATGAAGGACATTGGTGATGGGGCCGTGGCAAAGTCCATAGCTTGCAGCTTTTGCATTCCCCCTTCACAATGCCCTGGCTTTTCCCAGGCCTTGGCCACCACTGACCCTTTCTTTTCATCATCCTTTTCACCAGCTCTTAGAGCTATCCCCCTTTGGAGGTAGTGGTTAAATTTGGTTGCTTCTGTGCTAATTGCTTGGCAGTCTGGAAAAAGCTGTCTTTGGAGAGTTACGTAAGGGGGAGAGGGAGAGAGGGAAGCAAAGGATTGCCCTGCTTCTCACATCACTATAAGTCAGCGGAGAGGGAAACAATGAATATTTTTATTTATTATTTATGTGGTGCCATAAATGTACTTGGCACTTTGCAGTCAAATAAAAGACAATGGCCCTGCCACCAAAATTTGGCAGCCTGGGAGATGAGAGCTGGCCTCCTTCAGCTGAATGATCAGGGCTGAATTACTGGTGGGGAAGGGATGGGAGTATGAGATCTACAGGATTTAAAAAAAAAAAAACAACAGCCATACCCCCACACTGTCATTGCTGATGCCTAGTGACCGTGACATTTAGAGTTATATGTACATCCATGTACTTTATAAATGTTTGGCAGGTTGTATCTTTCCAGGCATTTTTCCTTCACCGCATGGAAAGAAGCCCTACTTTTCCCAGGCCTTGGGCTTCTCAAGGTCAAACTTCCCCTAAATCTTGGTGGCCCAGTAGACTTGTTTACTTCAGGTGTAGCTCAGTGCCCCAGGACTCACATGGGAGTGATATGGCTTTCATTTCTCTCCTGCCTTTCACTTGCAGGTGGGAGGCAGCTTTCCTCAGAAGGTTAAAAGGAGGCATTATCTCCCAGCTCTGGGAAGGTGCTGGAATGATTGAGCTGCCCTGTCTGAAGTGCCCTGCTTTTTTGCTTTGCCTCCCTGCCCTACAGACGTGCTTAAGAAATTGCACTAATGTGATTGCTAAGCTTTTATAATTACTTGGATGAAGATTCTGGCCCCTGTAAAGTCTTTTGGAGGTTTGCCAGGCTTGCACAGGGTTTCACCCTGCTGCCCAGTGGATAGTACCCACATAAAAGCAGGTTGGCTACTGTTAGTACTCAAGGGACAGGAGGATCTGACCTTCCTTTGTTAGTGAAAATGGGTGAAAAATGGAATTGCTCCCCCACCAAACTACATCCTCTGAATTTCTCAGAGTGTTTCATAATTTGTTAACCAGCTGTCTCATGTGCAAACAAAGCAGATTTCAAATTCCTCTGTACTTAGCTGCCACCTCTCATCTCAAGGTCTTTTTAATCAGTTAATTTTCTCCCTCTGAATGAACATCTACACTTCTAATGATATTAACATGAGTGTAGTAACTGGCATCTTTCTGCCTCACTAATTTCTATTTGTGTTTGCCTGGGATCATTCAGTAGGTACCTTTTTTCCCACTGCGTTTAGCTTCCAAGGAAGCTGACTTTCAAGAACGAAATACATGGCATGATTTGATGCTGGATAAACAGATGATCTCCATCCTCTACATGCATGCAACCAAAAGTTAAGTGTACCATGGCTATTCTTTCATAGCCCCCTTCATTGCAACAGCTATGACTGTGGTGTTCTGGTATCACACATACTAACACTTGAGCTGTGCAAGGAGCTTTTGGCTCTGACTGGTGAAGCTCAGTGGTTCCACTACAGACGTCTTCTGGTCAAGATTGAGGGGCACCTAACTGTGATTTGAAGCCTATGTGCTGCCAAATGTGTCCTGAGGAATATTTAAGGTTTTAATATTACCTGTTGGGTGGAGAAACTGCACAGAGCCTGTCCTGTATAATGCTCACACACTTGGCCGACCCAGAAGAAGCCTGGCTGTGCTGGTGGTGGGTGGGCTCTGGCTGTACGTGATGGTCTCATCCTGAAGTGGCCCCTCAGGTGGTGTGTCTGTAGTGCTTGGGTCAGCAAAAAGGCAGTGTGGTGGCAGCAGGCACAGGTAGGTGTGTTTGTGGAAGGCCTGGGATCCCCGACATGCCACTGTTCGGGGTGACGCTGCACTGCCCAAGGTTTTCAGTCTCCTGCTCTGTGCAGAAGCGGCCCAGAGCAGGTCTGTACATAGCAACCCAGCTTGTAAAGAGCCTGCACAGTCCTACTGTGTGCATTGCTCTGGCAATAACCGCATGTGATGGAGGCTTCTTCCACCAATTGGATCTCTGCTTTCATCTCAGTTATTTTGCAAGGACAACTATTTTTAAAGTTGCTATATTTGAACTCCTTTCTTTTGCTTTCACCTGCCCCCCCTCACCTCTGCATTGTCACTAGGTTGCTGTTCCCTTCCCTAACCCGTACATGTCCATATTTCACCAACAGACATTCATAGATATTTTTCTTTCTTGTTTGTGGGTCTGACCCACACTACATCTTCCTTTAAAAGGGGCTTTATTCGAATTCTTTGCCAACTTTGCTGCAGTCAGCTGCACTAACTGATAACTCCTTTCTTGGACTTATCTAGAGCAATTCATGGGTGAAAGCGCTATGCAAAGCAAGACAGAGAATTTGAAACATCACTGGGTACTGAATAATAAGATAAACCACAAAGTCAAAGTCTGAGGCAGCACAAGGTAATTTTATGCCCTCCCAAATTCGACATATTGGATTTGGTGCTGTTCGGTCCCTTTTTTTTTTTTTAAATTTCCTTTCTTCATTTGTTTATAAATCAAGACGTATTGTTTGACTGGTGAAGATGAAATGGGAGTTTCACCACTGCAGTCTTAGGGTTGACTTCTACAGCTGATCCACAATCAGGAAGAGTTGATGTGGCAACTGGATTCAGAGCTGTGAGGAGTCCCAGCCACTGCTGAGGAGGCAGAGAATGTTATTGTGAGGCAATGCAGGAGGGAACTAAAAAGAGCTAGGGTAGAAGTATGATCTGAAAACTTACAGTCACTTAAAAATGGCTGGGAGTTCCACCTTGGAAATAAAAAACGTCTGTAATGTCAAAACTACATGACTGTGCAGAGGGGAGAGGAATGCTTTAGGAATGAATCTCAGGAAATATCTGTACGAGAGAGTCATTAATAATAGAGAATGAGCAGCACAGTCACTTTAGTCTGCTCTCCTCACAGACTTTTACCAGTGCTATGATTTAGGTTTGCAGTATGATTTTCTGCCTGTGCTGTTGGGCTGGCACAGCTGGCACAGTCCTAGCTGGGATGCAATTTTGTCAATTTTAAAGTGCCTACAGCACCATGCCATCAACAGTAGCAAGTTCCATGCTCGAAATCTTTAGAGCACTTCCTCTACCAGGACAGGTGACTGGGGGCATGAGTTTGTGGATGTGCCTATGTGCACAATTGTTGCCCTGAGCTTCGCAGTTCTCTTTGTTGTCATTTCTGTGAGACTTTTCTCACAGGCCTTTTCTGTAAACATAGCCATGTTTTGCTAACCGTGCCAGTTGTTTGCATTCCATTTCTCCTAGGCGGAGACATTTGATGGCCCTTTCCTTTGACCAGTGTGATTGAGGGGTGTTGATTTCTCCCTCCAATCCACGGTGATTTCTAAGAACATATATAAATAAACTGGGGCCCAGAGCCCCAGGCTCTTGCCCTCTTTCTCTTCACCTGTGTCCACGTTGTTTTTCCCTCGTGTCCGAGTGCATCACACAATCAAGCTGCATAAAGAAAAGAATACAGTAAAAGCCCTGAAGATGGTGCTGGCAGTGATGATTGACATTCCAGAAACAAACTGATCACTACCTGAATGCAGATCAGGACAGAGTTACAGCTTTGAAGAACTTGCTAGCTGAAAAGGAAGGATAGACAGAACACGATATAATATAGAAAGGCCCTGAGAAGAGTAATAATAAGCATGAACTCTCACTAGCATTGTTTTTGTTGCCTTACTGCAAGCTTTTTTAGTATAATATTCTCTCAGCATCTTTGCATCTTGATCAGATTGTTCTTGGTATGGTGGAGAGCATGTTCACCAACCAAAGGTGAGTCAAGGAAAGACCTATGGGATACAGCCAAAGGACAGCAGCAAGAATGGCCGCAGGTCCATATAATACAGCGTGCAAAGAAAGACTAAAGAAATTGGGCTTCTTTAGCTGCAGTGAAAGAACATGGAGAAGAAACAGCACAATGGTCTTCAAAAACATAAAATGCACCTTCAGAGAAGAAGAAACTATTTGGATTTCCCTGTCCATGGACAAGATAGCAGAAAATATTGCAGCTATATTGCAGCTGGAAGGCTTTAGTTCAGATACTTGGAAGAACTTTCCAGTAGTAAAGCTCTGGTGGGGATTGTCCAGGGAATGGAGGAGTCTCCGGCACCAGCCATCTTCCACAGTGGGCTGAATGAAGAGCAGTCAGGAATGATGATGTCCAGGAGAGACTCACCAGAGAGACAGAGCTGGAAGAGACATCTTCTCAGGGTCAAATTTAGGTTTGTGATTTTGTGGCGTTCTTTGTGGTGCAGCTTGGGGACAAAAATTATGTATTTTGGGGATATGAAAAGGACAAGCTTCTTCTCTTTGCGAGTCATCCATTAGCTGTGAAGGAATTAATTTCCTGGCTGAAACAGAGGACATAGAAGGCATTTAGGGCAAGACATGCTGCTGTGGACATGTGTGGCCGATCAGGACTTAAGTATAGGCATAGAACTCCCTCAGAGTTAGACCTGAAAATCACTGACCCACTCTTCAGTTTTTAAGGTTCTGAAGGAAGCTCTTGTGCAAACAGCCTGGCTGGATTTTCAGGCAATGAAGAAAGGTGCAAGCTGACTGCAGTGATGTGCGGCTGAACCAGAACAAGAGGAGACAATCAAGGATGTCTGGGCAACGCAGAGAGGTTATGCATTAAGAGGGTGGTGGGCACTTCGGGCTTGTTGCTGCCCATAGCAGTTGGCTCCCTGTACTTTTGGTGGGAGAAGCTGTCCTGAGGGCCAAATGGCCCAGTGGCTAGATTCACTTGTGCCAGTGTAGATGTCTAGACCCATTTTAGGTGTGTTAGAGAGTCCAAACTACCCTCAGGTGGCTGGCAAATTTGACACAGGGGCTATGAGACACCTGTTCCCAAGGTGAAATTCCCGTGGCATCTCAGCTTGGCACTTACTTTTGGGCAAATGAAGTGAACTCAAAGTATCTAACATGGGCTTAAGCTCTTTTGGACTCACAGCTAGCAGAGGAGCTGAATCTGTGGCTCTTAGTTTGATAGGTCAGAGCTGTGGAGCTTCCTGTGGTAGAAGATTTTTAACTGGGCATCTGGGCCTTAAAAAGTGTAAGGAGCCCTCCCAGAGAAGCTGTATAATGGTNACACACCCCCCTTGCACCAAGTTCTGCCAGCTCATTATGTTATTCAGCAGTGGATTGATTTGGGCTTTTTTAAAGCAGTGTAAAAGTAGATCAGCTGATAAAAAAGAGCCTTTTTGTAGTGAGAGCTTGCTGAGTTTAGGAAACTGCTTTCAGTGCTATTGGCAAACACTTTACAGTGTAAACAGGGCCTACATCAGGCAGATAAATAAGTGCAGATGTGCTTTTCTGTAGGATCCATTTGGTGATAGACAATATATTGAAAAAAAAATTCCCATCAAATTAATTGTGGCCAATTAGACATAACCCCTTCCCCTCATCTCTGAATCCCCTCCAATTGCTGCTGCATGAATGGGAAGAGCTCCTATCACCTGTTTCATTATGCAGATTGATATTCGAACATCTGAGAACAATGCTGCTTTCTGCACGGCACGGCTCCAAATTGCTAATGAAACAGCTCTGCCAGCCGAGTCACTTAAACCCGCTTTCACTGCTGCTGTCGACAGCTCTCATGGCGAGATGTGGAGGGGAGCGGGAAAGGAGCTCTCCCCCCTGAATGTGCTAACAGCTCCCAGCCTGTGTGTTTATTGCTCTCCAGAGAAGGAAGATTTCTGCTCTCTGACGCTGAGAGGTTACTTTTCCAAAGCCAGGGTCTGCTTTGCACTTACTGCTCCTTGATTTCAGTTTGTGGAGTGAGGGTTTGAAGAGGCAGGCAGCCACTGGGCTCTGAACATAGACATCTTATGTCCCAGAGCTACCCCAGCCCTTTAAGCATCCTTGGTGTCTGCTTTCCACCCCCATCTTTAGCATCCACCTTCACAACTGATGTGAAGCAAGTGGGACTTCTTTCATGGGTGAACGGATGTGTGCCTCACCTTGGGTACATAAAAGGGGAGCATCTCACAACAGAGGTTCCATGGTGAATGAGTGGGAGGATGCAAGTGGGATACATCTCTGCCTGGGGCTCTTTGGCTGCAGGACTGCAGCGGAGCCCTGCGGGTTCCCTCACAGGCAGTCACCCCTTGAGGTAGGTAGAGCTGAGCAGCAGGACAGGTCTCCTGCTATGGGCAAGTATAACATGGGGCTCCTACAAGTGTGGACCCTGTACAGCTGGGTTTTCTCAGCAGCTGGTGTAGTTGCTTATTTTCACCTATTACCACCACTTTTTTTTTTGCCAGAGCCTCACAGGACTCCTCTTTGCAGGTGCCTGGGGTAGAGTAGTTGTGACTTAGGGCTCTGACAGGAGAAATATTTGCATGAAATAATGGGACTGTTCTGTCATTGATCTACATTCTGACCCTTTCTGTCCATATGTGTGGTTAATTCCACAATGTTGTCAGTGTTTACTGCAGCACTGAGATTACCTCTGCACAGACTTCCTCCATGTAATGGCCCCTGCATTGTGCCTCAGCTCCTCCCTGTCTCAGACTCCTTAATGACCAGTCTGCCAAAGAGCTCTGCTTCCCTGGGGATGATACTTATGATCCAGGCCCACTCTCCCAGCCCCTGGGAGAAATCAAATAAATGGCTTTCCTTACTGAACTCTTTGACAATCTGTCAATTAACTTTCTTCATTACAGATAATCTCCAGTTCCTCCACACATTCCTCTACTGTGTTGCCAGCAACGGACACACTCCTTTCCCATCTGTCCCATGAACTTTTTGGGAAGGCTTGCATGTCTTCTTGTTCCCTCAGTATGAGCTGTGTAGGACAGAAGTTAGTTCAGAATGATGCAATAGTTTTTGACTCTGGAGAGCTCACTGGAGATCCCTCCATGCCTGGACTGAGCTGTGCCCACTTACTGCCAAGAAAAAAACATGGGGATTTTTGAACTGCTATCTCCTGTCAGAAAGCTGCATGCATGTACTGCTATTACCTCTCAAATATGGAGAAGTAGGTGCTTATCTCTGGCTCCATGGACTGTGGAGTCAGCTGGACATTGGTTGCTTTCAGCTTTGTAAACATCAAGCCAGGTTAGCTGCGGATCTGATTCCTCTTAGGCACTCAAGCTAAAATTGTCTGATGTGGGCCCCATATGAATCCTTTCATATTGTTTCCTGTCTTGCTGTCCACCAAGCTATGGCTGAAGTGTGTGTGCATGTTGGTGTATGGAGAATAATTTGCATTTGAAGATCTGTTCTGACTAAGGAATGAGTGGCGGGTAAGGGTTGGTGAGTGAATGAGTAGTACGTGAATTTGTAGGAGTCATCAACTTGACTTCTTTCTCTAGAAATGTGCTTTTCCAGTTGCTAGAAACATGCATTTCCTGAAAGAGAAATGTTTTCATTTATTTATTGATTGCCTGGGAGATTAAAAATTAAATCTGGAGCCTTTTGCCTGTGGCTGCTATTATGGGCTCTGGAACACAGTGGGGACAAAAGATAGTTCAGAGCTGGGATTGTTTCCCTTACCACAGCCCTGCCTGACTTTGTAATCCTTCTTACTCTAGTTTGTAGACATTGTGATGGAAATAGAGATTGTGTCACTGGGAATGGAGGGTGGAGGTATGAAATGGACATGCCAAAACTCAGTCACAGCAATGTTGGTCAGGCCTGCCTGATGCTTGTCCCGTTGACTGTACTCTGTCGGAGGGCTCTGTGGAAATGGGAATGTCCTGTTTGCCTTCAAGGCGGGGTTCTGCAGCCTCTGGGAAAGCAAGTTGCCCACGCTGCAGTCTCCTGGTTTAACGTGTCAGGGGAGAGACTGTGTTTCTTTGTGTCTGGCATGGCAGTGCCCTCCTTGTGATGGGTCCCCTAGGCTGCTGCTTTAATCAGCTTAGTAAAAAAGAATAATTTTAGCATGCTGCGGTGATTTTTCTCCCATCAAAGTTTGCTTTCATTACAGTCTTTGATAGCTGTGAGTTTGTCTTCATCCCTAGAGGGTGTGACAAAGTTCTAAGAGACACCTTACTGTCTGTTTTATGCTATGTGAAACTTGTTTTGTTGGTGATGCACTAACCTGAGTGCAGAAAAACAGCCCTCATGTTTTTTATTGGCTTAAAGGAGTAGGATACGTGTTCTCTCACACACTTACATGCACATACAAGCTCATCTTGCCATCCAGACTGGAGAGATGAATTGACTGGTACACAGAAACAGGTGAACAGTATGTTCACCTACTCACAGACACAGCTTCCAGCTGTCCTCATGGCTGAGATGTTGTGAGCAAGATACACTGCTTTAGGGGCTCTGGCCTCCTCAGCTGAGTTGACCAAGTTCCAAAATGGCTTTAAGCAGAGCTCAAGAACAAGGTTCATCTGCATGTGTTTTAAGCTAGAACTGTCCGTAGGTTGCAGCCCTGTAGAAGGTGGCAGTGCATGGCTGCACGTATTCATGTATGTCTGACCATGAGCACGTTGTCAGCGTGCTTCTCAGGATCCTGCAAATACACAGTCACAGTTGGGAGTCAAGAAAGAACACCAAGCAAGCTACTGCTTGATATATCCAGAGGGGAGGAGGCTTCTTTCCATTTAATCTACCTGTGTATCTTTACTGCTTATTCAGTTCCTGGTTTACAATTCTGTGCTCCTTCTCATCTGCTGGTTCTAGGGGTTTTAAGCAGTCTTGATAATTGACAGTCTAAATTTTACTGCTCATAAAATCCCAGAGAGCATTGATTATGACTTGAGTTAAGCAAGTGGCATATAAAATCTCACAGCCTTGCAGCCGTGGGGGAATGTTATGATGAATGTATTTCTTGTGAGCGGCAAAAGCTTTGGAGTGTTCTGCCAGCTCTGTTCTGGGCATCAAATGTTACTAGTAACTTGCAGCCACTAACAGCATTTCATTTGGGACATTTGCCCAAAACTTTGAAAGCTGATCATTTGTTCGGTGAAGTGGGTGTGAGGTGTGCTGAGAGGCATCTCTCCTCATTAATTACTTTTCTACTTCTGTCAGAACCAAGAAGTGCAAAGGCATGCACAGAGCTGAAAAAGATACTTCTTAGGAACTAAATAACAGTTTGTGGATAAAAAGCACATCATATAGACTTTATTGGAAACCGTTTCTTGACTGTGTTCCAGCACCACAGTTACATTTTCCCTTTCCTTTTTCCTTTTATCTAACCTCCTGTTTAATCTCTGATCACTGACTATTTCATGCACTTAATCCAGAGGAGACAAAAAGAACAGCTTGCTCAGATTTACTTCTTGTTTCTTAGGCATTAACAGGAGATATTTGTGTTTGAAAACAGTGACATACAATATCTTGTCAATTATGTTTTCTACATGATAGTAAAATAAACTCAGAACTACCTTCCGATGTTCTCCCAACCAGATGACTGCTTCAGTCTGAAAGATTGTGAGAAATGTTTCTTTTTCTGTCTCTTCAGTTCCAGAAACCAAATGACTTCTCACCCCCTTTCCGCTTCGGGACAGTTCCCAATGGCAGCACGGAAAGGAACATTCGCAACAACTACCCTGAAATGCACAGCTACATGGTGAAGTTCAATCAGAGGGGGGTGGACGATGCACTGTTCTCGCTGAAGACTGGGTGAGGCTTTCTTACATGCTTACTCACCACAGACGTTTTGCATGCTTATCTGGAAAATTTTACTTTTAGGGTTTGAAAAATGAGCCTCTATTATCATTCCATGGTTAGAAGTCTAGTAAGACCACACATAGCACAGTAGCACAGGAGAGTAACTCTGTGGTTCTTTTTGCCAGGTTTTTCTATTGACATCTGTATAAGAGTTTCTGGTTTGACTGTGTTTATAAGAATTAAAAAAAAAAAAAAAAAAAANAAAAAGAGGATCTACTGTATCCCTGTACATAATCCATGTGTGTATTGGTCCCAAAGACCTTGCTTCATCAAGATGTTTCATGCTGATGGGTTTTTATGCATACAGAAGAAAAGCTCACAGATCTCTGTGGACAAAGTTTTTTTCAGAGCATTTATATTGTCATCTGGAAATTCCTTTGTTTTCCCTCCTTCTGTGTATAAAAGATTATGCTAATCAGGAAGCTGTCAGACTAATCCCACCCCAGTGTATCTCCAGTTAATATAATGTAATGGAAGGTAGGCTTGAAGCAAATAGTTTGGAAGTAGCCTGCTCTCTGGAATATTTTAGTATCAAGGGCTAAACAAAACATTATTTGAATAGTAAGGAAGTATAAAAAAATGTAAGCATTTCCTTGGGTAATTTTGGAAACGTGGGAAAAATTGTTAGCAAAAAGCATGCTTGAATAGCTCATCCTATTTTAATAACAGTGAATCTGCAAAGGAACTAACTCAAAATGACATTTTGCAAGCCTTTGTCCTTTATAATTAAAGACCTCCTCCCAGAGCTGACCATTTTAGTTGTCAGAGCCCAGCCCCAGTGAAAAAAATTTTTTGCTTACACTCATGTTGCACTTTATGAGAAAGTTCATTCCAAAGCACAAATTAAGATGTTTAGCCAATTTAATTACTAGATTGACTGAATATTCTTAAACCCGTTTGCCAGGTTCAGAGGTACACAGCCCATTACAAATCCTTGTACCATTTTTGGATATCATCCTGGGAAGATACATTTGCCAGGATAGACATCATTCAGGAAATAAATATGCACTGTCCTGGAAATATATGGATGAAATAGAGTTTATCACTCCTGATAGATATCATCCTGGCTTCATATTCACCCTTGCACAGACTTCCGCACAGATAAGCACTTGAACTGAGATAATCACCATCCTGTAAATGTATATGCAAGAGGTGTATTGTAAACATAGTGTGTGAGAGAGAATGTGCAACCGGAAGGTTTTAGGTCATTTATCAGAAAGTGTTTCATTTCAGATCTAGTGGGAGGATTTACTCATCAGCTGTCTTTGGGTACGTGGAAGATGCAGCCTCCTGAGACTGCCCCCCACATCCCGATCAATTTGTTGCAGTGTGAAAAGGCTCTCATCGGGCTGTTGTGCTCTCTACACAGTCCATGATGGGGATTTCTCTGTGTGGAAACAGAATTTTTGTTGTGATTTTCAGCTGAATAGTCTTTAACAAAGACCAATTCAGCATGGTAAACCGTAAAGCTGCTGCCGTGGCCACTTGACATTGGTAAATATCTGGTAGTACTTTTCACCGTACCTGAGGGGTTAAACATAATGTCCTGACTGTATTGGATTTGAAAAAGATAAGTTTTTCTCAGCTAAGTCATGCCAGAGTTTGAATTGGAGAAAATATTTTCCTTACTTCAATCCCTACTTTGCTATCTAATATTGATACATTTTATAAGGCATTTTAGATTCTTTTGAGATGAAAGGCAGTACAGAAATATAAGCTATTCTGAAGGATATAGATCCCCTTGACTTCCTCTTCATTCATCTTTATCTTGCAGTATGTTTGTATTCCAAATTTTCTTTCAGATCAGAAATTATGATTACCAAAAAGTCAGAAAGAAATAGACGATCCTCATTTATAACCCAGATCCACCTGTAAGCCAGCTTTAGGCTTAGATTTTGTTTAAGTATGGTGAAGATGAAGATGACATGCCTGAAGGATGGGACACCATCCAGAGGGACCTGGACAGGCTCAAGAAGTGGGCATATGGGGATCTCATGATACGTAACTAGACCAAGTGCAAGGTGCTGCAGCTGGGTCAGGCCAATCCCTGGTATCAACAGAGGATGGCGATGAAGGGATCAAGAGCAGCCCTGCTGAGAAGGACTTGGGAGCGCAGGTGGACAAGGGGCTGGACATGACCCAGCACTGTGCACTCACAGCCCAGAAAGCCAATTGTATCCTGGGCTGCATCGAGAGCAGCTCAGGCAGCAGGGCCAGGGAGGGGATTCTGTCCCTCTGCTCTGCTCTGGTGAGACCCCACCTGCAGTGCTGCAGCAGCTCTGGGGTCCTCTGCACAAAAAGGACATGGACCCGTTGGAGCAAGTTCAGAGAAAGCCACCAAGATGATTGAAAGGATAGAGCACTTCTCCTTACAAGAAAAGGCTGAGAGAATTGGGGTTGTTCAGAAGAGAAGGCTTCAGGGTGACCTAATTGTGGCCTTCCTGAAGAGAACCTACAAGAGAGCTGGAGAGAACCTTTTTATAAATGCATGTAGTGACAGGGCAAGGGGGAATGGTTTCAATCTGAAAGATTAGATAAATTAGATATTAGGAAAAAATTCTTCCACATGATGGTGGTGAGGCACTTTACTGTGAGATGATGAAGCTGTGGATGCCCCATGCCTAGGATTTTTGAGGCCAGGCTGGATAGGGCTCTGAGCAACCTGGTCTAGTGCAAGATGTTCCTGCCCATGTCATGGGAACTAGATGGTCTTTAAGATCCTTTCCAACCCAAACCTTTCTATGATTCTACATAACATATTGCAGTCCATCTGAAAAAGGTTAATTTCTTCCTTAGATACCTAAAACGACCTTTGAATTCATACAGATTTTATGTTTTCTGTACTATACCCTCTTGTTTCTTGCATCTGTGCAGGAAGTTGGATGCTTTCATTTATGATGCAGCAGTGCTAAACTACATGGCTGGCAGAGATGAAGGCTGCAAGCTGGTGACGATTGGGAGTGGGAAAGTGTTTGCCTCCACTGGCTATGGCATTGCCATCCAAAAGGACTCGGGCTGGAAGCGCCAGGTTGATCTTGCAATTCTACAGCTTTTTGGAGATGGTAAGTGACAAGAAAAAGAAGCACTGAAGTTTCCTAAGAAATACTGAGTTTTGCGTGTAAGAAATGGAAGTTTCTAGCTCTGGTGCTTCAGATGTGAGTTGAGAACATGAAATTATTAATGGGGTTTTTTTAGAGGCATCACACCAAAAATGTGAGGATGTCACTTCTTTCATGTTGTTGATGCAGGGTAGCGGTATCATCAAAAGCAGTGCCGAAAGCACTAAAGTTTTCATAGAACAGGCTCAGATGTGTGTTTGAAAAAATATCTTATGTGAAGAATGTCTTGTAAAAACAAGATTTCTGGTGTGAATTTTTCACTACCTTTGAGGTTTTGCCATGACCAAACGCCCTAATTATACTGGACTGTCTGTGGTTATTCCGTACTTTATAGCTCTAGACAGGATCAATCCATGAAGGGTTTACAGAATTAAAGGATAAATATTTCTGGATGAAAGACCTAGATCAGATTTTCTAAAACCTCAAAAAAACCCCAAAGCAAAGCAAAAATAAAACAAACAAGGAAGAATTTGAGACTCAGAAGCATATTTTGGAGTGAGTTTTTAATTAGAACATTATAGTTATCTAATACACCTCTTAATTTACAGAAATATTGCTAGTATTAACAAAAATTATTTATGGTAAAAGAAATTCCATCTTAGGAAATATTTTCCCGTCTTTCCATTTCACATTACATTTTCCTATGTCCTTTTTTATGAATAAATAAAATTCACAGGTTATTTTATTTATAAGTATTCTTTTTTCCCCCCTGAAATCTGAAAATAACGTATCATATTATAAATATGGAAAGAACATAACTTGGACATACTTCAGAAAATTGGCCCCCTGACAGGTTGTTCTGTTTCTTAAAAAGCCTAATATGTATTATTTCAGAGAAGGACATAAGTTCTCCACAAAGCTGCAAAGACTCTGTTATGGCACTACTTAAATATATGGATTTTTCCCCCCGCCACTGGACTGGAGATTGAAAATGTGAAAATCTAGCTTTCCTAACAACCTGAAACAATTTGTCATCCTGCAAAATTAGTTTGTTCTGAATGTCTCAATATATGTGTATGTGTGTGACTGTTTACCTCTCTCTCACCCCTCATGAAAGTACCATAATGGTAGTAAGTGGTGTATGAAATTAGAGTACAGAACATTTGCTCCTAGCTGATACAAATGAGTAAAATTTTTGATTGGTCAAAGCCCTTGGAAGTGTTGAATTTGGACAAAATTGAAGAGAAGAAAAACAAGTAAAAATACTCAAATATTTTTTGGAACATTGCACCTAGTTTTAATGAGCTATGGATATGACGGAAAAAATTTGATTGAAAACAATCAATATTATGAATTCCGAGTTGGAAACATACAATGTTTTCTTCTAGAAGTGATTAATTTTTGTCCACCAGTATCAGTCACTAATTTTCCCCTTCATTGACTTAGTGAAAGTGAAAGTTTGTGAGGCCAGGTCTTCAGTCATCTGGTGGACAACTGCTTCAGCATCTCAGTGTACACATCCAGCAAGTGTCATAGCTGTGTCCCGTGGTACAGCTTGTTATAGCTAATATTGGGCTGTGGAAAAATCTTGTTGACTTTCCTGTGACAAATGGCACTTGCCCCCATCAGAAGGGCAGTCGGGATATTATGGATATTGTAGATGTGGAAAAAGAACATGGAGACTGGAAATTACATTAGATCAGCTTCTTGCTTTCAGTCTGCCCCAGTTTGAGCTCTTTAGCCATTGCAGGATTGTCTAACCTGTTTCTTTCCTCTTTCTTTCCTTCTGTCTGTCTTTCTAGGGGAGATGGAGGAGCTGGAAGCTCTCTGGCTCACTGGCATTTGTCACAATGAGAAGAATGAGGTTATGAGCAGCCAGCTGGATATAGATAACATGGCAGGTGTCTTCTACATGTTGGGAGCAGCCATGGCCCTCAGTCTCATCACCTTCATCTGTGAGCACCTCTTCTACTGGCAATTCCGCCACTGCTTCATGGGCGTCTGCTCTGGCAAGCCTGGTGTGGTCTTCTCCATCAGCAGGGTGAGTGCCATTAACGGTCAGGGAGGAACAGAGGCTTTATTCAGACCGTCCTAGGTACTGGAGATGGGAATAGCCACCAAGACTATAACACACAGGTGGCATAGGGTGGCAGTCGGCACAGTGTCATCTTTGCACTGTTAATATTGCAAAAACATGCTAGCTTTTTCTGTGACATCTCTGGTCTCTGCCAGATTATGGTTAAGGAAATGGAAACTTCACATGGAAATGAAAACACAGTAGAAGACAAGTTAGCTGTTACTGTTTGCTCCTCCAAAGTGAGTTGTGAGGAGGCCAAATTTGGGCCAAATTACAAATGTAATCAAATAATGATGGATAATATGGTTAGAAATCTGGGAGTTTTACATTGTCCTCTATATTACAGCTTTTCAGCTGACCTTTTGTTAACTAGAAGTGTGCCTTCATTGACAGTCAGAAGTCGTTGACCAAAAGCCATGCCCTGAACCATGCAGAAATCCTTCCACAGAGGATGACCACATAAACTTAGCAATTGCTTTATGCAAATCTGCCTTAGGGTACAACATTTACATTTAAAGCAGATTCTAGCCATTTCTGAGTCATCTTCTCCTATTAGTGTTGCTGGCAGTATCCCATCTGGAGCTGTATTTTCCTTCTTTCAAGCCTCTGGTCCTTTCTCCTGATCCATTCCGAAGTGAGGTCAAATCTTGGCGTTTTTTAGCTCAGTGTCTGATGTAACAGAATTTACTTTGATTGTACAAGGAGTATATAATTGCTGCATAACATATTGAAGAGAAATGACAAAGCCTTTTGAATGCAAGGGCACAGCCTCTCTTCTACAGTTAGCTTGTAATGTGGTTTAGTCTGGAGATGAGATGGGGCATTGTGTTTGGTGACCCTTAGCTAAGAACAGATTCTTTCGTTCTGTGGTTGTCTGTTAGACTTGTGCCAGGTTGATGTAAGGTCTGAAAAGTACTAATCATCTGCTAGCTGCTGAGAAACCATGATAACATGATGTGATGGTGTCCGTTTCACAATTGACATTAATTATCAGGCACCATTTGGCACATCAGGGAATAAAAGAGCCCCTTTCATTCTGTTCCTAGGGATAGCCCTTGCAAACAGTCTGTGTCATAGGTCCAATGAGCTTGGGGAGAATGTGGAGGAATTGGGCCCTTCTGTTGTCTGATTTGAGGCTGAATAGAGGACTTTTGCTTTCAGGGACGTCAATTTGGAGCCTGTTATCACTGTTAAATTTAACAGAATGGAATTAAAAATTCTATTGTACCTCAGTCAACCAGATGCAAAAGACCTAAATGCCTATTCAACAGTTCTGCTCTTTGTTTCCTTCTCTAATCTGTACCGGTGATTAATGTAGCTAAGTTTATGACAAATTAAGCTGTTCCCTTTTTAAGATCGCTCCTGTCTCGTTGATTCACTGATGCCCAGATGATTTTCAAGGGCCAAAACAGACTTTCATCCTCTCATCCACACAGAATCATTTGTCTTGATTCTTTTATTCCCAAGGATATTATTGTGCCCATTTGCAATTCTGTGTTACACCTACTAGATTTGACTAACTCTTACAGATGCAAGCAGGCATTCCTGCATCCTAGAGATACAACTTGAAACAAAACAGAGGGAGAGGAATGGAGGGAAAAGAAAAAATGTGAGGGTCAAGAAAGAGGGTCAGAACAGCAAGGTAGAGCAGAGTTGGTAAAGCAGATCTGATTTAATTTGATTTGATTGTGCTTCATGATGGAAGGCTGATAGGCCCTACTATCCTACAGGAACACGCTCTTGATGCACATGATGCTTCCCAGTTCAGGTCCCCTTCTGTGTATTCTTTGCAGAACCACTCACCTTCTTGCTTTCTCTCATTTCAGGGTATCTACAGCTGCATCCATGGCGTGGCCATCGAAGAACGCCAGTCAGCAATGAACTCCCCCACAGCAACTATGAACAACACCCATTCCAACATTCTTCGCCTGCTTCGGACAGCCAAGAACATGGCCAACCTGTCAGGGGTCAATGGCTCACCACAGAGTGCCCTGGACTTTATCCGCCGTGAGTCATCCGTCTATGATATCTCTGAGCACCGCCGCAGCTTCACCCACTCAGACTGCAAATCCTACAACAACCCCCCCTGTGAGGAGAACCTCTTTAGTGACTATATTAGTGAGGTGGAAAGGACCTTTGGCAATCTCCAGCTGAAGGACAGCAATGTGTATCAGGACCACTACCACCACCACCACCGCCCCCATAGCATTGGCAGCACCAGCTCCATCGACGGGCTCTACGACTGTGACAACCCGCCCTTCAATGCCCAGTCACGCTCCATCGGGAAGAAGCCCTTGGACCTGGGGCTACCCCCTGCCAAGCACAGCCAGCTGGGTGACCTTTACGGCAAGTTCTCCTTCAAGAGTGACCGTTACGGGGGCAGCGGGACCCACGACGACCTGATCCGCTCGGATGTCTCTGACATTTCCACTCACACGGTCACCTATGGCAACATCGAGGGCAATGCAGCCAAGAGGCGGAAGCAGCAGTACAAGGACAGCCTGAAGAAGCGCCCAGCCTCTGCCAAGTCCCGGCGGGAATTTGATGAGATAGAGCTGGCCTACCGCCGGCGTCCGCCCCGGTCACCTGACCACAAGCGCTACTTCAGGGACAAGGAAGGGCTACGGGACTTCTACCTTGACCAATTTCGGACCAAGGAGAACTCACCGCACTGGGAACACGTGGACCTGACGGATATCTACAAAGAACGGGGAGATGAGTTTAAGCGCGACACGGGAGGAGGAGGAGGTGGATCCTGCACTAACAGGGCCCATCACAAGCATGGCTCAGGCGAGTTTGGTGGAAGCAACGAGCACAAGCATGGCGTTGTGAGTGGGGTCCCAGCACCGTGGGAGAAGAACCTGACCAATCTAGACTGGGAAGACCGGACCGGGGCTAATTTCTGCCGCAGTTGCCCTTCTAAGCTGCACAACTACACACAATCAACGGTGGGGCAGAACTCCTCCCGCCAGGCCTGCATCCGCTGTGAGGCTTGCAAGAAAGCGGGCAACCTGTATGACATCAGTGAGGACAACTCGCTCCAAGAGCTGGACCAGCCGCCTGCCCCCGTGCCCGTGGCCACCAGTGCCACCTCCTCTTCCAAATACCCTCAGAGCCCTTCCAATTCTGCCTCCAAGGTGCAGAAGAAGAACCGCAACAAACTCCGCCGGCAGCACTCCTATGACACCTTTGTGGACCTGCAGAAGGATGACTCAGCCCTGGCCCCCCGCAGCGTCAGCCTCAAGGACAAGGGCCGCTTTTTGGAGGGGAGCCCCTACGCCCACATGTTTGAGATGCCAGCCAGTGAGACCACCTTTGCCAACAACAAGTCCTCAGTGCCCGCCACCAGCTACCACCACCATAACAACCCCGGCAGCAGTGGGGGCTACATGCTCAGCAAGTCGCTCTACCCCGACCGGGTCACCCAAAACCCTTTCATCCCCACTTTTGGGGATGACCAATGCTTGCTCCACGGCAGCAAATCTTATTTCTTCAGGCAGCCTGTGGTGGCAGGAGGGCCCAAAGCCAGGCCAGACTTCCGAGCCATTGTCACCACCAACAAGCCGGTGGTCTCAGCCCTTCATGGGGCTGTGCCAGCCCGTTTCCAGAAGGACATCTGTATAGGGAACCAGTCCAACCCCTGTGTGCCTAACAACAAAAACCCCAGGGCTTTCAATGGCTCCAGCAACGGGCATGTTTATGAGAAACTCTCCAGTATTGAGTCTGATGTTTGAGTGAGAGGGGAAGAGCGCGGGGAGGGACTGTCCCATCAGCTACTCTCCTGAGTCGTCCTTAGTTTGTGGGATACTGGAGTTGTGAGTAGTGCAGCACTGGTGACAAGTGCCACCTCTTTGGTTTCCCCTCTTCTTCCTCCTTTCCCAAGCCTCCCGTTTTATCTCTTTTTCCATGTTCTCGCTCCTCCCATTCTCCGCCATTCCTGGCCATTGCACTTTACAGTGACGTTGGAGTTGGATATCCTTGCTCGTGATTTCAGGAAGCAGAGAAAAAGGCAGGGAAGGGGTGGGCTGAGGAGGAGCAGCAGTGACGTTAGTGTTCACTTCTGCTGGCTCCCAGCAGGGAAAGGCATGTGTGCGCACACATGTATGTGTGTGTGGCGGGAGGAGGCAGCAGCAGCAGTGTAATGGACATGCAGGAAAATATGCTTGCTCAGGCAACTCTTCCTAAAACTGCCTAGAAAAGAGCAGTGTTTAAGACGTGGAGAAAGTGAAGGGAGAATAACAAGACTAACTTGATGATGCACTTATATGTTAGCTATATTGAGGTTCTTGTTACCTTATTTTGTGAAGACTATGGGGGTTTAGGGCTGAAATATATATATATATATATATATTTGCGTATATGCTGAGAAATTTTACGCTAAAATTTTGAACTGTCTGCTGGGGAGTGTGGAGGGAGGGAGGGAAGATTTGTCTGCAGGTCAGGCTAGTGGTTTCACTATGGCTATTACAGCCATTGAATCTATGGCAGACCAGTGGGAGAGAGAGAAAAGAAGTGGAGTCTGAGTTTGAGAAAGCTGATAAGCAGCCTCCCTGACTCCAGGGTTGGTTTCCCAAACTCAGACAAAAGATGGTGGTTTGCACTGAAATAAGAAGAATTTGAGGAAAGAGGAACAGGGTTGGTTCGTTAGCTGGGAGCTGCTCAGTAGTTGTGACATTCGTCAAGGGTGGGAGCAGTATATAGTATGGGTTTGCCTATATGCGAGTATATATGGTAACTTTATACTTGAAATGTCTGTGAAGAAAGCGAAATAAACCCACTATCCTATGAGGTGTCTGGAGAACAAACACAGTAGAACAGAGCTTAAGAGTAGGGAAAGGTGAGGCGTTTTTTCACTGTCACTTCAGGGGACACCAAACCCATTTTGGCATGTCCTTTCAGCAAGGAGGGGAGAGAAAAAAGGAGCTTAATCCTTCTGCTCTCTCCACCCTTGGCCAGCAGGTTGGAAAAAAAAGAATAGGGTGCCCTCTGCCAATGCTGGAGAGGAAAAAAGAAATGCCATAGAAGGGTGCGTGTGGTGGCCGTGGTGCTGCAACAGTTCTGCAATGCTGAAATACACATGTGGAAATGGGAGGAGGGTGTATGCACCCGTGGGAAATACATATGTATATTTACTATTGAATGTACAGAGGAAGTACACAGCTTGTCTTCCTGGGAAGGGATGTGCTTGAATAAATGCCAGAGAGCACAGAAACTTGTGCTGAAGACTGAAGACAAGATGTGCAAAGCTGAGATGTGTGTGTACATGTGCGTGTGCCTCTGTGTGGAAGAGAGAGATACTAGCACAGGTGTAAAGCTGGAATAGCCTAGGGTTTCCCATCCCTGCAGTTGTAGTGACAGCTTTCCTGGTGCACTTAGTATCGATAAGAATGTTTTTTCTTTCTGTTGTATCATTTTAGATGCAAGTTAAACTAAAGGAAAAGGAGCAATGGTAGGAGTGAGAAGCTGAACACACCTTTCATATGTCATCTATCTCCTGAGGTGGGAGTGTGGACCAACCTCTCCCATCCTGAGAGATATGGCGAAGTCTCTACTTCTTATCCTGGGTCTGTCCCAGTGTCTCAATCACCATGGCTCACCAGGGGAAGGGTTGAGAGAGTCCTGTACTGAGAGTGTGGGGACAATGCTGAGGATTGACTCTGAAGGGAGATGGCAGCCCTGTCTTTATGAGCCACATTTCTTGGAGCTGAAAGCCACCTCTCTCACATTCCTCACCACACCATGGTTGATTTTATCTTATCTTTCTCTTTTTAAGCCAACAGAAGGCCTTTTATTTATTTACCTATTTATTTTATTTCTTTTTTAAGCTGAGGCAGGGGGGAGGGTGGGATTTACCTGTAAAGTCAAAGCGTGTGAGGAGAGGGTGGGCAGGGTTGGTGAGGGGAATATTTTCTTATATTTCACTGAGGAAATTAAGGAGGAAAGAGGGGAAGAGTCTTTGTAATGCCACCCCCTAGTCTTTGGGGTAAGGGAACTTCTTACTCTTTCCCTCTTCTCTCATTACAAGGACAAAAAGGAAAAGAAAAGAGAACAAAAAGAAACCAAACAAATTAACAGAGCGATCTGCAATCCAGAACACATGGCAGCTTGTCAGACACCTCTGATAGCGGCCACCAAGAAGGCGTTCCTTTCATTTGTAAATATTTCTTTTTTATTGCGTTTTTGTATAAATTGGTGTTTCTCTTCTCGTGAATATTCAGGTCGTGGGGTGGGAGGGAGGGGAAGTTTGTTTCCGTTCTGTTTGTTTTCTATGACTTTTCAGGCTGCATTTTTGGAAGCGGTTTACGCAGGTCGAGGCCGTATGAATGAGGAAAAAAAAAAGAGAGAGAGAGAGAGAGAAACCCATGTGTGTTGTGTTCCCCCAAGGCCCCCTGTATTGCCCTGTCACCTTTATCTTCATGAACGGAAGACGCCGGAACGTCACTTCAAGCCTTGCCAGCAGGGTTTCATGTTTTGATGGGAACACCCCCAATTCCTTTTTGCATATAAACTCTCTGTACCAGCATCTCTCTGTGGAGTTTGGGCCTCAAGGCACTACACTCTCTTGATAGTGGTGGGGTGAACCATCAAGTTGGCCACTCAGGTTGGACCATCACTTTGACATTAAGAGACTTCTCCAATGCTACTTTGGTTTAGAAATCTTGGACCTGGGAAAGCTCGTGATAATTTCTGGTATTTCCTAAGGGCTTGGGGTTGGGGAGCTTGACAGCTGACGAGGGCAGCTAATCTCTTTGGTGGTTATCTCGGTACTTTTCCGTCCCTCCCCACCTGGAACGAGGAAACCTGGAGGGTGGCTCTGCAGGGAAATTAAGCTGAAAACAAACCAAAAAGAAGTTAATGGAACTTTTTTCAAATCTCTTCTTAAAGGTTCTGATTTTTGTGTTCCGGGTTGAAAGTTGGTTCGTATTTTCTCCGAACTGGTCTGTCCCTTGTTCCACTGATTGGCAAATGATAGTTTGCCAAAATCATTATCTAGTATTCTTACTGTTGTAGCACTGTTAACACTCCGAGTGCTCTGCAAATATTAACTGTGCCACAAACCACTCAAATGAATGCTCTAGGGCAACCAGAAAAGAAGAACTGGAAATTCTGGACTGAACCACTGGTCTAACCACAGGAGTCTGGTATTTTGCCTTCTCCCATATAATATTAGGCCACGTGTCCATCAGGTTAATCCTTTCTCCTATAAGCGATCTTTTCTGGTTGCTTTGTTTATTTTAGTTCTGACAGGTCAACAAATTTTGGGACAGAGATGAAGGGGAAGGGGTGGGAGGGGGGAGGGTGTAATTCATAATCCAGAAAATAAATCAATGATGTTATTAAACTCTGATTATATATTTAGAATTTTAGATTTGGTGTATTTTCATTGTAAGTATTCAAGTGAATCAAACAGGTAATATTAGCAGCAGGTGTTGTCTATACTAGAAAACCACCCATGTGCTGTTTATTACCTGTCCAGAAAAGAATGGGATTTCATACCAGAGCCTGACAAAACTCCACATTCCCTACCTTACCATTTCTCTCTCTCTGCTGTAGAAACACCAGTATTTTCTGGGGCAATGGCTGGGAACATTTCCTCTCTCTGAAGTTTTCTGCACACAAGAATACTGAGCAAAAACCATTGTGTCCTCTACAGTTGGTGACCTCTACTGAATATTTGCAGACAGACTCCCAGGAAAGATTAGGCACCTTTGGCAAGGTTTCTGTCATTTACCTCCTCACTTCTAGCCCCAGGCATGGCTCTCTGAGAGGTATTTTCATGAGCCATGTTCTTCTGAAGTGGTACTGGAGTGTATGTACTCAGCTGAAGGAGAATGTCTATGAAGGAGATGGAGGAAATATTCAAAATATATCAGAAATGTGCCATACACGATGGAAGGCAACTGGCAGGTAGAACTTGCAGCCATGGATCTCCACATCATAAACCTTGTTGGAGTATTCACACCGGCTTTTTACTGTAGTGCAACACAACGCAGGCTGGTGTAGTAGTTCTCTGTCTCCCATCATGCCTCCCAGTGAGGTCAGTATCAGAACTTGCAGTGTCACATCCTAAGTAGGCAAGAAAAGCTGCAGTCAGAACTTGTTGTCAGTTGAGACAATGAAGCACACTGTCCCCACCTCAACAACAACAACAACAAATCCCATTCTCTCTGAAATCCAGCATGCATTGTCAGAACTCTCCAGGTGAGAACCCCAGTGGGTTCAAAATGTTCAGCAATATCAAAGTATGAACTTTGCCTGTAGGAAATAGATACTTCGGTTTCCAGCATTTGGGGGGAGGAAGTTTCCTTTGTGATGTCGCAAAGGATTTGAGGGAGGGGTTGACAGTTGCCAGGATGGGCCTCTTCTTCAGCAGCCTGCTGATGTTGAGTGCCTCACTCCAAGAAGACACTAGCATCCAGCTTGAATAATGCCCCTCTGTACATTCAGATCAAGTGGTTGCTCACAGCAAAATTGCCAGCAAAAGAGAGAGGGGGAGATAAAGAATTAATATAATGGTGGTGACAGGTTAGAGTGATCAGAGATACCTCAGGGATCTTCATAGGCAAGTCTTCGCTTTAGAGCTTTCTATCAAATATGGCATATCCTCCCACCTCCATTGCTTATCAACAGATGGAAGCAAGCCTGGGAACACAGCCAGTGATCAGACTTAGGCCTTTCACACATCCTCCACTCCAGTCAAGCAACCTTTGATGAGCCCTTCTCATGGAGAAGGGTGGGAGGTTGCACTTCCCCACGCATTTTTGGTTGCCAAAAAGAAAGGGAAAATGGAAGGGGATAAAGATCAGGAGTGTTGATGAAAGGACTTTGTGCTGACCCTCTGTGCCCTTGCTCTAAGGAATTACACTTCACCCTTTCTTCTCAATCCAAGCTGGCAAAGGGTAGGGTCCAGTTATGCTTCCTCTCTGTGGCATATGCCTGGGTCACCACAGGAGCCCCTGTGAGCTGTGTGCGAGAAAGGAACCAAATTGCTGGCAACAAATGGGGACAGACTCCAAGCCACGATCCCCATCTGCACCCACTCTTTCCCATAAGTGCTTCCCTGCTGCTGAACACACCTGGCGTGTCCACCTGGAACACACCTACCATGCTGCTGGATGCTGCAGGGCACATTGAGATAGTAACTAGTGGGACCTGATTGTTGTCCCCACAAGGGCTTATTTTCAATTTGCAGCCAAATAGATTTCCAAGCCATAGACCCTCGCTGCATTCACCTACACTTCCCTGTGGCTTCCTCTCTCCTCCCCCATCAAAGGCAAACTGGGGTGCCGAGTGTCTCACTGGCAATATGAATACTATTGCTTCATCTTCATCATGGGCCCTCTGGACCTCCCTGGGGCTGACTGCAGACAAACCTGGGTGTCTGCCACTGGAACAGCAACAATGAAAACCACTTTGCAATTGGCTTTGAGTTTTTTCTCCGTTTCTTGAGCATCCCCAAATTCCTTTCCTAGCCATGCCATTTGAGTGAATTCTGGCACCCTTCTGCCATTGCTGACAACAAAACTGACACAGCATAAACTTGCTTGTGTATAGAAAAAGACAGTGAAATCATATTGCAGAGAGCAGGGCTCGTGTCTGCCAATGTCAAGGGTACAGTCCCCTGAGTGCTGAGGTAAAGGAGGATCTCTGTGATGTGTTAGTAGTTACAGATCTCTTAACCTGCTGGCTTCCTGCCATTAAAGGTTCACAGCAAGCACTGGTATACACTCCAACAGGTCAGAAAATAATTCCATGCTGTGGAACAGGGGTTCCTCTGGGCACGCACACACATACGAGACATACTGGGGAAGTGAGACATACATGAACAAACCTGAGACAGCAGGAAGCTGTGAGGTTTGCGTGCCTGTATGTACACACACACACATACACACACACACACGACACAGAGTACATTGCAGTACACTTAATGACTCTGTCCCACAACACATTTTTGCCAAGTAGGAACAGCGTGACCTTTCCTAATGTTCTGCTGGTAGTTATTTAATTTATGTATTCACTTTGTGACTTTTACATCATCTGCTTTCTTGACTGCAGCATTACTGTGTAAATACATGTGTATATATGTACAGAAACTAGCTCAAGCAATTATATTCAGGTTGGGAAAAGGGTGGGTTTTATATCTGTACAGTATTTCCTTATTAAATAATGGCATGGGGGGGGGTTGGGAAAGTTAACTTCTAAATTGTGGTTTTATTGGTCTGTGGTGTTTGAAGTTGTTTCAGTGGTTGCTTTTGCTGGTTCGGAAAGTTTATCTGGATGTTATATGTGTGTGCCAAGAAAGGGTCCCCAGAGAGGGGAGGTTTGGGATTGGTAAGGGGTGGTGGGTAGCAGAGGGTGTTAATAATTTCCTGTAATAAAAGCCGTGTTGATTGCTAGGGACTGTTTGTGTGAGGCACAGGGCTGTTTCCTTCTCTATGTGCTTTGCTCTTTGATTACTTCCTCTTCCCTAGTTCCCACTGTCTTCTCCCTGGGATGTCAGCAGAGTACATTTGTTACTGTGGATTACAGGGATCTCCCTATGGGCCTTAATCTCCTGGCCAACTCTTCCTTCTCCCTCTTTTTGCGGCCTTTCCAGTACCAGTGAAAGGGGAGGTGGCATGGTCTCAGACCCTCTGTGCCATTCTTGACAACTTTATTTCCTCTGCTCTTTGTCCTTCCTCTTAGCAGAACCTCATTTTCAGGTGTTTTGATCTCTCCAGCAGCATACTGCTTCATCTTCCCGGCCTCTTATCTACTTTAGCATCTTACACCGATTCTTCAATTTAATCTCTATGCCTCTTCCCTCAGAATTACTTATGTTGGCTGTTTGCCCACCCTCCTTCTCTTATTACTGTCTTGTTGCTCTGTTGTCTTCATCAGCCTGTGCAATGCTGTGTAGAAGATGAGTGAAGGGCAGGCCTCCACTTCTCCTCTCCTGGAAAATTCTAGCAGTGACCAGATTTTTAGAAGATGATATTTTGTAGCTGTTTTTGACTCCTCTGTCATGTTCACTGAGGTGGTGTTCTGCTCTTGCACACTCAAGAAATAAGAAATCATCAGTATGGCAAATTTGCCCGTGCAAGGGAGCAGTGAAATTGTATTTTCTGAGAAAGCCCAGAGAAAGAACATAATTTCTGTCCTTGATGGCTGACTGGTAAATTTATAGCAGGGGCGTACACAGTTTTTATCCACTTCAGGTTGACCCATATCATGATCAGTACAGTTTCTTTGCTTTTACTCTATGTAAATAAAGCAAGGCTGCTGGAGAGAAGTATGCTATCTTTTAAAAGCACAGGGTACTTCCTTTATTGCCTAGAGGCTTTTAAAGACCTACGTGAAGTTCTTCTGTGTTGCAGACCTGGGAGTGAATGCCCAGTAGTATTTGGTCCCTTTCTGTCTGACAAGTCAATATAAGCTGGTACTTGGCATTAACTGCTAGGCTTTGTGGTGTGATGTCATAGCAGTAAGGAGAGGGATAAGATGGTGAATAAGCGTAGAGACAGCCAGTGTGAGACTGGTAGGGGCTCTGGGCAGATGCCAAGACATCTCCTTCCTTCACTTTTTGACAATTTGCATTGTTCCTTAATGAACATCCATCAACCCACCATCCTCAATGTCCCTGGCACTGGCTGCTTATCTCTGAAGATACAAGGGTCTGCTGGCCACAGTCTGAGAAAGGGCCAGTCAGTCTCTCCATGTGTGTAGTGTAGTTGTATGAAAGCATATGGGCAGTGCAGGGAGCAATTCAAAGGGTCAGCATGGCCAGAGGTTATTCAGAGCAGCAGTCTTCTCCCAGCTGCAGCTAACTCTTGCTCAACCTGCCATTTCATTGCAGGCCTGTGTTTCTGATTTCTGGTTGAGAGAAACCACCACAGCCACCTGGGAATAGATCTCTGCTCACAGGTGTGAGGACGGTAGTCAGGCTTCTGGTGCACCCTTGCTATGATGTTGGCATAGCTGTCCCAGCATGGTCCACAAAGGTCTGTGTACCTGTGAATACATGGCTACAAATACCTCTAAGTCTGGGAGGAAGTGTGTGTTTGTACATTTGAGTGACTCCTGGCAGAACTCTAAACATAAGTGGAGTTGGAAACGCTGGCCCATTAAGTGCACTACACTGTTGGTGTGGTCTAGTGTACCCGACCACAACGATGCAGGTAGGTGTCTCCTTGGGAATACATCCCATAGATTAATTTATGGCCAAATAGTGAGTTACCTCTCTGGACATCACCAGGCTGTGTTTCCTTTGCTTATTCAATGTGCCAAAAGTACAGCATGATGGCAACATTTGCAGGGTGTCCAGAGAGAATGTATCCATTACACGAGACTTCTCTCTAGGCCCTTGGCCACTGGCTGCTAAGTCCCATTGTCAACTGGAAAAAGGTTATACCTGTCCCTGAACAGACAAAAATCAGTCAAGGGGATAAGATTCAAGTTTTGTATTTTCTCCCTCTGCTTTCCTCACAGGCCTTGGAGCCAGATCTATCTTGACAGGCAGCTAAACTCCTCTGAAATTCAAGGAGCTTTTGGAATAGCCACTTAGGGGTTTAGATGCCTGGAATGGCTTTTTTGGATTGTCTTCCTTGTGTGGGCCTCTTCCTGCAGTGCATTTTGCCAGGATTCATCTCCCAGGAACCTACCATGCTTGAACATAGCTTGCAGGGGTTCCCTCTGCTTGGGATCACCATGTGTATGTTGCATGCCTCTTGCTACTTGTCTGTATTTCTTGCACGTGTCTACTTGTGGGGGGCAGGGGTGGGTTCATATTGGTACGTGTATTTATGCAGCCTGCACACATTTGTATGTGTGGTGCCACTGTGCGTGTGCTTAGGTGTTTGTACGCATGTGTTTGAGCTGAGACAAAAGTGATGGGAGCCGTATGCTGCTAAAGCCAAATGATGGGTACCTGCAGGTAACTTGGCAATCCTCTTGTTCCTTCCTGGTACACCCTAGCATGGCTGCTTTGTTTGGATGCCGGGGGACCAGCTCTGAATCAGTGATGAGGCTGGGATGCAGACTCCTCTAGAGGGTTTGACTACAGCACCAGGAACCCATTCCATGTGTTCATTCACTTCTGTGCTTCATCCACTGTGCCACATTTCCAAACCATTGTGCCATACCCGTTACCTACTTTGGCCTTAACTGGTAGGTGGAGCAGGAAGACAATCACACACTGACTGGTAATGTCTTTTGGGAGAGATCTGGTCAATCTGATCTGTGACTGTAACAAGAGACTCCCCTGCTATTCATTTTGCTGCCTCCTAGGGCAATGCAAGCACTGAAATTCCACTTGCAAGAAAACACTAGCCTGTCCTTTCTTGCTCTTGTGTCAGATAGACACAGGAAAAAGCTAAGCTGAGGTGAATTGGTCTCCCATCGCGCTACTTGGAAGAACATCACTGTTGCTGCTTGGAGCTGAGTAGGGAGCTTGCAAATCCCAGACTCTAGAGGGGTTCTGTTTCTTCAGAGGGGACAGTGGAAAGGGAGAGTGGGAGGGAGTGAACTTTCTGCAGCCATTCTCCATCCCATTCATTTCCAGGAGAGATCACAACACCGCTAGCACCAGAGAGGATGACCTGCTGGGAAGGCCCTACAGTGCCAAGCGGCACAGCACTTTAACTGGCCAAACTGCTGGACAAGACACTGCCGTCCTCTGTCAGCAGCCAGAAAAGACAATCAGGACCCAGTGAAGAGATGCCATGATTAGTCAGACAAGGAAGGAGCAACATTTAGGGGCTAGGGCTCTCATCATTTAGCCTATCTTAAGTCTGCTTAACCAGCCCTTTAGTGCTGGTGTCACTGAGCCTCTTTGATGGTTTCTTTTTCTTTATATATATGAAATGTAAGAGAATAATCTGTGGTCTCCAATGACTCATTCTATCAGACCACATCCGTCCATCTCCTCTGCTTTCTTCCATGTCCAGCTGCTCTTTCCTCTCCATCAAATTGTATCCTGTGCTCTGCCAGGTTTGTCTTTTATGGAAGAGAAGATATATGTGTGTGAATGCTTGTACATGTGCGTGTGTGTGTTTTAGATACTATTGCTATTATCAACATGCTATACACCTAAAAGCTCCTAGCAAGCTGGAGCCTTCAAGAGGTGCTGTAGGAAATGACCTTCCCACTGGGCAGCAGTCAGTGTGGAGGTTAGCACAGAAAGCTGCTAGCTTTGGAGGCCTCTTTGCCTGTCTGGTTGCTTTTCCTATCTTTGGAGCAGGCTGTCTCTCACCTGTGGTCAGAAACACAGCAAACTGCTCTTTTTAGCTTTGCATTTTCAAAATTTCTAACACGGGGGGGAAAAAAGGTTTATTGTTTAGCCGTTGATTTATTTTGTATGTTTGTTTGTTTGTTTGTTTACACAGTCCTTTTAGTGGGCGCAGGGAGGTGTTTTCAGCAATACAACTTTCCGAGACCTCAGTTCTGTGCGGTTATTGTTTGTATGGTTCAGCTGTATTTGGGGTCTTTGCTTTGTACATGTTTTTCCTGAATGGCAGGGCTATCTTGAAACGTCTCTTTGCCAGTGACCAAAGCACCATCTGTAATTGGAGGTGAGGGCTGGTATATAGTGGAGGCAGCAGCCTTTCGGGAAGTAGCTTTTCACTGACTTCCCTGTGGAGTCACAGAAGACAAAATATTTAATTGTTGCACAAGTGGGCTTTGGAGGTTTTTGTTGTAGTTGTGGGGGGTTTTTTTGTACTCCCTCTCTTTCCTTCCTTTTTAAATTTTTCTCTTTTTTCCTTAAAAAAACATTAAAACATTTCTCTGGTGAGCTTTGGCCATTGCACCAAAGGCTGCTGGAAGGCAGGGAGCCTGTCTGACCCTTGGGTCCTGCCCTTCTGAAGCCATGCAAGATTGTCCAGGTGAGGATGGAACTGGCAGTTTCCATGGCCATTCTTGGGACAAGAACCCTGTAGCAGAGGGGCCTGACCCAAAGGGAATGGTCATCCATAACAGATCATCCTCTGGTATGTGTGGTTTGCGGGTCAGGCTGTAGGGCAGGAAGGGGAGGATGGTTCACTGGCCCCTGCACAGTCCTTCCCACACTGGAGCAGGAGTCAGGCATGTAGGTCTGCAACAGGGACAAATGAATGACCCTGAATGGGCCAGAGGTGTTCAGCCTTGCCTCTCCTGACCTATTTGCAAGTGGGTAGGAATGACTCTCAACCTGGACAGTGTCATTCAAGGCTGAGCAGAGTCTCACAGACCATGAAGTAGAAATTAAAGGCAGCTGGCCAGCTCTCAATATCATGACACCTAAAGGAAAACCCAGCACCTTCATCCTTTGGCACTTGGAAGTGGCTGAGGACAGTAGTGGAGGACTGTTGTGTCTACTAGGGTTGGGGCAGGTAGCGTCTCTAGACCTGGCACAGGTCAACTTCAGCTGTATTTGCTTTCTAACTAATGTACATTTACTTTGGAGAGCACCTTTGATAAGCTCAGTCTATCAACCAAAAGAAAAAGAAATACTCACCTCTAGTCTAAGTCTTCTACTGCCCAACACTGCTACCTCCTCTTCTCTTGAGCTGTTGGTACCTTGCGGTGAACCTGGCCACCCATCAGGCTGTTGAATACAGCAGACATATCCTATCTGCTTCTGAGACCATCTTTGCCTAAATTTTGCCTCCTCTTCATACCCTTTATGCATGCATATGTGCGTGCACATGCACACACACACACACACACACACACGCCCACCTCCAGCCACTTCACTGGTGAAAATCAGAGCCACAGAGACATGAGTGCCAAATGACTTTTTATTTCTCAAGTAAATGATATAAAAAGTTTTGTTATTTTTCTTTTTTTTTTTACATATGCAAATGTAAAAGGGAACCGACAGTGAATTGGTGGTGGCGAGAGGAAATGGGATGTTTTGTAACCCTAGCTGCAGTAAAAAAAAGAAAAAGAAATAAAAATACATTAAAAATATTTAAAAAACACAAAAAGGAAAAAAAAACACTTGAACTATTTTGGAAATATTGTGAATAATTTTTTGATATAAAAACTAATTTTTATGTAGCATGAAAACCACCAAAATAAAATGATCAAGAATAAAAGCTGTGCAAAGGGTGTTTTTGTTTAGTTACTGAGAAAAAAGAAGGAAGAGAGAAGCAGTGGTGTATGAGGGAGGGATACTACAGTCATGGCTTTTACTGTGAGTTTCACAATACATAATGTTTTTCTTCAATATTGGTATTCAATCTTGGTAACTGGAATCTTGTGATTATGTAAAAAAAAAGAAAAAACCCAACTCATTTTATATGAAAAGTTAATTTTTATCTCTGATTACTGGGAAGAAAACCTTGAAAATAAGAACAGAATGAATCCCAAAGACTCAAAAAACCAAAAGGCAAATTGAAAATGGCCATGAATTATTTTTGAGTGTTGCATTCATCATGATTTTTTTCTTCTTGATTTATGATTGTTGAGGTATCAATAGTGGGAGGCAGGTATGAAGGAGGTAAGACATTAATGAAGGACTGAAAAAATTCTGCTTTTTTTTGTAATGTGAAGCACAGGAGTTAAACGAGGGGCTCTTCACATTTCCTTCAGCGTAAGAGAACAAGGTAGTGTCCTTTCGCAGGATATACTGGTGACATTCTTCATTCCTTAAAAAAAATTTACTCCTCCCCCAGGTTTATTAAAGGAAGCAGACTGCCTGTCCCAGTTCCAGACAAAACAGTATGTCATCTCAGCATTCCAGACCCTCTTAGAAATGATGGCTGTGATTCTCTGCTCCCCTGAAAGTGGGGAGGTGTCAGTGTTCTTTATCTCCTTTGGGGGCTCTGACTCCAGGTGCTGGAGCACTACATTGCCTTTGAGGAGGTGCTAGCACTCAGCCCACCCTGCTGTGGATCCTTCCTTCTCGGAAGACAGGAGATGCTGGTTTCTGGAATGGTCAAGGAAAGTTGGTAGGTTGCTCTGTTCATTCTGCCTTGAAGGTATTCCACGTGCCTGAGTCAATCAGATCTCCTGCATATGAATTTCAGCTGCCCTTCCTCATGCTCCCATCTCCCACACAATCATTAAAACACTACCCCACCAGCTAGGAGGCGACTGTCTCTGTTGCTCCTGTCCTTTTTGTCTGGGTGTCTTCTACACTGTCGGCTGGAAGGGAAGAGGCAAAAAGCGTACCATATAGTTAAAAATAAGCTATTAAATAAATTGTGTTCTGCACTGACTGAGAAGTCTGAAAATCAGTAAAGTCTCAACATCAGCCTAGGCCACACCTCTAGCAGTGTGCAGAAAAAGAAGCCTGGATAAAAATCTTGTTTTGTGCTCAAGTCAATACAGATTTGGGTGAAGTAGGCAAGGAGGACCCGGAGGCAATGGTGGTGTAGACCAACTAGACTGGTGCGTTCTTGAATTTGGAGCCCCAGATACAGGTGTGAAAGTGGATCCATGGGAACGTTACCTCTTGGTGGAAAAAATAAAAGGAGAGTCCTGTTAGCATAAAAAAGACCAAATTGTGAAGAATCTTCCTGGCCTTTGTAGGTCTGAGTTAGCCTGTCTCTCCCTGTTGCCAATCCCTATGTCATGCACTATCTGTGATTGCTTTTTGACTCCTACAGGGAAGAAGAGACTTCCTCTGCCGTATGAAGCTTTTCTCATTGTTAGTTACAAATCTAGGCTGTTCCTCCAGTGAGTACCTGGCTATTTACCCTTCCTCCTGCTTGTTCTGTTTGCTAGTCCCATCCTTTTTGCCCTTGTGACTTCCTGCTTCTGCATGTTAAGAAAAAGGGCCCTCGCTCCTTTATGGGAGACTGCTTTGTGTCCTTCAATGATTTATGAGGGCAAAGAAGTCATTACACACAGCTAAGGGATATTGTTTACCTTACTTTGCTCCACTACCTTGAAGATTCCAGTTGCTCCCTTACGAAGAATATGGTATCTGCCACCCATGACCATTGTGCACTAGCTCTGTGTTTGTTACTGGCGGACACATAAAGTGGAACAGAGTTAAAGCAGATGCTTGGCGAATGCTCTGAACATTCAGATTTTCAAGCATAACGTCTCAGACTCTGGAACCAGGGCTGTGGCAATGTGCTATGCTAGAAATTCAGCCAAGGGCCATTCTACTCCAGCCTCTGTGCTTGCTCACCTCCCCTTCCCTGGAGTGAAGCAGCCGGCTCACCTTCCCTTAGAGCCACAGGGCCTAAAGACAAAGTGGAACAGCTTTCATTTTGCTCACCTTGTTTCTGCACCAAACTGCTCAGATATCAGGTCTTTCAGGCAGACATTCAACCATGACAGAGGGAGGACAGAACTCCTTCCAGTACATACGTACATCAAAGGCAGGAGTCTGGAGGTTTTGAGAACACAAGCCCTGGGTACTCTTCTTGAAACATCTCTGTCTGTTCACATGAGCGCTGCTGGGTTTGTTTGCCTTCATAGATGATCTGTGTGGCCCACCAGGAAGCCAAGATTATGTCAGTGAAAAACAGCTATTCAATGTGTTTTTTAAACATTTGAACAAGGGACTAGGATTGTAGTTACAGAAAAGGCATCTGCAAAGGGATATTACCCATACCTGGGGAAGATTATCTGATATTCTTTACTTATTGAAGCAAACAGTTTCAGGGCTTCTTTTAGGCCTTTCACATGTAAGGACTTCCCCCATGCAATGAAGGCACTTCCACAGGCTCCGGTCCTTTCCTGCATACAGATACTCATTTTTCAGCTCTGGAAACTGAACCTTGCTGTGCTACGATACAGGTAAAAGCATCCTATTTGGAATGAAAAAGAGCTAAATGAACTAGCCACTTATTCTATCTTTGCAGCTTCACGTTGCTTAGGAACTAACTGTTCAGATGTTCTTCCTCCTCAAGCCACTTCAGGGTTCTCTCTGTGCTGCAGTGGCAACCGAGTCTGCTGTCCCTGCTGACCTTCCCTGTTTTACATGCAGGGAGTAAGGGCTTCATGGCCGCTTTCTTATCGGAGGCATTAGATTAAAACTGCAGAAGCATGACGCTTTGGACCTGTCTCTGTGGCTCTTTGATTAGTTATCCTTGCTGAGGAGGCAAGACACCGAGGCCTGCCAGCTGCAAGGTTAAGCTCTGGGTAAGCGCTTGCCCTTCGGCAGCGGACGCGCACCGGAATGCTAAGTGACTTACACCGTGTGCTCGCCACTCCTTCAAGGCTGGTGTGTAGACCTGCATCAAAGCAGAAAAGAAGGAATTAGTTTCGTCCTTCTCTATTTCCCCAGCTCCCAAGGTAAAAGTTCCTGGAAAGGAGAAAGGGAAGGTTCTTCCCTCACTTGGAAACCCTGACTGTTGCCTCTCCATGTAGAGTATTGTTTCGTAATGGTAGTATGAGACAGATCTTTGACTGCTGCTCAAACACAGGCTCTGGGCATGTTTCTACATCGGTTTTTTTGAGGGAATAGAATCGTTTCTTCCACAGAGGGCAGGGACTTTCTCTGCCACCTTGGTCTTAAAGGACGAGCCCTGAGTCCAGTCTCAATCATTTAGCACTTGCTTGGCTCTGTTCAAGTCACCCTACTGCACACCCTGGACCTAGAGAACCCCAGGCACCCCCAGATGTGTGCTGGGAAGAAATAAACAGTTAACGCTTTTCCCACATTTGCATCATGTAGGGAAGGATTTTTAGAAGCTCCAAGCAATTTATTAAATCCAAACCCATCTCATCGAAAACCAATAGTGCTTAGATGCTCAGATGCCTTTGGAAATTTCCATTACAGAGGCTAGAAATATTTATTCTTTTTAAAAATCTCTTTATGAAGGGGCTGGAATATTGAATACGGAGGTAAACTAATTGAGTTCTCTTGAGCCTAAAATATTGTGATATTAATCTCAACTACCAACTAATCCTGGAGGATGTCCTGGGTTGAGCTGAGGATATGAAGATCCCTTGAGAAGGTGCAGAAGTTCCCTCCTCAGTAGCACCTGTCACTGAGGGGGAAGTAGGTAGCATGTTGGGCAGGATTTCATCAGAAAGGTATGCACATTGAATGCAAGCAGTGACTGGTGGCTTCAGGCATAATTCTGTGTTGAGCAAAATGACTCCACCTCTTCTAACAGCACTATTGCTGTGGAGTTGGACAGTATCAGTACCAGTCATTAATTTGGGAAGCAGCAAGCGAAGTGAAATGCTGTGCCAGTAGGGTGAAACCCTGACATAAAATTGATCAAAACCATTTAGGTCCTGTTTTCAGACAAGATTTGTCCGTTTGATGCTTCACTCTGCCACAGTCCTTACTTCAAAGAGTTTGCGATTTCGATGCTAAACTGAAATACGTTAATATTAGCATTTACATTAACAAGTAAATTGACAGATGCCATAGTTTACATATATTATGCAAATATCCTGAAATCTTGCATGTATTTGCATCTAATTTTCTTGAGGTTAAATGAGACATACATTTTATAGGGGAAATAATTGAGGCATCCAGACATGTGATAAGCTAGGTGACTTGGTATGACTTGTATGAACAGGGGTAAAGATTAGGAGCAGAGGAAAAGGGCATCTGGCATTTTCATTTACAAAATTATTATGTTCATGGTTGCTGTTTGGAGAAAGCAGTGTAGGAACTTCCTGGGATGTAGTTAGAAGTACTGCAGGAAGTTTGTGCTTGGAGACTTAATTTGGGATGTTGACAGACCTCAGCCTAAATGACCAGCCAGGTTTTTCGTTTGTTTCTTTTCGAGATTTGAAAGAGAAACACTTGTCTCTTTACAGCACTGTGCACATACCCCCCAGCTGAGATCTCCCATGCTCTAAAGGGATTAGGTTTTCCTACACAGGCAGGGGAACAGAGAGGAGATGAATCTGTGATCCACCCAGGAGTGGGCCACAAGACCCTGGAGTTGCCTGTCACCACTCCAGTACCTGGAAGGATGCTTTCTTCTTCTTACACCTCTGGAAATCATAAAGGGATGACAGCATGCTCAGGGCAATCAACTTCTGCTCCAGGTGAGTTTGGTGAGAAATCTTGTAATTCTGGTAGTTCTCTTGTTTTCCAGCTTCATTTCACTTCTTCAATTGGGCAAAGCCTTGAGGATGCTGTAACTTATCCTAGCCTTGGACAAAGAGAACCTGAACCACAAACTGTGATTTCTCTGTGTATTTTTAATTAGCTCTACTTTCACAGGTAGCATGGCAAAGTGCATGTATGGACCTAATCCAGAGAGGTGCTGGGCTGTACATGCTCTCTGGGGATGTGTGAAGTACACGGGGCTCAGCCTCTGCTGCCAGCTTGACCTAATTTCTCTCAGCTGAAGCTCTACTAGGATTCAAAATACAACTCATTTCCCTTCTTTGGAAACTTGCACATCAAAGCCTTATTGTACTCCTCACAAGTAGTCTTGAGCATTCCTTTGCTGCTTTTGTCAGGCTGCTACGAACTTTCAGCATTTACAGGGAGACTGTCAAAATATTGTATAGAAATAATTCCCTTTTTTTGGTTGCACCAGTGTGCAGTAACACCTCAGACTGTCACATTGGAGAGGCTTCATCAAGAACCTCTTTGTATCATGCGAAGTGCTCATTCAGCTTGGCAACTCTTGATGAATTTCATCCAAGGCATCCTGGTCTGTTTGAATAGTGACTGAACTTTCTGGCCAACTTCTTCTCGGGCATTGTTTTCAAACCTCAAACAATGCTTTGAAGTGAAAACAAACATGCAACTGGACAGAGGCTGACCCAGCTTCCTTTTATTTTCAAAAGTCTAGGATGATAAAGCCAGCTTTCCTAGGGTTACAGTTCAGCTTAGTTCAATTTCCAGCCTAATTAATTGCTCCAAAATTTTAGGTCTGTCTTGCCAGAACCCCTTTAAATTATGCATACTCCTACTTACACAGTCACTGCCACTCTTCAAATATTCAAGGGTTCCTTACATTTAATTTTGGATGGTTTACTCTCTCCAGGGAGGAGGCAGTGTTTTAAAAAGAAATTGCTGACGGATAAAGTAGAGCTTACATGACTTGCAGCAAACAGCAATTTGAGTTCTCAAGAACATGCGTTTCTTGGACATGTAAATTTTACTCATTTGCATTTAAAGGACACATGTGGCATACAACACTGCTTTCTCATCCAGTAACATTATCATCTAGTGACATTAACTTAACGGTTAATGTCAAGTTTTTATTAACATTTACAAGCACATTGGGAGATTAATTTGTTTACTTGCATTATGCAAAACTGATTTAAGATCGTGGTTTGCATTTACACACATTTACATAGTGTTTCCTGATTAATACATTATAACACACACAAATCATGTGGAAATTGCAGGCTCACATCTGCAACATAAACTTCATTTTCTATAGTGTAAAATTTGACTTATCTGGCAGAACTTTTCCAGCAGGTTGCAGTTGAAGTCAGGATATTGCAAGGAAGGAAGGAAGAACGGGGATCAGAGGTAGATTTTCTGTGAAGTCTTTCCGTAGCACCTGTTACTTGCCAATACCCTGCAGTCATGAAACAGAATGAGAGGGTGCCAAGGTTAGCTGGCAGCAGGATGAGTTTTGTGTAATGGAACCTGTGGGCCTGGAGTCAGGCTCCTGTGAACTCGCAGTTTAGTTGAGCGCTCAGTGACTTTAGGCTGGGAGTGAAATGGGTGAGCAGCAAAAGGAGCCAGTGGCAGGGAAAGGGGCAGCAACCATTGCTGTCAGTCATGGATCCGTGTGAAGGGGCTCAGCTGGGTGCAGCGGAGACCCTCGAGGCACTCCACTCTGCTCCTTGTATTACCTTTGGCTGCAGATGTCCAGGGCTGGCTGGCTGGTGTGGGAAGACCAGTGGAGGGTGCGGGGAGAAGGGCAGCGATGAACATTGAGCACCTGGTGCGGGGCTGAGACAGGACCCAGAAAGGCAGCACCCTTGCACTGAACATGGGGGCAAGGGGACACTGGGGACACTTTCCCAGTGTAGCGTCTTCCTAAGGGAAAGCGCGGTTGAACTCAGGCTTGCCTCACCTCTCCGAGGCCCTAATCCTACTATCTTTTGTCCACCAGTCACAACCTCATCCTCCTCGTTCCTACACACTCACCCTCCTCCGGTTCTTCTTTCTGTAAATAACTCTTTCTGATTTTGGACAAGCAGGGATCAATAGATTCTGGAGGGGGGTGGGGAAGACACTGTTTTGGTTTTTTTTTCCTTTCTCTCTTGAATTTTGGTGTTTGAACTTGAAAAAAATAGTATCTATAAATATAAAAATATATGTATTTAAACAAATGGATTTCCTGGAAAACTATGAAAGGAGCTAATTTTTTTCCCCTTTGATTTCTCTTGTTTCACATTGGGGTTTGTTTTTTGGGGAAGAGGGTTTTTGTGAACTGTTGAGATTTCCAGTTCAGCATTGTTTAAAGGATGTGGAGAAAAAAAAAAAAAGATGAAAAATCAACAAAAATATGAAAATCTTTGTGATGTACAAAACCTGTAAATAGTCAAAGATACTTTCTCTTTTCTAACAACAAATTATTTCTGTCACTTTATATTCGAAAATAAACAAATGTACCACAGAATATCAGGGTTAAAAAAAAATGGAACCCATAATCAGAATATTTTCTTTGTTGTCTTCATTCATTTTATTCTTAACTTGGAGAATGCCTGGGAATTTTGCTGTATGAGTGATGTTTTAAAAGCCTGAAATGGGGATGAGTTGAAATTATGATGACAATATAACTTGAGAGGGGCTCTTGCCCTGGTGTTCACTATCAGCTCTTGAGGTCTTGGGGTTACCTGATGAGAGTGAATGGATGAAGAAGCCTCATCATATTCATGGAACACAAACAATACTGAGGCAGAGACAGGAATGGGAGACTGTCTCAATGGGTTGAATCTCCCTTTATACTGCCTGAAAATGTTTCTGGGGGTTGCATGATGAAAGCCACCACAAAGCAGCTGATATCACAGCCAACCAACCTGTAAGACTTCGGAGCTATCTTGAGCCCCTCCTGTTAGCCAGCAAGTGACAAGGCTTTGGCACATTGTCTACATGAAACAAAGCCCAGACTGGGACTACAGAGGAGTGGCAAAGACAGGGGTGGAAAAGATGGTAGGGAAGTCTTCAATGATGTCACCTTATCTCAGCACCAGTCGTTAATCATGACCCCCAAGACTACAGGAAAGTTGAGGGAAGGAGTTGATCTTTGCAGAGGTTACCCTGGTCCAAACAATGGAAAATGCTCAAGAGGTTATTTATAAAGAAGTGCTAAGAAGTGGCAGGTTTTGGAAATACAGAGCTGTGCATCACCTTTAATGGTGAGAGGGCAGTCAGTTATTTTTAGGGAAGCTAAAAATAAAGAAAATGGACTGGCTGAGCTAGTCAGAGGATGCTAGACTACCTGTGGGGTGCAATTAAAAGTGTGGAACATAGCAGAAACACTCAGATGCACCAAGTCAGAACAGGAAAAGCTGTGTTCAGCCAAGAAGCTCGTAACAGCTGACACAAATTAAATATTAGTAAATGAAGATAATTCATAAAGTGAGCAAAACTGTGAACCAGGGAAAGAAAATCTCCAGCTAGTAAATATACAGGTAAATAGGATTATATATACACAAGCCCATGCTTATTGAAAATCCTGAAAATAGATGTTAAGTACTAATGATGAGAGATAAGTCAATAATAGCACAGGAGAGACTGAAAGGACAATACTCAGTTTATATATGAAGCTGGAGAGACAAATGGGTAATGTCTGCACTGCTGCTCATCCCCAAAGGAAATGGGACATTATCTGAGACCCAAAGAAGGGTGCAGCTCCAGGCCTCTGCTGTCACAGCTGCACCCCTTGATATACCTGCTCCGTTCCCTTATCAGCTGTAAGTCACTGGGCTTCCTGCAGTGAAATGAGTCAGCTGCTGCTTGTGTGGACAGCCTTGTGGCAGTGGCTCTTCTCAGTCTCAAAATCCACCAGGGCACTAGTGACCTTAATCATACCAGAAGGCAAAAAAAAGGTGAATATTGGGGTTTCGGTTTTCAGTCTCAAACTGTGTGCTAATACAAGGTGCTCACCCTTATATTTCTGAGTTCCAACAACATCATTTTGATGGGTAATAATTACTTTTTTGACAGTGGCTTAATGCAAAAATGAAATGTGATTTTTGGGCCAATTGTGCCAGCATCTGGTATTTTTTGTTAAGAAAACAAAATTCTGTTTTCCAGGTCTAGAATGGAGCTGCATTAATTCCCACTCAAATGCAGGATACTGTCATCAAAACTGGCTAACTTGCAACACTTAGCTGAAATATCGTATAGATTATTCAAACTTTAGCTCTTGGCCCAGGTTCCTGTGCCAGAGGAAGGCAGGCATTTCACCAGATTTCACTTGCTAGACAGAACTAAGTATTTTCTGGAGGTGCAGGGGAAACGAATAGTTTGAAAGTTTCAGTGTTTTGAGCTTTTATCTTTCCAAAACAGAAAGATTTTATACCTTTTCAATACTGTTCTTAGCATTTACTCCTTTTCTCATTATTGAAATTTTCAATTGACAGGTTCTGTTTTGAAAAAAGAAATTATGGCAAACTTAATTTCAGGTTTGAAAATACTCACCTTCTGGCCAAGATGCACACTTGAAAACTCCTAATAGATTACAAATAATCCAAACAGAAAAATAAATGGAGTGTGTGAGAGAAAAGTAAAGATAATCATCAAAAGGGATTGAAGAAGTATTCGAACAGTAGGAAAGTATTTCTCAGGGGGTTTTTACTTCTGTAAATTTCACTGAAATAAAATCCAACCACAGCTTTTCAAATGACTCAACTGCCAGTGCTTTAGGTGAAGCAAATGATTTTTTAGAGATCTGAAGATGCTATCAGTGAATGGGATAGCAAGCAAAAAATCAGATTCCGTCTCTGAATCTCCCAGATTGACAACAATGTGCTGAAACTGGGAAGAGATTGATTAACTTTCCTTCATAGATTTTCCTCTTACTTTCACTTCAGCCAGAATCTAGTGACCTGGGACTAGGTATGAAAAAGTGGGTAAAAATGCATGGGAAAATAACCACATTATCACTGGCCTTATGATACTCAAGTTTGACAGGTATAGGTTTATTCTGATGTTACCAGCACTTACTGACACCTTTGGTTCTTTGAAGAACCAAGGTTCACAGAAAAGCTTTTAAACACAGGACAGGAAGACAGTGATAGAAAAGAGCTATTCACTGCTCCATCCAGGCTCTGCTACCCTCTCCACGTAGGTGGGGATGCATCTCCCTAACAGGGACACCTTAACCGGTGTCTAGCAGGGGATATCTCCAAGCCTCTTTCCTCCAAGCAGTAGGCACTTCTCAAACATAAGCTATGCTGGCCCCAGGGCTGTGTAGGAGGCACAACTGCCCTTGGATGAGCATTTATTTGATAATTGTTCAGATGATTGGCATTGGAGTGTGTGTGTGTGCGCGCGAGTGTGTGTAAGGGCTCACCTAAGCTCTAGGGGTTCAAATCTCAGCTATATGCTTAGGTTTTTGCTGGCATCTAGACTCTGTCTAGTCAACGGACTACAGAAAAGTATTTACATCCTCTCCAAAGATAGATCTCTTTTGGCTCAGAGAAATCTCCCACCAAACTCACTGTCTGGGAAACATCTGCTGGGAGTTCGGACCCATGGACATTTTCAGTAGAAGACAACTAAGGACAGATCAACCAAAGCCCACTCCTTGTGTTTAATTGAAGATGGCAGACATGACTGGGGGGGTAGATGCCTCCCTTACAGGTGAGTAGCACTGAGTGACAGGCCCTGAGGACAGAGGTGGGATTGGAATTCCCTCCTGGCCAAGTTCTTTGCTGCAAGGTAGCTGAAAATGTCAGGCGCAGAGGAGGGGAGGGCTGAGTGATGTAAAATGGGAGCACAACGAACTGTAATGAACTCTATTGTCTGAGGCATCTCTTGGCAGCCTGTACTCAATGGCAGATCAATAAGCAGCAAAAAGAGTCAGAAAATAATGTATGTCTTTGGGGAAAAAAATGTAGCTGAAATCAAAGGTACTTACGATTGCAATGGCTGACATTGTCTTCAGTACAGCAAGGGTCCCCCCACGTCTGTCCCAGAACACGACCACTCTGCCATCCTTCAGGACATAATCCCTGACACTCTCCACGGCACTGACTGTGCTGCTGTAGTTGAGAAGGACCTTTGCTCTTGCACTTGCCTTGGGGACCAACTCGCCTCTGCTGGGTGCACCATGTCTTGTAGGTGTCCCTCAGAAAATGCTGGCAAATGGACTCAACCGATCAGGAGCGGGCAGGTTTCCCAACAGCTTTTGTGTTGTGTGCACTGCCTTCCATCTTCCTATTTGTGTTTTTCCAACATTAATCCCAAGGTATGCAGAAACTTGGTTGCCCCAGTAAAGGTCCTGCGCCAGCTGCCACATTCTCCTGTGCAGGGTGAGGGGGGGTGAAATCACTCCATCATGTGCCAGCAGTGAAATTATTTGGAGCAAAGAGGGCCCCTTTCTGTACCAGACGAACGAGCAAAAGTTTAGCAAGCAATTAAAATATGTTAGTGTCCTCCCCAACCTCTACTATCCTGGGCTGCCCTCTTCCTTGACTGGCCCGAGGGATGTGAACCCTTCAGTCTTCATTATTCTCAAATTAGGAAGGCTTATTAGAGAACCCTAAAGCAAAAGTCATCACTGCAGTGCCTTGCATAGGGTAAAGCCTCACTGGGAGAGGCAAACCAGGATCCTGCAGGAAGATCGATTAGTGTACGAAGTACTCACCGCTTTCAGTCAGGAGTGCAAAAGAAGAAAGAGGTTGTCAGTCAGCTGCAATGTTGTGTTTCCCCTCTCGTCCCCCCATTTTCTGCCACGTGAGTTGTAAATAAAGCACTGTACAAGTAGAGAGCTTACAGGTGCCTGAGAATTGCTCTGTGGTGTCAGCTGCACAGGGGTGTTTTCTGTATCTAAGTCCTGGTGAACCCTCTTCTCAGCTGGTGTAACATTAGCACAAATGGCTACAAGAGCATGAAGGACAGTGGTGCCTTGTACTTGAATGCTGTGTTCAGTCAGAGATTGGATCCTGACTGATTTAGCAGGGCCCTAGAAAAATTGCATTCAAAAGCATGATGTCCCATGACAATAGGACCAGGGTGACCCAGAGGGGACTGTGCTGGCTTGTTCCTGCTCTCAGAGGAAAGTTGTGCTCAGCTTTTTGTCCTGTGACTCAATTTGCTACAAGCATGTTCAAACATGATAACGTTGTGTAGTATAGAAAAGGACAGTGTCCTGGCCAAGTTCCAGCTTGTATAATTAATTTCTCCTTATCTAAAAATTTTACCTGTACTTTTGAATGGGTGCAGATGGATTTTTTAATCTTTTCCCAACTACAGCTTCCAACCACCAACTTTTTTTTTTTCTCCTGTGACTTCTTAAATATTTTGTGTCTCCTTTACATACATGTATGCATGCATATTTATATCCCTCTCTTTATCTGTTGTGTTGTTCCACCAACAAAAGCTGTAATTCACTTTGCTTAAATTATTGTGTGATCGTGTGATGTGCTATATGGGGCTATATGCAATAATATCCTGCCAAGAAAACAAAAAAAGAAAGATTGAGCATCCATATATTGAAAACACCCTGCTCTGTCCAAATCTCCCAAAAACTGACTGCGTATTACTGCATAGAGTTCCTTGCACCAGCTGTCTGAACGCTGCTCTTTATTCAGTAATCAGACACATACTCAGCACTGCATATGCATTTGGATGTGCCTGAGCTCAGGAGATGCAATCAGAAGAAGATCATTCTGTGAGATGATACCTATTATTTGAAGAAATATTCTTTAGTTAATAATATGGAGGAAAATGACTGTCCCAAAAATCCTTGTTTTAGTGCCTGACTGAAGGGCTGGTGTGCATATTTTCTTATTTGAACCCTGCCATGGGGAACGGTCTACTTTAACCCGTTCATGAAAGTGGAGGAACGCAGCAGCTCGGGCATGGCAAAAGCGCTCTGCCCCACTCCCTTCAGCAATGTGCTGTGTAGTTACTGCAGCCAACACTGAAACTGTCTACATTAGCAGAGCGTGAGTGACAGCATTAAACATTCTCTAGTGAGGAGATGCTGAGTTTGACTGCAAATGACACATGCCCAGAAAGTGGTGTTTGCTGGAGCTGTAAGGGTGCTCTCCCAAAGCAATTAGACGTCTCCTTCTGTACATCCTGGGTAGCAACGACTGTGGAAGGTGGCTGTATGTTAGTGGTGAGTAAAATGGTTTCTGCACATATGTCCCCTTGCACAGGATATGAGTTTGAGCTGGCAGAATTGCCAGTGACCCTTTTGCAAGCCCAGTTGGTGCTTAGACTTGATGTTCAGCTTGTGGAGGGTGTTACCAATAGCACAGCAGATCCCACCACTGGGCAAGATACGTGAGGGAGGGTTATTCAGTATGGCTGAAGAGTGCAGAAATAGTGTCCACGGCTGGCTTCCTTAGCCTGTGGACAGTGTTGAGAACAAGTTTGACAGTGATGTCATTGCTGGTGCTGGGAACAAACAGCTTTAAGCATGTCTCCCAAGCCCTGTCCCCTTCTCCGTGTGCATCACATTGGGAAGGAGGCTGTAGCTGTAGCCTGGCCAATGTTCCTGCTGCTCTGCTCACACCCACACAGATATGTGGTGGTGATGTTTGTGGCCAGGCGGGTCTCTCCCCTCCCTCAGCTCAGTCAAAAGGCAATGTGAATGTGTGCTGTACTAGGTGACTGCGTGTCTGAGCCAATTCCTCAGTCAGCAGCGCCTGTGTAACTAACATGGCATTTTGACGGCTATTCAGCCCCTACCAACTAAGCTGTTACAACACCCTGTCATCATGTGTTGCCAGGTGGTTGTAAAACAAGCAGAGGTGTGCCAATACAAACAGTAGAATAAACATAGGAGGGAAGAAAGGAACGGCGTAATTAATGAGGATTGCAGAAATCAGAGAAGTCCAGTGAAGGCCAATTCAAATGATCCAAAGCAAGAGGGGCTGGGGAGCTGTGAAGGGATGAGCAAGGAGCTAATGCATGGTGAGAGTAGGGATGCTGGAGACCAAAGAGTAGGTAATAAACAGGTGCATGATGAATGATCAAGAACAGGCCAACAGACACTCCAAGTCAGCCTAGTACAAGGAAGGAAGTCTGAAAGGCTACCTGCTTTTCCTTTTTATAGATTAAAGGCACTCATATTTCTCACCCTGCAATTAATCAGTCCCTGGGATTTGTTCTTCTTGCATACATCAAATATATATAATGTAACAGATTTTGTGGAAAGCCAGGCAGGTATTTATTAACAGCAAGGCTCCTGAGCAATGCCCTTAGAGAGACTTGCAGCTCTTTTCCACATCACTCCAGCTGGCTGGAGTTCTCATGGCTCAAAACACCCCTCAGAGAGGAACAAATTCATCAATTCCCACCTGTCCAGACCAAAACCACTGTCACAGTACAGCACCAGGAATAGTAAATTTACAGGTTAGACATTAATGTAGGAGTGCTGTGCCCCAACAAGAACTTGGTTGAAATTTACCACGAGCAAAATTAAAAGCATAAATTAATCTCTAGCAGAGAGAGGAAGACATTAGAAGATTATCCAATTATAGAAAGTGTAGAGCCCAGGTAGGGAAGAAAAACTACTACCTCTCCCGTTGGTGTGTCTTGTCGCAAGTTGAGCCGGGGTTTGTTGGGTGGTAAAATGCTGTGACCTTCCGAAAGCACCTCCAGAATGAAACCACTTCACACACACTCACGCACCGGCTGGCTTCTTCGACAAACTGACAGCAAAGAGATGGGAAGGGTCCTTGTATAGAGTTCCACAGAGCAGTTTTATTCATGACACGTGAACGACTCCTAGTGAAAAAGACCCACATTTTTATAGGGGGCAGGGAGAGCATCAGGGAGGGGTGGTACATAGGCGGGGCTGGGGTAAGGAAACCAATAGGGAGACTCTGAGGGAGGGATAAAGGGACAGGGGCCAATGGGAGACCCGGGAGAGGAGAAGTTTCTGGAGCAGAGTCGGAAAAGGAGCAGGGAAACAAATGGGCCAATCGAGGGAACAGAACTGGTGTAACATTAGCATAGTAGAACAAAGCATCCTGGAAGGGGCTTTTTCTGTTGTCCTAACCTAGGGAGCTCCCTCAGGGTCTGTCCATTTAGTGGAGTCTCTTCTTTTTCTTGATGGAGATGCTCACTGGCTCCCACTGTGTCTTAGCCCATAGGAAAGACAAGCTGCAGAGGAAGGAGTGTCTTGTCTCTGAGGGATCACTCAGGTGCATTGAGATGAGGAGCATGAGTCTAAAGCACCCACCTAAAGCATGCTGCCAGTTGGTATCTGCACGCAACATGAACGGCACCCCTGTTACTGCTTTTTCACTATAAGTCCTTGAGTGGAGACTGTTGATGTCTGTGATGTGATTCTGTCACTTGACATTAACAAGAGGATGCTGTAGGCACGCTTTGGTGCTGGACCACCCAGCAAGCACCCTCCATGGTTATGTAAGCTGTGAAGAGGGGTGAAAGGTAGCTGGAGCAGAGGAGTGTGTCTGCGCCTTCTCCCCTCCATCTTACTCTAAGGGTCTGTCTAAGCTCTGGCTTCTCTTCCTGTGATAGTTAAACAAGTCCTTGAGAGGGGCTAGGCAGTGGGTATGGCATAACCACAGATTATCCCGCTGCTGAGTGGTCAGGAAAGCAGAGCAGCTGCCAGGGCACATGTGCAAGGCTTGGGAAGGGGATCCCCACTCTGGGTCTCTGTGTTGGCTCTCCTGCCTCTTCCCCAGCTGGTGGGCTATGCCTCCTCTGGCAGTCTTGCTGTGTCAGCAGCTTTTCTCCATGTCTGGTGTGCAGGACTCATAAGGCAGGGACGAGCTCTTGTCTGTGTTTGTGCAGGAGCAGGTGGGGACTTTGCTCTGTGCTGAGGTTGTCTCCAAAGGTGTGCCACAGTACAAACACAGGGTGAGCCTCTTGAAATAAAACAATATGTTTTAGCCACCTACATCCCATTTGTAAGTACTTCAGTGGGGACTCAGTCCCTAGTGAGTCTTTTATCTTCCAGTGGAAGGAAAGCAGAACTCAAAAGGGTAGGCTAAATGTTTTTAGAAACAAACAGCCATACAAAACCACATGGGCACTCTTGGAAATTAATCCCAAAACAAAAGCAAACTCATGGAGTGGGTTAGCAACTAGAGACTGCTCTGCATGGGAATTTCTTGCTCTTGGGAGTAACATCGGATCTATCCTCCTGGCAGGGTATATATGTGATCAGCTGATAAGTGCTAGAGTTGCTTTTCCTATTTGGATGGATTTAGACATTTTGCTTGCACTCCTGTACTGTTCTTACACCAAGACTTCAGCTGCTTTGCTTTGTCAAATGCAGAGGGGTCCTGAATGGAAACACTGGAAGAGAAGAATATTCCAAAAGGAATTGACACCTGGCATGAAGTCCCCTGGCACTGCTCTTCTTGTGACAGGCACACAGGAAACATGAGGCAGTTCAAAACTCTCCTGTATCCTTGTGGCTGCAAGGATAGGGAAGCAGGTTTGCGTGTCTGCTCAAGGAGAGCTGCAGCAGGGACAGTGCAAACAGACCCGGCCTGATGTGCAGTTGTATCTGCCATGTACACAGGTAATCCAGTCACTCAGCTGTAAAAGTGAGAGGTCTATGGATGTGCAGGAGGTAGAACTGATAGGGGGAGAAGTCTTAGCTTTTCTTAATCCTGTAGAGGGGGTGCAAAGGGGCCTTGAGACATATAAGCCTTTCAACCTTGCTGTCTCAAATACAAGGAAATATCTGTGTGCCTGAAAAATCTCTCTGTTTTCACCAGACTGTTTTCACACTGTAATATGGCAGTATAAGTGACTCCTCACTGACACACATTCTGGTTCCTCTTTGTTAATGTGACATTCTGTTATTTTATTAAAACATCGAAGAGCATATCGAGCCTGTAATCAAAAATATGACTAGAGATAATTTCAGTCCAGAAAACAAAAGTCAGACAGTGGGAAAAGGGGATTATTCTGATCAGCAAACCATTCCTGGTTTACCAGACTTGTCCCTTCTGGGCACTTTGGCCACTGCGTTGTTTCCAGTAGGTGGAGAACCTCATTTCATGCCATGAAGGACTGAGTTAGTTCTGCAGAGCAGCATTACTGACATTGTATGAGTCCTGGAAAAGGAGGTGCAATCTTCTGTTTCTCTCAGGGGGGTACCTCTGAGGGACATTGCAGACACGCAACCTAGATGTGGGTGGCAGAGGTGTTTTACCAGTCAGCCTTTCTCATTCCTTTCAAAACCTATTTGTCCTGCCCTTGGACCTTCGATCATGCTGTGATTTCATCACTGGCAGGCTGTGTTTTAACTCAGACTCATGCACAGCCTTCCATTTCGAACACTGTTGATGTAATTTGTCTTTATACAAACATGTCATGGTCACTTTTGCCACATGGTCTCATTTAGTGGTTATGACACATCTAATTCTTTCTCATTTCTCTAGCAAGTAACAGTTTGACCCTCTTTTTAGAGAGGTCTTCTGTGTCTTCTGGCACATAGGTTTATTTTGTAGCAATTTCAGTATTAATTAACCTTGGATCCAAAAACTTTTTTAGACTATGGTAGAATTCCTGTTCAAGAATCTCTGAAGTGGGGAATCTCATAATGTGCTGTCAGATATTTTGTTCTGTGCTAAGACAGATCACTTGAATCCAACAGGGCTTCATCTATCCAACGCTCTTGTCATTTGTATGGATTTCTCGTTTACCCAATTTGACTCTGCATTGATGGTGTGCTTGAAATGACACATCAAAGAGGAACACACAAATGAATCACTACTTATTAGGAATGCACCCAAAACTTGGTACAAAACCCCCGCAATTTTTTACTTTTGTTAACCCTCATTCCTTGTTGTGCAAAGCTTGCTTCATATAAATGAGAATAGTTTTTTCCCCCATTTCATTCAATCTAAACAGTGTCTGGACCATGGACAATCAGTAGCCTATAGGAACATCATGGATCCTTTGCCAATTTGTCTTTAGGATTTTTGTTGATGCCATAGACTGATAGCCTTTCCAACAACCCCTTCTCTGTGATCTCACACTGGCTAACACCTTGGACTGTCAATCTTGGAAGGGCAATCTTTGGCATCTTTTACTTCCCCAAGGCTTTTCCTCTTGCCAGTTAGGTTCACAGAAGCACGGAATGTCTGAGGCAGCAAGGGACCTCGGAGGTTATCTTGTCCAACCACACTGATCAAGCAGTGCCAAGGACCATCTTGAGCCCGTTGTCCTGGACCATACCCAGATGGTTTTGAGTACCTTCAAGCATGAAGATGCTGCAGCCTCTCTGGGAAACCCGTGCCGATGCTCAGTTGCCCTCACGGTGAAGAAGTGTCTCCTGGTGTTCAGAGGAAACTTCCTGTGTTTCAGTTCGTGCCCATTGCCTCTGGTCAATGTGCACCACTCAGAAGAGCCTGGCTCCATCTTCTTTGCACTCCCCTTTCAGCCATTTGTGCACATTGACAAGGTGGCCCTGAGCCTTGCCTTCTCCAGGGTGAACAGTCACAGCGCTCTCAGCCTCTCCTTATACGAGGAATTCAGTTGCAGCAACTCAGCTGCAACAAAGCAGAAAGACCTTGTGTAAGTATTACTTTACCCATTATTTGAAGTCCTTCATTTTAGCAGATTTTTTTCCCATTACAACATCTTTCAGGATTTTTAACTGCTTTTTTCACAGCAGTTCTTTTTAAATACTCTTATTCATTTGTTTGTTTATGCTCCATTAAACAGTCTTATCTTGGCGTTCAGCAAGAGAAAAATGCATAAAGTACTGTTGATGAGAAAAAAAAAAAAGGAAAGAAGGAATTTTAAGAAAATACAGCCATAATCCTTTTGGTGGGTGCCAAAGGGAGCTCTATTTCTCTGTGTAACATCCCAGGTCAAGCAGTAATGTCTTCAGTGGCAACTCATTCTGTAAAGTACACCCAGGTGAGGCTGCCTACTACAAGCTCTACTTCTGTAATTGGTCTTGGTAAAGGCAAAGATGTTAGGCTTAGTTTTGCTACGTGCACCCCCTGGGAGGCCATTTCAGAAAATTATTTTTATCAAAAGAAGTGCTTGCTGTGATGTAGATGTGCTTGGCTTGATCTGTCATGTTTCCTTTGCTTCTTTGTTTCTTTCTTTCTGTCAATCACAAGCCAGTTTGTGGTAAAGGCTGGTTTCAAAACAGCTATTTAAATCGTCAGCAGGGCTTTGTCCTTCAGAGACTTTTAGTTAACTCATTTTACATTTCTTTCTGCTGAGAACAACATTTCTCTCCAGTGGTTTTCTAGCCTGCACGACGCAGAGCCGTTGTGCCTGGACGCTGTTCTGCTGTGCTGAGGTCGTCTCTGCTTCAGTGCAAGGCAGTCTAGCCACCGCTGTGTCCCTGCCCTATTTACCACGGCTTTTTTAATTAGGTGTGTATTTGCTCCTGCAGTGTTAGCTTGTGCTTCAGTCTGGGCAGTAAGTAACCTTAAGCAGTTGTCAGCTAGAGTGCTAAAACATTTATTTTTCACAAGTGCTGTGCTGTTGTGGCCACTGCTACAGACACATCTCAACTGAGAGTTAATGTTTCAAAACAAGCCAGCTCAGGCCCAGTAGTCATCTGATCCTGCCCATCAGAAGCACAGTCCTCGCTGCCATTACAGGTACTCATGGTGATTCCAAGGTCAAGTGGTCAAGTCCCCTGCAGCTATTTTTGAGCATTAATAATATTTCAGACAGCCGACTTCTTAAAATTTTAAAATACTCCAGATTTGCACAATACTGTTTTATTTCCCTACTACATTCTCTAATGGGATCATCAGTGTTGTAGTCTGCTAGCTAGTTTATGGCAGAAACAGGGCACCTTTCCCAAGTGGCATTCTCATCCAGAGAATAAAACCCTCTAACAACTTTTGCCTTGCTGTTTGCACTCACTGCTGAATGGCAATCCTGCTGACATGCACTTGCTGGCATTGATAGCTAGCTTGCAGTGTTTTTTCAGTGCCTGTGCATTTTTAGGCAATATCTATATTGCAGGCCTCCACTGCCTCTCAACCTGCCAGATCTCACCTCTGTCCGTGTAGCTGTGCACAGCATCTCCATGACACAAATTGAAACCGGAAATGGGACAACTTTGCTATCATGACCAACCCTGTGAGGATCAAAGGCGAGCCCTCCAGAGTGGCTTTTGTGAGCCAGAGGGTTGCAGTAGGCTGTAATATGTGGTGTCCTCTGCACAGTGTCATGAAGACACTGTGATCCCTAACTTGCCAGAGGTTTACACCTTCTCCTCCACCTGTTCTCTCTTCCAGGAAGAGAGATTCATGTGACCTCTCCTCCACGTGGCACTGCAATGATGAGAGCTCCTCTGTGTAATAGTCTGCACATTTTGAAATGATCCCTGTTGTGTGATGGGAATTGGGAATACAAATGTGTAAACTCCATTTGCAAGACCAGAGGTCAGTTTCCTCTTTTGGCAGCTTCACATACCCCTTGTTGAACACGGATTTCTTTTATTGTATGTTACACTCTAGGGTCTCATATCACTGACATGCTGCTGAGTATCTTGAACAAGCTTCAGTCACCCAAAACACAATTGCAAATTTTCAAGGCACAGGATCGTTATAAATCTCTGTGTCTAACTTTTCTCAAGGAAATTAATGTTTGTGACAGAGGCAGAAGACAGTGACCTACCTCTCCCTCTCCCAAAAGCTGTCTGAACATGGGGAATCACTCATCACTCTCTTCCTAGGTCAAAAGAAAGCTCTGCTGTGTGGCTTTTGGAGCTCAGTGAATGACTGGCTATGTTGAGAGCTGGACCTACCCCTCCACACACAGCCTCTACATCTTCTCTCTTCCCTCCCCATACCTCACTAGCATCTGGAATTCCCCAGGTGCACACTTCAATTCTTTCTCTTTTTGCCTCACTGCCGTGTGCCTCACAGGCTCTGACCTGGCTCTGCACCCAGCTGACACACCGCTATCGCTGCTGCCAAATCACCACCCCCACAGAGTTCAAACCATCTAAAAGCACAGCTCTTTCCTGGCCACAAGTGACCTTGCCAACTTCGGAGCTCTTCAGTACCCACGTGGACCTACATCCTCCTCAGGGATGAGCATCTTTCCCCTCTCTACAGGTCCTCAGGGCAGTTTGTGGGCTGCAGCTTCTGTGCTGGCTGCAGGACCCAGAGATAGAGAATGCAGGATCTAATTGTCTGCTTGCAAAAAAGGCTGCTGTAGCTGCAACATGACACAGATCTCCTCTGCTGGTAGATTTCACAGCTGCAAAGCATCAAGTAAGGGCAGCTCTGCTGTCTGCAGCTTTGCACGCTGCGGTGGTGTGAACAGGTTTGGGACATGGCTGCTGTGCTGTGTGACAGCCCTCAGCTCTATCAGCTGCTGTGTGAGCAAGTGCCAGAGGCTCAGGGCACCAGGGCAGCTGATCTCTAAGCAAGGTGAACAGTGCGAGAACAAATGCAGTCTCAAAAGGACCAAGTCCCTAGGTGCCCTGCCTCCTTGTGTTCCTGTATGTGCTGGCATGTGAGAGCAGGGGTTCAGTGCTGGTGGAGGTGGTGCAGTGCTGCAGAGGCTCTTATTCAGGCTGGACTGATTGCAGGAACATGAAGTCCACTTAAACTTCAGGTTCTCTTCATACCACGGTTGCCTCGTCCCTGCAAGGGAGGACTGGTCCTGCCGATCAGGTCAGTGCTACTTGCAGGAAGGAGTTTTTGCTGTTGTGGTGAAGAAAGTGAAAAAGGGACAAACCCCCATCCCATACACAACAAAAAAAGAGAGCTCGTGTTAAGAAGGAGAAAAAATGTGTGGTCTCTTGTCGGGAGGGGGAATGCTGGCAGGGTGAACAGTGAAAAGCCCAGGCAGGATGAATGATCTGTGTAGGGGCTGAAGAGCAAAGTGTATATAGTGGTCAGAAATTTCTGGAGCCTTTACCCAAACACCACAGTGCTGGGGCTTCCCTAAGCACCCTACTGTGGTGCCACCAGCTCTCTGCTGCCACGGTGCCTGTGCTATCTGTCTCCATCAACAGAGTGCTTTGAACAAAAGGCTTTTGAGGATGGACACTCTCCTGGCCTCTAGCAGTCATGCTTTTATAGGTATAGTCTAGTGGCTTTTGCAGCCCTCCCTCGCCCACACAGTCTGGAGAGCTGGACTTTACTTCATCCATTTTACCCTGCTGCTGCTGTAGAATGACCTCACAGCAGAAAATATGAGGCAAATATCCAAGGGACTAAGCTGTGGAAGAGCCATGTAAGGCAGATCTATAACTCTGACCCTCATCTCCTGCCTGCTGCAGCACCCAAGGTTTCCTGTACAGTCTCCTATCTGAGCTCCAACCCAATTTTTCCTGCTTTCTCTGGAGATTTGGTAAGGCGACAGCCCCAAGGGCAAAGAGCTTCAGCACAGTCTTCTGGCACAACTGCTTCAAAGCTGCCTCAAAGGCTTCCTCATTAAAAACAAAACATGTGTTACATAGGGCTTCCATGTTGTGAGTTTTCTTCTGGTTTTCTTTTTTCATTTTTCAAAATTGCTTGCTATAAAGGTTGATTCCTGGTTAGGAAGAAGCAGGTGTGGAGAAGCCAAACTTGATGGACATTATGCTGGAGGAAGCCTGTTTCTAAAAGTAGATGTATCACTGTGTTTTCCAGCCTGGTATTTCCTTGCCCTACAAACATGAGGGGAACTGGGACAGCACAGTGCAGCAAGACCCAAGACATAAACCTCAGAGCATTGGAGAGTGTGTGAGGATTTCATTCAGTATGCTCTACCACTATGCCAATAAGAGCATATTATGGCATATTCCTTGCATATGGAAACAACAGGAAGGCCCTGGCATGAAAATGTGCAAAAGTGCTTTTACGATCTGCCCTGAATACTGTTAGTGATTGATTAAGTCTTTTGAAGCCACTAACACCTCCACTACCCATGGCAGAAGAGCTATCCTGAACAGTTCTAACAGAAAGAAAACCTTGAAAGTCACGGAAGAGAGCTCAAACCTAGGAGGAAAGGGTCTGCAGGAGAGCTAAAAGCTTTACTGAAGAGTTCTGAACAGACTGGAGGAGGTAAACCAGTTGTGGCTGTGGAGAAAAAGGTCTGACACTAGCAGAGAAAGGGTCACATGTGTGCCCATGTGCCCTTTGAACGTCTCAGAGGTGAGCTTATCTCATCATCCGTGAGGAGCAGGAACAGAGGTGACCACCGGTGTGCAGGATCCCTCTGCCTTCCATGCAGCCAGCAGCTGTGACCTGCAGAGCTCAGCCCTCCCCCGCAGTGGCTTGTAGGATGTCTCCTGCCAGCACGCCTTTAAATGCCTTTCTTTACCTTGCAGGGTCTGGCCACTTGGGCGGGTCTGGTAGCTCAAACACATGGAGATTGCTCTGGAAGCAGTCTTGGCTCCTACCCAGAATGTGGCTTACTTTTGAGTCTAGAAATGCATAACAAAGCATGAATAAGTAGCATTCCCTTCCCTGCTCTGCTTATTAATGTCTAGGTGGCTCCAGGAGCAGACAGCTGAAGTCCTTGCAAGATACTGGCAACAGAATGAGTAGGCTGCCTGTGGAGAAGCAGCCCAGACTCCGTTTTACCACCTCAGAGTTCTCTCTTCACTCTACTCCTTCTTTTATCTTAATGAGTTACAAATGAGAGCTCTGAAAGTGAAGGCACACAGCTGTACCAGAAGACAGAAAACTTAATTCCTTATGAAGAAAGAGGAGGGTCCAAGTCATGGATTTAAAACCATGAGATGATTTCCACCCTTGAGACTTTGCTTGCATTGTAGGCTGTCTGAGAATGTGCAGGGATTTGGGGCTTCATGAAGAATTTTTTTGACACTGTGTTTCTGTTAGAAAACTGATTCATGAGTTGTTNTGAAGGCACACAGCTGTACCAGAAGACAGAAAACTTAATTCCTTATGAAGAAAGAGGAGGGTCCAAGTCATGGATTTAAAACCATGAGATGATTTCCACCCTTGAGACTTTGCTTGCATTGTAGGCTGTCTGAGAATGTGCAGGGATTTGGGGCTTCATGAAGAATTTTTTTTGACACTGTGTTTCTGTTAGAAAACTGATTCATGAGTTGTTGTTTGGCAGGAATGTACCCAATTGGATAAATCCATGGATGGGACTCAGGCATGTTAAATATTTGTTTAGAAAAGCAATTGGCTGCTGCATTGCCCCTCACTTTGGCTTCCAGTCTCCTGCCTTTGAGTCCAGGAGCTTTAGCCAGGCTAGGAAACTTGTTTGGGTTTTTTTGTTTTTTGTTTTTTTTTTTGTATCCAAAGGGTAGTTATCCCTTAGCCTTTTTCACAGAATTGTGGAATGGTTTTTGTCGGAAGGGACCTTAACATTCTGAATGTTTCATTTGTCAGAGCCAGAGGTTTTCCAAATGGTGAACCAGAGGATTTCAGAGCCTTCAGCAGATGTTGGTGCCTCTTAGATGAATTCCCATACCTAACTGTGTGCTGACTCCTTATCAAATATATTGCAAGGTGGGAAGGATTCACTCACACCTCTCAGTGGTCCCTGTTTGCATGCTTTTTATTCATGGATACACAAACGAAGGTAATTAACAGTGATGGTATCTTCCAGCAGAGAGGAAAATCAAGGGAGAGAAGATTCCTTAGCCTGGCTAAAGGCAGTAAGTACCTGGGCTCTGACCATGCTGACCTGGCTCCTCTTGGGTGTGGAAACAAAGCATCTCTGGGCTTGTCCAGTGCTCCACATATGGGAAAAGATTGGTGAGGTTAGGAGAGATGTAGGAAACAAACTGTATGTAGGATGTAGGAGATGTAGGAAACGCTTGATGGTAGTTTGGCGACAAAGTCTGTGTTAGCCAGACAGGCTCCATCAGAGCCACTGAGCTGACGGGAGGTGGGCTGGAAGCCTGCAGTGGGCAGAGTACAGAGTTGGTGCAAACAGCTACACCAAAAGTCCTAATTTTTCAGAGTTCAGAGTGTTTCACTGGATAGGTGAATCTGTCTCTGCAGAGCATATAAAGGAAGGTTTGTCATGGCAGCACTGACAAACCAGGGCACTGTCAGAGCTGCGTGAAGTGATGGACATGAGCAGCTCTGTGGCAGCTCACGAACCAGCTCAGTCATTCCAGCAGTTCTGGGGCAGTATCTATAATTGAACAGCTCTGGGAGGCTTGCAGGCTTGTGGTTCTTCATCAATTAGGACTAAAAGGTTCCACTTATTAACAACTGGATTGTTTAAATAACAGCTCCCATCAAGTGCTTTGGCTGTTGAGCACTCAGAAACTTGAGTGCTCAGTGAGTTGTGCAGTGCCTTGCAGATGTCTCTATCTACAGCCCCTGTGTCAGCCCCACCGAACCCTGCTCCCCTCCAGTGCCCTGCTGGAGGGTACTGATCCCTGCCCACTGCCCACCACCTCTTGCCCCCATTTCCACAGGACTACCTTCCTGCCTGTACACACGCACACCCACAGCGCTTCCCCCATGGTAATGTGCTCACACTCCTGTGCATCAATTAGGCTGCTTTTTGGAGGGAAAGTGGATTTTATGTTCAGTGCTGGCACTGGAGGGACAGTGTGATGGATCTTGATGGAATAGATGATGTGTCACGTTTTGCTTTCTTCTCCTGTAGTGCTCCTGGGACACACTCATGCAGTGCTTGTACTGTTCTTGCTGAACATGTTTTTCCACTCTTTCCTCGCATTTTGCAGTTTCATTGCCCTCCCAAAAACCAGAAAAATAAAACAAAGCCATACTTTCAGAGTAAAACTTTTACCAAAGCACGTTGAGGTCTGACCAGGACCCGCACAGATGGAGTCTCTGCCATATACAGAACAATAGTACATCACAACTTAGGGGTGTCTACAGCTAAGAGAGAATCTGCATCCTCCTCCACCTTCCCCGGTCTGGGCTTTGTTGCAGGTTCATTGTGCTAAGCTCGTGCAGAGTTCTTCACCAGCCAATTGAGGAACAACTCCTCCAGCAGTCAGAATCACCACCACATCCTGGACTTGTGGAGGCAATAACTGGAACTTGAAAGAGGCAGGGGGTCCATTTGCCATAGCACAGCCTAGGAGCCTTTCTCTTGATTTGTGGATTCCCATGACAGGTCTCAGACCATGTAATCAGCTGTGTCAGGCACAGGAGATCCCAGGATGGGGGTAAGATGTGAGGTGAAGCTGGGACAAAGGAAAGAAGCCGTGTCATTGTCAGGTTTGCTGCAAGAGGAAGGGAAGAGGTGGAAGATTCGGGGTTGCCAGGCCCTTGTGGCACATGCAATGCCCTCTGTGTCTGGCCATCGTCAGAGTCCTTCTGTCCCTTTGCTCTTCATTCCTGTAACAGCCTCCTCATTTCACTGTGTGCACCCAGTTTTTTGGTGTTTTGGATTGTGTCTATTCCTGTTAGTGTTGAGTGGACAACCTCTTGAAAAGGGACTTGCAGTGGTCCTGAAATTGCCAGTCCCATCAATGGTCTGGTTTCTCTGCTTTTCTGAGTGGATGCAGCCCTCAGTGCTGTGCTTTTGCAGAACATTGCTGGTATGTCTCCAGTGCTGGAAGACTTGGCATAAGAGGAGCTGCTTGACTGTGAGGACCCCTGACTCTCAGGTCCATTGTGCAACTCTGTCCAACCTTTCCATGCACAGGTTCTTCAGTGAGCACAGCAGTTCCATTTCTCTCTCTTGGGTATCCCACAATCTGCTCCGGAAAAATGCATTTGTTACTGTGAGCTCAAATAGGCTCAACCCTCTGCCAGCTCTGCTCCTCCACTGCTCCCTCTGCTTCATCCTGAACCTCTCCTGTGCACAAGGGACATTTTTGTATGTCCTACACTCTCAGGCCCTGGGGAACAAAAATGGAACTGAAGTTTATTGATAGAACTAGTGAGGGATTTCTTTTTCTCTCCTTGAACTGCAGTGAACAAGAGAGAGGGAAAAGTCAAATTGTTTTCTCTGGATGTACTGATAATATTTCATTCATCTGTGGAAAAATAAATGTACTTAAGATCCTTCAGCCTACCTGGTGCTGTGTCTTCTGTCTCCTATTTCTAAACGAAATTCCCTTATTCCTCTGCTCTGAATACCAGCCCCTGGAACTTCATACAGTGTTTAACATCGGTCATGATTTATTTCTCTGCTGCCATCTCCTTCAGTCACTTTGGTGGATGGAGCTGGTTTGTAAGGATAGATTGAAGTGCCTGTGTTGTGGCTGTGCTCTTAATCCAGATGCTGTGGGTGAGGTGCCTCCAAAGACATCTTATTCTTGCAGAAGCAAACAGCTCAAAGATCATGGGTCAGAGCAATGAAGCAGTGTAAGAAGCATAGATGGTAAACAGCCTAATTTGATCTGTGTTGATTTTTCAGAGTGCTTGCTTTTATAATTTATTTGAGATAGAAGTTAGAGACTGCAACTAGGACCTTACAGCTATCAGTAACCCCAGAGACTGATCAAAGTTGTTGAAGTTTCCTTGCTTTGTGTTTTTAAGTGCCAGGCTTGGACTCCTCTGATTTCATGAAATCTCCAGTGGTGTTTAGAACATAAGAAGTTAGATTTGGTGATTGCAAAAGAAGGAAAGCTTCCCTAAGCACATCCTCAATGAACAGCCTCAACCTGCCTTGGTTCAGTGTATAGCTGTTATGATTACGGTGCAAACCACATAGGACCATGACTATTTTCTGAATGCTCTAGGGGCAGGAACAGAGCACCTACAACTACCCCATCACATGTACGTCCCTGCACAAGTGAGTGTATGTGAGCTGGAAGGGGATCTGAGATGCAATAAATCAGGCTGGCACGTGGCCAGAATTGTCCAATGCTTGCCATTGGTGGAGAATCCCCATGGATGCCTTTATGCAAAGAAATCCAGCTTATATCTCTCCTCCTGAGAGACAAGATTGCACACACACCCCCTTGCCTAGCAGTAAAATATTCCTTCAACCCCAATGGACCTCTTTGGAGCTCTCCAGGTTCTGACTGGATTCTCTTGCTTGTGGCCACTGCCCAGGCTCTTATGTCTGCATAGAAGATGAAGAAGAAAGTTATGCTGATAGGGAAATTATTGTTTTCCAGCTCTGTAAGCTCATTTTCACATGGTCAGCACACGGGCTTATGCACATACAAAACCAACAGCCTTCTGCAATTGGAACTAACTGTGTTCCTGTTGGAAATGTCTGAGGAGATGACAGAGGTGGAGCAGTCTGGCTTCCCTCAGACAGCAATGCTGAAGCACCAGGGGGAGAAGGCTGCTCTGTACTTCTTCCTAAACAGGATTTCATTCTGACCATCCAGACAGAAATATTCCTCCCCAGAAACCAGCAATAATCATTCCTATGTAGAGGAGGGCAAGGGCTCCTGAGTTGCCACTGTTCACTTGTGTGTGGTGCCTGTTAAACGAAGACCTCTTTGGGCCCCTCCAGAACAGGATATTATTTTTTTTAGGAGTGTCTTCTTAATTTCTCTGTGAAGTACTTCTTGGGCACAGTTTGTGGCACAGCTCCCCTACCCCTCACTTAGCTGCCCATTAGACAGAGAAAAGGCAAATGATCACTACAATTTTCCTTCAGGCTGTGCTGTTGGGCCATATTCCCAGCTACAGAGGCTGCCATGACCTTCCTGGGCCAAGGCTAGCAGACCCAGAAAAAAGAGAAATGAGAAAATGGGGCTGGGCAGCGCAGAGCATTAGCTCCTACTTGGCATGGAGGCTGCCTTAAGTGATGGGATAGACAAACTCATTTGTCTTGTAAAGGAAATGGTAACTGCTTGTTTCTTGCCTCTTCCACTGAAGGTTCTGGTGGTTGTGAGACACTGGGGCTTTGTCTACAGGGTGTGTGGGTGGTGATCCTCTGCTTTCCACGGCTGGCCTTTTGCTGAAGCCATGCTGGGCTTTGGGAGGAGAGCACTTGGGCTTTTGAGTTAAGTCTTGATCTCTTGAGTGAAGGCCAAGGCAGCCCCATGGTCTTCCCCTGGGGTGGCAGTGGTCCTGCACCTGCAGCAAGCACAGCATCTTCCCAGATTTATGGGCTTTAGCACAGGGTTTGTGTCACTGGTGTCCTCGCTGGTTTTTATTGCCAGGTCAGTTTTGCATTTATGTGGGTAACTGAAGCCTTTAAAAGCTCTCTAGCTGTGGGGAGCAAGTTTCTCTCTTTTACGAAAAATGCCTACCACAGTGCCAGGCTCCCCTTATATCCATGGGAGAGAAAGGACATGATTTATCTCATGCTTATGTACCTATCTTAAATAGATCAAAGGATCACAATGTAAAAGTAGCTGTGTCTCCTTTGACTGCAAGCAATTCTAGCTCCATTTTCTATGTTATGCTTTTATCTGTGCTTAGACACCAAAATTTACATGGCATTAATCATACCTGGGCATCTATCTCCTTCCTCACATCAGAAGTGCATCTTCTGCCACTTCTGTTGCTCTCATTATCAAACGAGAGCCTTTGCCTCCTAAGGAAAGCTTTGCAGGCAAAATATCCTCGGCCAAGCTGCAAGTGGTACAGAGCATGGAGATGCTGACCACAAACAAACATTTGGCAGGGAAAAAATTCACTTTACCCTGCCCCTGTTGAGAGTTTTTATGGAAGACTGGGCCAGCCTTGGCGTTGTGGGCTCTAGGGGTTTTTTGCTTGTCTCTGGGACCTCCTGGCAATCCAAATTGTAATTGCCTTCAGGGTTTCATCGTAACATAGGAAGTCCTGCGTATTAAGGTCTCTGTGGTGTGAGGGTTTACCCTGCTTCTGCACACCTCAGAGGCTTTTGGTGCCAAATGCAGCTTCTCTTAATTATGTCCTTGCTTGTCAAACAGAGGCCCTGCTTTCTTTTGATCTCCTGAAACCTTGTTTTGTGCATGAAAATACAGGGCACAAATTTATAGAGATATTCAGAATGGTTTCTCTTGTTTCTTTCTTTGTCACTGAAGTTGGGTTGGGTTTTTTTGGCGTATCTGGTCCTTTTCACTCGCCTGGGGCTGGGTAAAACTATCTGCTTCTTCCTCCTCTGCATACCCTACCGTCCAAACCTTCATGTTTCTTTTTTACTCTTGTAGCTTTTTTTGTTCTTTGCCAAGGTCAGTGTGTGTTCAAGCTCGAAGGAGTAGCCCAGTATTCCCTGTCTCTTAGGCCTGCAATGATGATTCCTCTTATAAATTCTCTGGAAGTGTCCTGAACAGCTCTGCACCACTCTTCTGAAGGACTTGACAGTCTCCTCCAGTACTTGATAATGCTGGCTAAATCTCTCATATATCACATTATGCCTCCCAATAAACTGAGCATCAAAGGCTTTCTTCACCTTCTTGTAATATCTTTTTTCTTCTTTCCTTCCTGGGAATGTCAGCAGCATTCCAGCCACCACTTTGGACCAAGAGCTTACTTGAAGCCATTTGTATCGCAGATGAGACCTGGTATTCCCTGAAGTGCCCATGCCTTCCCAGCCAGGTGATCCAGCTTTCTGGAATTCTGGCATTAGGTGTCCCAAGGGCTGAACTTGTTACAAGAAGCGCAGCTATTGTCCCTGTTATTAAAAGAACAAGTTATTATGCATAAACAGGAGCTTTTCTAAGATTGTTCTCAAGAGCTGTGTCCTCCTGTTATTCACTGCCTGTGGGAAGGGCTGGATGATCAGACATGGCCAGTGTGCCTAACCCTTCCCCTCTCTGTTTAAAATCTGCTGCCGAGAGCCACAAAGCCCATGCCACTTTCCAGTGAGAGGTGATGGGGAAGGGATCACTGTGAATAACACACGTTTTTTACTTGCTTTTGCCAGTGCTGTTGGCTGAGTTGATAAAAGAAAGTCTGGTATGGTTCATATGAAATCCATGGGAAGAGTTCATATGTGGCTGTGCAAGATGGAGGCACAGGAGCGTCCCTGTTTGTGGTAATGTGCTCCTGTCCACATCTGCCCTTTAACAGGAGCTATGCATGTAAGTCTCCTGGTTAAAGGGTGAGCACTCTCTCCAAATCTCACTCACCACCAGGATCTGCTGTTCTCTTGCCTGTCTTTTCTTGAGCTTTTTCCTTCTTTGGCTACATTTAATTGATTCTAGTGCTGGATACTTGGTACATCTTTCCTCAGCCTTTTTTCTTCTTGCTGCTTTAACACAGTTTCTGGGATGTGTTTTGGATCATCTCTCCTGCCATTCCTTTGCTTTGTGTGCTGTGACCTCTGTGGGCTTTTTTGTCCTCATGTGGGATATTTTCTTTTTCCACTCAACATGTAGAGCAAAGCTGCTTTTTCTCTTTATTCTTCCCTGCTCCCTTCACTGACTCAGGCCTTTGCAGTCAGGTTGCTGCTGCCTGGTGGGCACTGAAGAGCACAAACTCCTAAGGCAAAACATCTGTTATCAGGATGATCTGCCAGGAAGAGGCATAGCTGTGTCCTATTGCCTCTCTTGGACCTGCCTTCCCTCTAAACACTGTGTGGATTGCAAACATCAGTTCCTGTCCACATCCCCTCTGGGAAGCAGATGCACATGAGGCAAATAGATGTGGCTCTTTCTGATCAAGAATAAGCATGTTTTCTCTGGCCTTTTTCCCTGCTGATGCAGAACCAGTCTTAGTAACAGCTCTGCCTAAACAAAAAGCCTGAGAACAGAGAAATCATTTGTATCCTCTGAAGGCTTTCCTGAATGATGCTCTCTGGGTGGATAGTGCCAGATGTGCAGGGTCGGGGGGAGCATTGGCCCTTCTCTCCCATGTTCAAACCACTGCCAGATAGACTGGGACAGGAGCTCTGCTTAATTAATCTTCATTGAAAGAATTTCTGTCTCCAGACACCATCTTCTGTATTTACCTGATGACAAAGTTCCCTGTACAGTTTCTTAATTACAGGCATGTTCCAAGGGAATTAATTTGCTGGAAATGCAAAGGGGGTAAGAGAAATCTTTGAAGAGCAGGTAAGAAATTTAGGCCAAATCTTTTCCTATTTGGGGAGACAGTATTAGTGCAGATCTGGAAAGATAAGGAAGAGTGCTTCTGCTTGTTCTCCTATAGCAGACACTGGAGAAAACCAAGACTGAGATTAGTGACTGCATCTACATCTCCTCCCAAAGACCTCATCACCACATCTGAAACTACCCTGGATTTTTGTGGCCCAGAGCAGTTCATGCTATCCTGTTTTCCTGGGAGGCAGGGAGCCATCAAGTGTGCTGCTTGCCTGTGCTGTCCATAGCTTGTCCCTGTGGCAGGGGAGTGGACAGAGAGCAAGGCAAGAGGGGGACCATGCCAAGCTCACGATTTCCGCAGAAGCCTCTGCATCTGTGGTGCCAGCATGCTGGGGCTGTCTCCTGAAATGACACAAGAGGCCTAGCAGAGACTGAAGACCCTGCATGCTTGACCTCCATGCTAGTGCTCCATCCCTGACCAACAGGCCAACAGAGATTAATTCTCATTCTGCACCCCTACCCCACTCCAGGGAGCACAAACAAACTATCTGTGTCGGTTTCTTCTCCTCAGTTTGTCCTGTCTGATGGATTTATCCTCTAGCAAATCCCAACTTTCCTAATGCACATTGAAATTTTTCATCAAGTTTCAGAGAGGCTTTATCGAGGATTTGTGCTATCTTCAAATATACTCTTCATTTGCTGTTCAATTTTCAGCTTCTTAATACAGCAGGGGAAAAGCCTCCTCTCTCTTTTCTGCTTTATCACTTTACTGGCCAAAGAGCAGCAGGACAAGAGTTGGTTATTTCCTTCCCCTGATCCATTCTTTTCCTCCTACTTGTCTTACAGCGAATTTAAACAGCCATCATGTGGAGAGAATTCAACAGTGGCTTGGTTGAGCCAAGGGAAAGTTGCTGTGGGTGCACTTAACCCGGATGTTAGCTCTGTCCCAGGGACTTCAAGGTCATTGGAGGGTGCCTCTGCTGTGTCAGCCTCTGCAGCTTTGCCATCTCTGCTGGGCACGGTTCAGAGACAAAGCAAGGAGACAACCTGCCCGAGGTAATCCCTGGGTAATGCAGAAAAAGGGGCTGGGATCTGAGGGTGCCTCTTTTTCCTTGCAGTCCTCAGTGGTCCGTGTTGGCTCTGGTGGTGGATTGATGGACAGAGATCCTGTGTTCTAAGTGCCGCCTTCTCTGTCATGTCCATTTCTGCTTTAACGTCCTGGGACCCCTCTTGCTGATCAGGCAAAGGGTCACTTTATTTCCAGAGGCCTTGTGTTGCTTGCAAGAGAAGGAAATTTTTCGTACACAGTTATTCAAATAGTTCTGGTGTTGGCAACCAGTTAGAGCAGCTTAGGTGAATGATGAAAGAAAGTGGAAAGAGGAAAAGTAATCCAGCAGAATCTAAATGCTCCTGTTGGAATTAGATGAGAAAGTCAGATTAGACATCATGTGATGCACACTTCACTCTCTGGATCATAAAAGACTTCTTCTTTTGGTCATGAAAGGAAAAAAAATTAAAATCCACGGGGATAATGTATTTACTGTCTGCACAGGATGAGAAGTTCCCTCTCTTCTTCCTTGCATCACTGCAACACCCTGTCTCCCCTTGCTGACCAGTCCTGCTACTGCTGTGAGATCTGACAAGATCAGAGTCCAGGTGGTTTGGCTGCAGGCAGAATAATTCTTCCTTTTATGGAAATTCTTCTGCTTCTCCCCTGACAATGGCCTTCAGATCCCTGCTTAGTAACAGAGGAGATTTTTCTCCTTCTTTAGAGCCCTCACAACAACAATCTCACCCACGTAGAAACCACCTTGCCTTCTGCAAAGAGCCACTGCTCCCAGCTGTCTCACTGCAAGAAGGTTCCAGCTGTTAGAGAGGTGGAAATGGGGTGCACAAGGAAGAAATATCCTTCCAGTCCCCTTTACTCATCATGCTGCTGAAGTCACTGGTGTAAGGACAGAGGTGTTAATCTGGGATCTTCTGAGTGGGACAAGCAAAGGATTTTCCAAGCCCCCAGATCACTTGGGTACAATATTTTGCTGCTTCTTATAGACCATGGCATAATTTGGTGGTAGCTAGAGCTAAGATTAAAGTTTACTTGCAGAATGTGCCAATGGTACGTACACCACTGATGATATCCATACTCACACAGCCAGGGAGGATTCACTTTCCCATCTGGCAGCATCTTCACCCTATTTGTTCTTTCACATTATGGTGATGCTTTCCATCAATCTGCCAGCTTCTTCTTTTAGGCTAAGATGAGATTTTATGCTACAGATTCAGACTTTTTCATTTAAGTGCCATCCCCTCCACCTACACCCCAAAATAATGCTCATTTAAAAAAAAAAAAAAAAAAGAAACAGTGAAGGGATCTGTCCTGCCTACGTAGGACTGGAATAGCTGTCGTGATTTCAGTTAAATGAAATCACAGATGAGCTGGAGGAAACCAGGACAAAGAAGCAGATGTGATTCGGCAGAACTTGAGCCCTGCTGGGTCTCCCTGGCAGGTATCTGCCATTGGAATGGCAGCTACAGCTTGGCTGTATGGCACAGAGACAAGAAGCATTTCTGGCATGGGAAGGGCATGAGAGCAGAGGCTACAGACAGTAGCCCTGCAAGGCTCAGATCAGGACACTGCTCAGTTCTGATTTGCTGCACCAGTGAAAACACAGGTTGGCTGCGAGACCCTGACAAGGGTACAGGATGCCAGTCTGCTTTCTGGGAGCACTGGCCCAGGCTCAGTTCTGAGCTTCAGGGGATAGAAATGAGGTGAGGCTTCACGTGTCAGGGTTTGGGGAGGGAGCATAGCTCTTTAATGTGATGCAGACAGATTTAGCTTTAGCACTGACTTGGAGAGAAGGCAGCATGTTCTAATTCATCAGCAACTGTGGGATATGCCTCATGTTGCTTGTATTTGAGCTCTGGCAAGATCAGAGCTTGAGGGATAAGGGTGCACTGTGCTTAGGTAAAGATGTTCCCTGGGGCTCAGATGAAGAGTATCTACGCTGATACATTCTGCTGGTTGACCTGTCCTCCAGGCCAAACTGGAAACTCTGGAGATCTGAGTTTCTATTTATTTGGCAACAGCACTTGCTTTGCAGGTTTCCTGCCCACACATCACTGCCATCATGGATGTCTTCTCATAGCTGTGGAAAGACCCACTGCTGGGATGAAAAGGCAATTTGATGACACGGTATCTCAGCTGAATGGTCTATATCACATCATACCCCCAGGGCAAAAGGCAAACCTCTGAACACATTTCTGGGACTCTGTATGATCTAACATTTTGCTGAGTGTCTGCTTAGATATCTCTGTACTAGGCTGCATGAGAGTTACGCTTGGATTCATCGAGGATGTTTTTCCTGTACCTGTTTAAGTGGAACTGGGAAGTGCCTTTGCACACAGGTCACCAAACAGGCACTCATCATGAAAAGGATTGCTCTGTAGGACAGTATTCTAGCATGGCTTGCAATGGCAGCTCTCAATGCCAAGAACTGTCATGTTGCTGCTCCCATTTGCTGGAACTTCCAGGGAGCTCAGATTTCATTACGTGGCACTGAACATCTCACACGTGTGCCATCCCTCCTAACTAACAGCTTAGAGAACCACTTTGAGGTTTTTGCTTTGCAAGCTCAGATCCAAATTCATGGTCTCACTTTTGCTCTACCCTGAGGATTACTGGCTTAAATTGCTCCTTGCTCGTGAGCAACATGTGGTTTGAAACAATGCCAAGCAGCATCCCACCAGTTACTCAGCCACCCATTGCTCAACTGTTCATGATTCAGTAGGGTGTCAAACAAATCTTTATCCATTTCCAGTTCTCCATGTTGACCTCACTGAAACACAGGGGAGCCCTGGCTGCACAACGTGGTTGACCATGAGCCCTCAATTACTAAGTACCAGAGAAAAGAGGTGAATTGAGTTTGGATCTCAAGTGTTGCATGACTCCACATGTGTGCTCCCTGCATTCAAGGCCATGTAGGGAGTAGTGTCTGATTCTGGTCCATACCCAGACTGTGATATCCCTCAGTGGATGTCACAGATACTTTGCAGTGGGTTGCCACCCAAGGATATATTTTTAAGTGCCAGCAGGGTGCATATATGGTTCTTTCTATGGTGGGGCTGTAAAATGAGTGGGTTTCACATTACAGGTTTTGCTCTTGATCATACAGGATGGATATTGGGAAACCTTGGAGATTAAAACGTTTTTTTAGTCCTATAGGCAAGCTGGGTCAAAACCTAATATTCTTTTTCCAGTGTAAAAAACCAAAGGGAATGGATTAATAAAAATAGTGTGAAATCTAGGTGAGAAAGAAGGAAGTAGAAAGAAAGGAACAATTAAGTGATGAAGCTTAGGGAGCCAAAGAAAAAGGTCAATAAGCTTTAGAAAAGGAGGAAATTGTGTTAGATTTGCTGTGATGCTTTCTGACGCCCAAGTTTTCATGAAAAAGTTTATCAGCAGTTGCATTAAAAATAAATCTTTCTTATTCTATCATGGTCCGGAATCACTCCTGAATGTTTTCATCCTGTACACAGCAAGCTTGATGGAAACAATTTGTTGGGTTTCTCATAAAGCCTAAACTTGTCTCATCTAGTGTTAGATACTTAAATATTATACTGAATTAAATATTGTAGGGCCGTCTCATAACTAATGGGGAGATCAAGTAGGCAAATTACCCTCTCTCCTTATTTCTATTGACTGCAAAGGGAGGCAGCGTGAATTGGTTTCTAACTCTGGCAGATGAATCTGTGCACATGTGATTGCAAAAGGAGGGAGAGGGTTTGGGGGGGAAACCAGAAGAGGCTGAAAAGAGAGGGGGATGGTAAAGCATTTTTCTGAAGTGCTCAAATTGCTGTCAAGGGGCCAGGAAATACTGGAAAGCGGCCCATGCACTTGTGTCTGCAACAGACAGGAGGGTGCCAGATTCCACAGGCCATCAGCTCCTGTGCAACATTTATCGTGGTGCTTTATTCTGGCACGCAAAAGTAGCACTAGAAAATGGTCCAACTCATTCAGAAATGGTCCCACATGTTTCCTCTATGACAGGAAGGAATGAGAAGAATTGGGCTTCCGCAGTTGGCTCCACACGCTTCTCTTCTTTTCAGCATCATCCCTGTTGCACACGACATGCCCTTTGCTGTAGATACATGGGGTGCAGGGGGGTCTGAAGCTCACAGCTTCCTCGCTTTCTCTCTGTGTGTCTTTCCCCCTCTCTCTCCCTTCTCTCCGTCTGCTTTTTTTCCCCTTTCCTTCCCTTTTCCCTGTTGGCAGCAAAATAATGTCTTGTCTCTGAGTAACGTTCATGGTGTATAATTTGCAGCCTATAAATAGATGACTGTTATTAACAAAAAAAAAAAAAAAAAAGGCTTCCACATATTTTATTCCCTAAGCATTAACCAAAACATTTCAGACATAGAGGAGCCACTTGCAGTGTAAAGTGTGTGGTGCCCAGCTGAATGGCCATGTCTCTTTCTTCTGTGATTTCTCATTCAACTTGTTCCACTCCTACTCTTCATCCTCTCCTTCCCTCCAGCTTTTCCTTTGCCCTACCCTTGCCCCCACCACAAAGTCCCTTCTCCACCATCTGGAGCCACCACCTGTCTCCACCACTGTGCTCTCTGCTCCTTGGCACTGTGGTCTCAGCTGGAGCTCCAGCCCTGGCCAACCCACAATGAAGCTCCTACTTGAACAGAAAAGCAGGAAAGTAGGAGAGAGGGAGGGAAGGGAGAAAAACTCAGGCACAAAAACAAGCAAGCAGAAGAGCTTGCAGCCAGGAGCCACACTGTAAAGCACCAAAGCCTTGAGGCTGAGCCCCAAATCCAGATCTCCCGAAGCCTCACTCTTCATGTGCATACCCTGCTTTGCCTACAGCAATGCTTTCTCCTGCTCATGACCTCCTGTGCAATGGACCTGGCGTGTCTGTGTAAGGTGGCTGGGCAACAACAGCAAACCATTACCACTTCTTCTTCAAGGTTTTCTCCATCTTGCTGGCGCCTCCAACCTTCCGTGGGAAGGGTTCCCTTCTTTTTTCATATCTCTTCCAGGAGCTTTGTTTCCTCTCTGTGTGTCTCTTTCAACCCTTGTCCTCTGCAGCCACCCACCTGTGTGCTTTCCACAAAACCACCCGCCCATCCCAGGCCTTGCGGAGGCCCTGTAGAAGCCAGTTTGTGGTGCCAGGGAGAAGCAGACAGAGGCAGGAAAGCTGGAAAACAGGAGACATCTCCATGTCAAGGGCAGTAGTCACCCAAGGGGACCCCCAGGGATGTGCTGGCACATGCTGAGGGCAGCTGGGAGAGGAATGGGGAATATGATGGACTGCCTGGGGCTCGAGGGTAAAATGCATTCACAGGCTAAGCTCTGCAAGGTGGCTGCCAGTGTAGAGGGGTCAGTAAAAGTGGCAGAGGGATGTTTCCTTTGCAAGCTCTAAAGAAGGGATGGAGTGACCAGGCTGTGGAGAAATAGGACCAAGGGTGCCTTGCATTTCCATAGTGCCTTGCATGCCCAGGAATCTCACGGGAAGTACTTACACTGTGCTCCACAATGCCCTTGTTGGCCATCAGGGGCTCATCTCATATCTTGGACCAAGTGCAGTGCTGGCCCTACAGTCTTCCACTACACCCCAGACTCTGAATGACTGGTGTGAGCTTTGCACCCTCTGTGGTTTTCAGGGACTGAGTGGCTCACCTGGAAAGTGGCTGAGAAAAAAACAAACAGAAAAGTAGAGGGTTGTGTCCCCTTGGCTGAGTCACCCTGGGGCAGGGCTGTGAGTCAGAGAAGTGCTCGCCATCCTCAGCACCCATTCCAGGGGCAGGCAGCTGAGTCACTGTGGTGCAGTCCAGCCCCAGGGGCAGGGACATGGGTGCCCATCCTCTGTGTCAGGATGCACACACAGTGCAGCAGTGACAGGCACAGGGAGGCAGCTTGAAAGGCCAGCCCTAGGAAGGTGCACCAGTGCAGCACAAGATACTCCTTGGAGATCTGGGTTATTGTGTTTCTGTTTTTAAATAATATCCTGGACCCTCAAAAGGTTTTCACAATAAGAATTGTGTAGCCTTTTTATTTTTCTATCTATGTTTTATTACACATCTGTGTATTTCTCTGAGTTACAGGATTTAGCATCCTGCAGTCTAGCCCTGAGCTGCCTTCCTGGGCTCTTGAATTTTAATGTAGAAAAAGAAATCTTGTGGAATAACTGCCAGAAATAACACATTGAGTCACTGCTAACATGGATGGCAGGGGTTTCTCTCCTCTCCACCTCCAAACATATTGGCAGAAGAAGGGAAGAAGCCACAGTCCTGAGGCCAGACACTTCATCTTTGCAAGTGGCATGTTTGCAAGAGACCCTGGTGCTGGATACTGGGCATGGCAGGAGACCTGGGTGCAGACTCCAATCTCCTCCTGAAACCCAGGTAGCTCTGACAGACATATTTTTCACCCTGTGAGCTGAGGGTGGACTCCTAAATGTGTCAAGAAATCTGGGGAGTCTCAGTGGAACCTGTTTCAAGGGGTCTAAAGGGGTAATTAAAAAATTAGACTAAGAGCAAATTAAAAAATTAAAACAAAATGTTCAGAGCACCAGACAGCTATGGTAGCAGCTCAGCAGGGATTGGTCTGGATTCCCATCTGGAGATTGGCCTAGAGATACCCTTTTCCAGCTATCCTAAGGTGGTTCTGGCTTTTTGACCTGGTATAGATTTATTGTCTTTTGCATTTAGACAACTGCCTCAGCTTTCAAATGTCAGCTCTGACTGCTGTATTGTGCTCAGTGAGAAAGAGTTTCAGTACGTCTTGTGAGGAGGGAAGATATTCAGAAAGCAATAATGCCTAGGTTCGGAGAAGTGTCCCATGTGACAAGTTTAGACATGCCTTTAACAATTTAGTTTTCCTGTGCTGGGCTCTATGTGTGTGCTCTGCTTGCATTTCTGCCTTTCAGATGCCTGTGAAAACTCATCTGGCAGTGTGATATATCATACATTATTTTCACGCAGAGGGGTTGCTTTATTTGACTAAGGGCAGATATTAATGTGCAGTAGAGATACCGCAGCATCTTCTGTTACTGCTGGGCTGTAATAACTAATTGTGTGGATGCTAATAGCTCATGACAGATGGGAGATAAAACATCTCAGTTATCATCACCATGAAAATGCATCTGCACAATTTTTCCACTGGCCAGAGGAGCTCGATACAGCCAGGCTTGCTGGGCTGTTGCTCCAGTGCCACCAGATGTAACTGCGTTTCCACTAGGGTTAGCAGAGCAGGTAGCTTGCAAAAGAGCATTCCTTCAAAAGCCACGGATGGCTCTGCTGGCAGCTGGACTTTCACAGTGATCCTCTGCAGTCACCTGGTCCCACTACGCTGCATGAATGCCTGAATTGCATTGAAAACTGAGCTGATTGATGCAGTCACATGGCTTCCTCCACAGCCTGTCTAAAAGGGCCCATTGATGTTTACCAGTCCACCTGTCTCTCCACCTGTGTGAGCCCACCCAGCTACAGCATCAGCATCCCACTGGCATATAACAGATAGGTAGATAAAACCCCTTTGGAAAATACAATTAACTGGTTCAAACCAAGAGAACTTTACTGCCTGGAAGCACTAAAAGTAAATCAATGGAAGTCCTAATGTTCCACATGAGCTATTTTACCTCTGAAGGCTGTGGGCCATGCAGCAAGATCATTAACATTCCTGGCTGACAAGTCGACAAATGCAGAATTGACAAATTCCAGCCTCAAGCCTTGGTTTTGCATCCCAAGAGGTGACATTCAAGTGGGAGGAAGGAGGAGCAAGGTCTTTTAATTTTGGGATATAATCCCCTCTATGTAAAGTCAGGGCTCCTGATGGCTTCCAGTTACAAGATGGGGCAGCAACTGAGCATCTGTAACCTGCGCATGGGTCATCCACACAGAAACAATTCTGGAGTGAGGACAGGACCATCTCCTCCCCCGGCTCCAGGGCCAAGGGTCCCTGGGTGTTGCTCCCAGCTCCTGTGGGCTGTGTGGAAGAGGTGGTATGGCACAGAGAAGCCTGGTGGCAAAGCAGTGATGCCAGAGTACCTCTGACTGGTCACTGAAACACTGCTGACACCTGTTTAAAAGTACAGTTTAAAGGAGCCAGATGTTTTTGTGGGCCTGTGAGCAGAGCAGGATCCTTATGGGAATTCCAAGGAGAAAACATGAGGAAGAAGACTGGAAGAGGCAGAAAGGGATGAGAGGGAAAGTAAGAGAAGGAGGAGAGAAGAAAACATGACAGAAACAAAGGGAAAGGGAAGAAATAGGGGAGAGATGAGGAAACTAAGGCACACAAGTTTATTGACACTTTGGGGTCTTTTTCTTTTCCCCCTTGCTGAGCTTGTAAAATCTCTTTTTCAAGTTGCCTCTCTCCCAGCAGTAAGGTGACAAAGAGATGAGATTATGGGGAAGGGAGAAATGTCAGTGTGGGCTCTGGGCATCCTACCTGTCCTGCTCTCCTTCTCCTCTTGTCTGAGGAAAAACTCATGGCCAGAACTGGAGTGACTGTGTGCACACCCAGCATCACACTTAGCTTGGCTAACTCTCGTACAGGCAATGACTTCTCCACCCTTCTCCTCCTTGGCTTCATAGTCACACTTGCTGGGCCTTTCTGCGTAGAGAGGATCTGAAACGTGTGGCAGAAGGAGGCTAGAGTGAGAGATGCTGAACCTGGACCTATTTTTTTGACAAATACTCCATCCCACCACTGAGCTGAGGGCTGTTGAAGTGGTGTTGAGGATGCAGAGCTCCTCTTCTCTCTGAACTGTGACAAGCTGGCATTCCATTTTGATTTGTCTTATCAAGCAGAGGATCTGGATGCCTCTCCAGAGCTCATCTGAACCCACTCAGTTCTCTTGCCTGATAAAATTTCTCTCTGAAATTAGACTGATGAGAGTGCTTGACTGACACCCCAGGAAACTCACGTTTCCCTTTCATCACCCCTCTAGATAAAAGCTCCAGCTGCAGCAGAGATAATGTGCACCTCTCCTGGCTGACCATTTCTTGGAACAGGAAGGAAGTTCATCCTCTGCTCTAGCAAGTCCTTTGCCTTCTGGGCTAATATTGCCAGCAAAAAGGGGAATTGGATTCAGTTTTTGGATGCCCATAAGTCACAGCACCAACAGGAAGATGAGATGACCATCGCATTTCTCACTGGGGACTACAGTGGCATTTTGTCACTAACTGCATGAACTGCAGTGAAAGGTTCCCAGGCATTGTCACCCCAGTCTGTTTCACGCTTTGACCCAGGGGAGAAATAGCTGAACTTCAGCTAGACAGAGATCTATCCCTGTACTGTGCCCATTTCTTCCTGCAACCAGTCACACTGGTAGGTTTCCAGCCACGATACAGAGCTCATAAATTACTGAGACATCAATAAATGACTCAATGATTTTAGAGTGACTAAAATGAAACATATCTTATTTATGTTAATGAAGATGACTGACATCTTGAAGAATCACTCACTGCTTTGCAGACTACATACATTCAGCAATCATTCAGCCACAACTAAATGCAGCTACCTCTGGGATGGATTGTGTCAGATACTTAATAATGTCTGGAAACCCAGCAAAGACGTATAGAAGTAAGCAAAAACAACACTTTGTATGGAAGCCAGCAGGGCGAACCTGAGGTAGACAGTGTGTAGCAACAAACTAGGATCTAATGAGATTCTAACCTTCTTTTTGAGCAGTGCTTGACACTGAAATCGCAGGACTTTGCTGTTAGGAAGTTGGGGAATGAACTCCGTCACCACTGGGCGTCTTGTGAGGATATTGCATGCTTACTTTATGTATGTAATGATGGCAGCTTTGCATTCAAATGAGGCTGAAAAAATGTTTGCTCCTGTAAAACGCTTGGTTTGTACAGACACTCAGCAATTGCAAATGCCGTTTCAGAATTGGGCAGGCAGGAATGCAGGTGCCTCTGTGCTCTGCTTCTGCAAACCTGAATGAGCTGTCATAGCAGGCACTTGGCTTCCCATGTCATTCAAAGCCAGTATGTTGCATATCTTCCCTGTCTGCTGTTACTCACAACTGTGAAACAAAGAGATAGAAAATTAAATGTTTTACCAGGTAATTAAGAGAGATGTTTATGGGTTTCAAGTCACTTCTGTGCGTGCCACCTTAGTAAAGCTGTAGATTACTGTAAGGTAAAATAAAGAATGTTGCTTGGTGCATGTGCATGAATCGCACTGCAGGTGCTGGAGTGGGTGGGGGAGAGTTGGGGGAGATGTCTTCCTTCTCAGTTTTGCATTCCTGCCACTTAAGAGCTCTTCATGTGAGGTCAGTTATACCCCTAATTATGAAGGAAAGAGCTTTAGAGGTTTGTGAAGTGTAAAATGACTGTAGCGCTGCCCAAGTAAAGGCAGACTGACCGTTTTACACCAGCAGAGCATGGCTGGGGGATGCAGGTGTTGAAGGAACAGAGCCAGAATACAAATCTAAGATCTTCAGGTGTAAATGGGAATTCATGTAGGGAGGCAAAAGGGTCTCTTCTGTGCCTGCTGTTGGAGACTGCAACACACAGGTCACTGTGGAACAGAGGCTGTGTTGGATCCCTAAACAGACCACAGGCACAGCTTGCTCTCCCCAAATACAGACTCATCTTCTCCAGCTCTGCCCCACAGCATCAGGACAAGGAAAAACTCCCTCTAGAGTAAGGCAAAAAACTACCCCACCTTGTCCTCTCCAGAAAAAAAAATGGATGAGAAACAGCTGTGGGTGCTTTTTGTCCTTTTGAATCTGAGAGCAAGGAAATGGCTGCTTCCCCAACACCATGCTGAATTGAGGGAGAGCCCAGCAGTGCTCACCGAGGCACCTTCCCAAGGAGAAAGATGCAACCATTTCCCCTGAAACGACTCGCTGACTGCGGCACACACTCAGGATGGATATATACAGCTGCTTTAAAGCATGCTCCCTCCTTTTTGTATGTTAATGCCTTTTGCTCAGCAGATGCTCTCTGGAGCATGCAGTGTATACTGAAGGGTGCAGACCATGATTCAGTTGTAGGGGTGTAAGTGTGTGTGTAATATCCTTAGCATGCTTGCCTTTCCTAGCTCCACATCGTGTGCATGGCCAGCCCCTGACCCCTCTCCCCCTCCCTGACACACGCAGGTATCCCCACGCAGTTACAGATTCCCAGGCGTGGCTGTGCTCTGCTCACACCCTGCCTGCAGAGCAAGTTCAGGGGGCTCCATGATGCAGAACTGGCAGAGCTGTAAGGCAGGAGAGGGAAAAGGAGAGAAAGGGAGGGGAGGAGAGCTGCAGGAAATGCTGTGCCACCCGGCTGCAGTCCTCAGCCGCTTCTTGGTTTGCAGCTCAGGTGATGCACAGGCTTCACCTTCCACAGGTTTATCACGTCTAGTCTGCCCAAAAGGATTTTAGGGGAGACAACTGGTCGCTGCTAATAATTAAGACAGCCAAATGAAGTAGAGACAAGAGGCAGGGGAGCTCGCAGAAAGAAATGTCAATCCTAAGAACACGGTGCCAGAGTTTTAGGCACACTGTCTTGCCCAGTCATCGCATCTCTTCTGCACCCATAAGAGCCAAACTGCTGTCTGTTCTCTGACTCAAAGCTGAACAGCTTTAGCTCTGCAGGTATTGTGGTGGGAAAACAAGTGCTTGCCTAATTTTTGGCTGTCTTGGAATCCCTTCCTCCCCACCCTGGATGAGACCACAGTCATCCTGACAGCCTGAGAACTGGGGGCAGCACCTTGGTTGCATCTTGGTTCCTTATCTTCAAGTGAGATAGCATGGAAATTTTAATGCACAGGAATCTTGACACCCAAAAAGCCCCCTGAAGCTCAGGTTGTGTTGGATCAAATGCAGCCATCTGACACCAGCTTAAAAAGAAATGCAGTAAGTGAGGCAGCTCAAATGCAGTGGACTGTAAAGACCAAATTGCCTAATAATGGGTGTGAATGAGATAAGAAGGAAGATAACAATTATGGGTCTAAAAACCTCAGTAAATAAGAGCTTAGATGGATCTACTGCCAACAGTTCAGGAATTAGATGAAGTTCTGCCTCACTACTTCCCAGATGCCTTGATTTTTCCTCATGCCAGGTAGAGGACTGCCCCACATACTGTTCCCCAAGGGCTGCAGTGTCTAGACAAGACCTGGCCTGGGGATACTCAATTAAAAAATATCAAAAACCAGTCTTCCCCCTTTGGCCAAAGGATCGAGGTTTGCTTTCAGTAACAGTGCTTTCATACTCATTTACTCCTGATTTACTGTTCAGGAAAACAAAACTGGGATGTGAACACTGGTGCCAGTGTCACCTGCATTTGCAAGGGAGGAACTGGACATGGTCTTCTTGCTCAGGAACATCTTCTGTCCTCCTTTCCCCCGAGTCAGCAGTGTGCTGCTGGTTGGCTTTTGAGCGAGCCACAGGAGTCATCCTCCTCAGCCAGAGACTGTTTAGCTGCTGAATCTAAACTGTGGCATCTCCTCCAAATGAGAGCCAGTGTTCCTACTGCCATGTACCTTATAGAGGCCAGGCAAGCATTGCGAGATTGTCCGTGCTGGGCTGTGAGGTCTGTGTTTTCTGCAACACCTGAAGGTGTCCAGCCAGGGAGGGCCATTCTTTTACATCTCTTGTTCACACTTGGGATTTAGGTCTGCAAGCTTTTCCTGCTGTTCAGACATTAACTAACTGAAAAACCTGGAGAAGGCAGCAAGGTAGGTGGTGCGGGGAAGGAATTTGTGCTGGAGTCAGAGGATAATATATATTTTAAGACCGCAGGGAAGCTGTAGGACATATGACCTTTAGTAATCTCCTTGCTTTCAGGCTCCTTTCCTCCCCATTGAGAGCCTCTCTCAACTGTTCCCCAGGGGATTTCAACCGTTGCTATTATATATAATTGCACAAAAAAGGAGAACGCTCTGGCCCATGAAAGGAATAAGAGGGATAAACTAATTAATTCCAGGCCACAGAAGTGGAAAAGAAAGCAAATACTTGGCAATTAATCAGGGGCAGCTGAGCCTTTCCCTCCTATCAGATATGGCGGAAAGTGCTAATTGCAGAAGATAAGCCACACAGTGGGATGCATGAAACTGCCTCTGAACTGGGGACGAAAATAACACATTCAGCTGCCAGTACACAGAGAAGGAGGGGGAGCAGTGGGCACCCTCCATCACCGTCACCACAAGTCGTAGTGTGGGAGCAGCTCATTGTAAAGGGTCCGGGCTGCTCATAAGGATTTGGGAAGGGCTGGAGAACCAAGGTAGTAGGGATCTGGATGGGAGATTTGACTGTGAAATAGTCCACCTCTCTGTGCATCACTCTTCTCATCTGTGAAACGGGATTTATGGCTCTGTCCCTGGACTGGCTGTGGCCAGGGAGTGTGTGACGCTGAGAAGAGCTCATGAGAACCCTCATAAATCCCCCAGTACGTCTGGCTTCAGCAAGGGTCTGCAAGGCCAGGAGGGAAGCTGTGGCTCTCGGGGCAGGTGGTGTGGCAGTGAGTTTGGTAGGGTTGCTTGAGGCATGCAGCAAGCATGGGGCAAGCATCAGGTTGGCTGCTGTTGCTCATGTTTGGCTTCACTGGGTTTGGCTTCTGGCTGAGGGACTTTCAAAGGGGATTTTCCAAGGTCTTTAATCACTTCAAAATGAAGACAGTGTAGATGACAGTGAGGTTTAGAGGTGCCAGTGCAGCACTAATTTCAAGCATTAGAGCTTGGGAAATTCTTACTGTGCTCCTCTCTGTAGCAGGAGTAGCCTTCATATCTCCACATTTCACATCCCTGGACGTGTTCAGGGCCAAGCTGGATGGAACTCTGAGCAACCCAGTCTAGTGGAATGTGTCCCTGCTCATGGTAGGGTGTTGGAACGAGATGATCTTCAAGCCAACTCTTCCAACATGAACCACCCTATGACTTTATGACCTGGGGAAAAACAAGATGTTTCAGTGACTTGGAAGAGTGGGAAAAGACACTTGGCACCTGACCCCTTCTCACTTGTGCCTTTCCTCACTGTCATCTTGCCCAACCCTGACCACTCTCCCCCTGCTGGAGAATATAGGTTTCTTTCTCAGATGTGGGAGTTGATAGAGCATTTAAAAAGGGGTCTGTAGCTCTTTTGGGAAAGGGCTGTGGTTTGGGACCTCTGTATGCAGTGATGTTAGAGGCCTTCTATCTCCATCTCTTCCTACCTGAATGCCAAATGCTCAGGAACAGGCGCAGTGCTTCACTTGGAGGCCTGTTAGCAATCCTCACCTCTTTGATGTTCCTCACTCAGCACTCGGAGTCCAATTACATACAGAGACTAACAGGCATCATTGCTTTGTTCCTCGGAGGATGCAAAGAAAAGCACAGCTCCCTAAATGTTATGGGTTGTTGTTGGTTTTCTTCTTCCAAGTGCTCAGATCCCCTGGGGGCAAGTCTTTTACATCAGACCCGAAGGGGACTGATTACCAAGTTGTTATGCGTGCTTTATTCCTGCCAGAGCCCATGGAAGTTGGACATGTGCAGCGATGCCTGGGATGGTAGAAGGCACTGTGGAAAACTACATGTATAAACCCCCCTGATGGGAGTGTAAATCTGGAATAACTCCCTTTTCGCTTCACTAGCCACAGATTTACATCTGTGCTAACAGTAGCTTGGCCCTCCCCTATAATTCAAGGCATAAATTCTGTGTAAATAAGCTTCCTACTTGGGCAACATGTTTTTGCCTCTTGCTTGGGGAACTAGGAGGGCCGGCACTGCTCGGGGCAGCTTTCCTGCCCTGCTACTGTCTGTGCCCGTGCGCAGAATCAAACATGATCTGGCAGCTGCTGCAGCAGCCCTTGTATTTTGCTGTCCTATCCCTCCTAGGATTTCAACACATTTGCATTCCTCCTGCTGAAGATGAACTGCAGGCTGCTTCTCCAACAAACCTTCATTTAGGGGAGCAGAATTCATCAATATTTCATGCTGAAGGGGGAGAGGAATATGTATATGTGCATATATACTCTTAGAGAAGGAAAAGGTTAGTGCAGTGAAAAGAAGCAGATAAAGCTGAGGAAGGAAGGAGGGAGGTTTAAAGGATCCATTCCTTCATTTTTTGACCTCTCTTTGGTTATGCGTAATCCTAGGGAAGGAAAAATCCATGTGGCATTGAAGAATCCCTTCTTAATCATTCTTTTATTTGTAGACATCAGTGCTGGGAGTATTTCGTGATAGCCAGGCAGAGACTGCAGATCTGGATAGGTGAAGGGAGAAGGAGAGACAGAACGAACGACATGGAGAGAACGAGAGACAGTGTGAGTGAGTAAAACACGTGCACACATGGACTGGGGGGATTTTCAGCAGCAAGGCTCCTTCTGCTAAAGCCCTGCAGCCCTTACTCAGCATAATGTGGCTAGTCGAGTGAATACGATGCTTTTAAAAGTCTCTGGCAGCTCTTTTATTAAAAGCTTGACCGCGAGGCTGGGTTATAAATAATTTGATATTAAACACACATGTCAAAGAAAAGGGTGGTGAGGGAGGAAGATTGTTTTCAAGCCACAGAATAATTATTCGGGTATATAATTTTAGCTCCAAGCTTCTTGGGGGATGAAGAGGCAGCACAGGGTGAGGGAATGGTGAAGAGTAATGGTTTCAATATCAGGCAAGACTGCGTTGGTGCTGGCTGCAGCACAAGGTGGGGCTGCCAGCTGGCTGAGGTGCTCCCATGTACTGCACAGGCACAGGCTCTGCTGCCTGTACTTTACAAAATGGGATCAGAAGTAAGTGTCTGGGCTTTCACTCACTGCCACAGAGCCCATGTGTATTGTGTACTTCTATCTGCCCTAAATGCACATACACACACACACAGAGGGTTCACACCTGGGTCTAGCCTGCACACTTACACACACACGTCTGTATGCTGCAGAGGCTAAAGAAGACTCTTCCAGCCAGGATTGCTGATGCGGATGATCTGCATTGCAAAGGACAGGCTACAAGGGTTAAAAGTATCTCCTGGGGGAGGGGGGAGATACTCCATGTGGGACTGTGGGGAAGAAGACAGACAGCTGGAACGATGAGCAGCTTTCAGAACCTGGTTAGAGGAGGGAGGAAACATTGTGGGATGTGCAGTGAGCCTCCCCAGTGGCATGCTCCAAGGGGGTTTCCTTGCACCTGCATGCAGGGAGCCCAGCTAACTCACTGACCCACCTCTTGGTCCCCACAGGATGGGGTTACCTGAGCATGGCCCACACAGAGCCATTCCTTCAGCTGGCTCAGTGTGACATCATGCTTTCCCAGTGCTATGTGGGGCTTCTTGCCAGGGACAGTGCTCACCTGCACGCTGCCCAGTGCCTCCCAGCTGCTTGCAGCAGCTGGCTGTCTTCTGCACAGCCCAAAGTGCTGGGTGCTGGTTACCTTAGAAACTGCTTTTCTTCTTCTTCCTACTGCTGTGCATAAGTTAAGTGATGGGTACAGCAGGAAGAATGCAGGCTTCTGCCTCCAACAGGAGAAAAGACCCAATGCCCTGCAGAATGGTGTTATCCCTCTCTATAAAGGTGCTCCTGGCTCTGCTGCCAGAGTGGATAGCCCTAGGTTTCTGCCGTAGCTTGGCCAAGGTGACTGTGGAGGAGGAGGATGGGCTAAGAGTTTTTGGGGTGCTGGATACCGTTGTGGATGCTCTTGTCCGTAAGGCAATTGTTTCTAACATGGGGCACACATTTTTAACTAAAATTGGGTTAACTGAATAAATAAACACACTAAGCTTTACATTGAATAAATGTGACCTTCATACTTTCTGCAACATAGAAACACTTCTCCCTTGTCTAAGGGTTTTTGGACTGCTAGAATGGGATGGGGACTTGGATTTGCCCTTAGATGGGCATTCATAAATCTGGTAATCAGTGTTTATGACCTTGGAAGTGAGAGTTTTTTTAACCCTGGGCTAATGATGACAGTGGTAACAGATGTCTCCCTCTAAAATAGGCTGGTGGATCTCAGTCTGGTTTCCAGGTAGGAAGAATGGGACCATATCAAAGCACCACTTAATACCTAAAGGCAGTCTCAGCAGGAGATCAGGGACTGAAAAGCAGTGAGCAGTTGATCAGTATTCCTCACTAGTTCTAAACAGAAGTCACCTTAGTCTTTTTAGAAAATGGATGAATAAGCAAAAAGATCTCAAGCCCATCTTGTGCTCTACTGACATTCCATAATTATCTGAAACCGAGGTTTAACACAAATATTTATTTAATTTTTAGTTTTTAATTTTTTTCACTGGCTCATTCACCTATGGGACTGAGAATAGGTGTCCATGGATTCTGGGCAGCTGCAGGAAGAGTAGGGTGGTGCCATTTTGCAGAGCACTTGATGCGTGTGAATCACACGTGGTAGGCAAATTGGAGGGTGGGGAGCTCGGTGCAGAGCTGTTTGTTTGTTGCAAGTTGGGATTTTATGTTTGTTTGCTTTGTGGGTGTTTTTCCCCCCAGTCCCCTTGAGCAGATTTCAGCTTCTCCATCTTAGCTACATGTGGCTTCAATTACCCTGAGCGTTTGTGTGGCTCGGTGTTCAGGGAAAGGCTCCGGATCATTACTGTGAAATGTGTTTGATCTCCTCTCGCCTTTCCATTTGAAATGGAAATAGCTGCTCTTGTTAGCTCCTCGGGTTCCCAAGTAATCGTCCCACCGGTTCCTTCGGCAGACTCCCTCCCCCTCCACCACTCGGGAGAGCTAATGATTAGCCTACTCCACCTCAGCAAGAGGTTTTTTTCCCGTTCTCCCAGTGTCATTTTGATCCAGATCTGATAATTTTTTGTTCTTCCCGCTGCCAGCAAACTCCTCTTTTCAGTGATCCCCGCTTTTGCCCTCCTGCCTCTCAGGCTTTGCTTAGCTTTGGCACCCCTCAGTGCAGAAACACAATTTCTTCCCTTTACATTGTGACTCATCAGGATTGTATGAAGAAACAAGAGATCACCTGAAAATTCGCTCACCCATCTTTTTACTCGCTCTTCCTTTCACTGGCACAACTGGTTGAAGGTGGTCCTTTGGACTGGTGGTTGGTTGGTTGGTCATCCTCTTCACTGCCTTTTTGTCTCCCAGCCAGAAATTGTTTGGCAGTCCCAATTACTGTATTCCTCCAGGCTCAGGAGCATGGAGAGGATGTGTTTGTGTGTTAATCTCTCCCACTCAGGCAACCTTTCAAAGGAGGTCTCCTGCTACAACTGCAAGCCAGGGAAAGAGAATGGAATGAGTTTGTGGTGCTGGAGAAAAAGAGCTTGACTTTTCCCATCATAATTTTTAAAAAATCTAACTGTCACAGCACTTGAAAATGCCTAATGCAAAAAGGACCACCGGTTTCTCAGTTTCTGTAGGGGCTCCCCAAAAGGAACACTTTATCCCTCTAGTGTCATCTTCTTCCTGCCTCATGATCACCTCCTTGCTTTTTCCCTCACTAGTCCCTTCTTCCCTTCCTTTCCCATCACAGCCCTCCCCCATTATGCTGCTGGACCTGCTTTCTGCCGTATCCATGGCTCCCATGGCATGGGAGATCATCGGCTGGGGCACAGGCACTCTGCAGCCTGCCTCCAGCTCCACAGCAGGTCCGTGTGCAGGGTTTCCTTGGGCTGCACATCAGCATGGAGGAGCAGCAAAGGAGCTGCCTCAGGCACAAGAGCATCTGCTGCAACCCAAAAGCCCGATATTCACCTCCACAGAACATAATTAACTCTGCTCATGAACATTCTCTTATCTGAAACACAGAAGAAAAATGAGCTGTGGAGAAGGGAAATGGGAGAGGGAAAAAAATGAAAAAAAAAGGAAAAAGTCTCTCTCCCTGTTTTCGTTTGGCAGCGTAGCAAGGCAGCAGATGGGCAGCCAGCATCCCGTGGTCCTGGCAGGCACAGACCAGCCGACCCGTGCTGCATCCCCAGCACTTGTTCACAGCCAGGCGGGGTCAGGCCCCCTGCTCCCCTTCGGGGTTTGGAGAGCGCTGATGCTCAGCGAGGCAGCTTGTGACTGATGCCTCCTTCCTGCTGTGAGGTCCTGGCTGCACGTAGCATCCTTCTCCTAATGTGGGAGATCTTTACTCCCTCTCTCCCTCCCTCCCTCTCCTCCCAACACAGCCAGCCCACCTCTCCTAAGGGAGGGTTCCCCCCTTTCTCCAAAGATGCGGATGCTTACCTGTCTGAAGTACCTGTAAGGATATGCACATTGCAGTGCACATGGTGTTGTTTCACATGCAATATTCTTTCCTACTCGGAATACACACCGACTTTCCTGGCTCTCTGGTTGTTGAAAACAAGGCCCCACCAGCCATTTCTAGCAAACAGCGAGTCTATGTTTGAAAGAATATGGTCATTTTACTTCTTTTCCCATGGCTTTGAATACTTTCTCTTGGTGGTTTCCCTCTAAGCAGGTGTTTCTTCCTCTGGTGGCAGCGGGGCGTGCTGGTCCTTGCCTCTCCAGCAGGCCCGCCGCAGGATGAGGATGACAGGCCGGATGGCTGAGGCTCAGCACACAGGGATGCGGCACTGGATGCTTCTCCGGGATGTCGGAGCCACTGAGCACATCGGCTTCCCGCATGCTCGCTGTGTCACACTTGCCAGCTGAATTCACGGGAGCTCGCTGTGGGCTGCCCCTCCGGTCCCAACCCAACCTGATAATTGATGCAGTAATCCTCTGGATTCCCTCATTAGCAGCCGCTAATGGCCGTCGCGTTAGCAATGAGCAGCGCGAGCAGGACCGATTCAATTAAGCCTCTAATAAACCCATTGTAAACGGCAATAACCGCGGAGTTCAAAGGCAGGATTACAGAAACTCTTCCCAATGGCTTCTGACAGCAGACGGGGCGTGCGACTGGCTCCGATTAATTGACTGCAATGGAGTGAACGGCTTTCTTGGAAACCCATTGCACTGACTGGTGGGAGGACATGGGGACGTGAGGAAGGAGGCAGGCGAGGCTGGGATTTCGGCACTCCGGCCGTCAGAGCCTTCCCGTCCCTCCCAAGGCTGCAGCCCGCGTGTGCGCGGTGCGCGCTGGCAGCTCCCTCCCTCCAGCCGGGCCGTCACGGACCGCGCACGGCAGAGGTGACTCCGCGAACTGCTCAAGAGCACATCGTGCTTTCCTCGCACACTTAACTTTAAATGATTTGGCAGGTGATTTCCATAGATAATTTGTGGCCCGTCACTCATCCAGAAAGACACTGCAGTGAGCAAGCCCAGGCAGAAGTCTCTCACTGAAAACTTCTTCATTTCAACGGTTGTGGGGTTTGTTTCTTTGTTGTTTTGCGGTTTCCTGGATAAAAGTTGACTGAATCTTGTAAAATTCCTTTTTGGAGAATGTGAGATAAGAAAACTTAAACATGAAAAAAAAATTCAAATACCGGAATTGCATTTGAAATTTTTTTTTTTTTTTTTTTGGTTAGAGATTCTTCTTCACTATTTTTTTTCACATTATTTTATGATGTGAAGATTATACATGCTGACATCTTTAGAACTTATTTGAAAGCTATAAAAAGTAACAAAACTGGAAAATTAAATTGAAAAGGAATATGAGAACTGAAAACATGATTTTGAAACGTTTAAGTAATTGAAACATTACCAAATTCTACTTCTTGAGAAACACTGGCATATTCAATTTCTAATTGTTGCAATTAATTTCATTCTGCATTTGCACTGATTAGACTGGACAGGTAGGTCACATAATAGGTCTTTGTTCCCTTGTTGGATTTGTGTAATTCCTGGAATCAAGTTTCTCATGTAAATTGTGACTATAGAGGGTCTGAAATCTCTCTTAGCACATCTCCTTCAGGACTCATTTAAACGTTGCTGGTTCTGCAAACACACTCACGATTGAACTCATGTCCTAGAAACCTTATGAAAATGACCACAGATGGGGAACTAACATGCAAAATGGTTTTAAAATTGAAATTAATGTTTCCAGCTGATAATTTTTCCCCTTCCCCCCCCCCCCCCCCCTCC